>JAOXOE010000705.1:2439641-2467597 GCA_028565055.1 Phoeniculus purpureus
CAGGTAGTGACAGGACTAGGGGGAATGGAGCAAAGCTGGAGCTGGGTAGATTTAGACTGGATGTGAGGAGGAAGTTCATGGTGAGAGTGGTGAGAGCGTGGAATAGGTTGCCCAGGGAGGTGGTTGAGACCCCATCCGTGGAGGTGTTTAAGGCCAGGCTGGATGAGGCTCTGGCCAGCCTGATCTAGGGTGGGATGTCCCTGCCCATGGTAGGTGGATTGGACTAGATGATCTTTCAAGGTCTTTTCCAATCCCTAATGATTCTATGTAGAGAAATGGGTTCAAAGAAATGCTGTGGATCTGCAGGTCCTTTTGACTTTGGATTCTACTAAAATCAAAACCAGTTTTATTGTTGGCTTAAACAGATTTAGGGGAAGGTTTGGGGTAACAAAACAGGTTCTGTAAATGTTTTCTTTATTGTCACTGCTATATGCATTTTATGTTCCTCTAAGTATTTAGGAACTTGCATGCTCTGGAACCCTTAAAGATCCAAAGATATTCTCTGTGAAAAATACCATAAATCTTCTGATAGTGTGTTCTGTATAACTGACCAAAATGTCGTCAGCAAGGTGAGGTTTTTGGCCTGAAAGCACAAGGAATCTTTTAAACCTCCTGCTGAGGTTTAATGAGTTGGGATTCTAAGCTGATTCAGCTCTTAAACTGTCTGATCATTAGTGCTGTATCATCTGTCACCTTTGGGTGATAATTAGAAAAAGAAAGTCAATAACAATAGTACATAACACTACTTTACCAAGATTTAAACAACTTGTAATATTGTTGAACATCTATTGATGAGTCCAAATGTGCCACAGGCTATTGAGCACAGAGCGTGCTTTGATGTGATGTTTTCCATTATTAATTTGATGTGGTGGAGTTTGTAGAAGTGAGAACATTTGTTTTCATTTTATTACACATGGGAAGAGACTGAGATACTTTACATATTCATTTATTTTCTATTGTTTATTCCACTAAAGCTTTTGAGGAATAAGCACAGAAGATTTAAAAAAAAAAGGAAAAGTATTGTTCTAACTCAGTTAATAACATCAGAGTGTTCATTTACCATCTCTCTGATTTGTTTTGATTTTTATTGATTTATTTGACCTCCAAAATATGTGTCGTGTATGTATGTTGTATCCACTAGATGACAGGGAAAAATTTAAATAGAACTGGTTTTATTTGCCCAGAATAGAACAAGATCTCTGGAACTCACTGCACTGATAGAAACAGCCTAGGATTCACTCCTGCGTTACTTTAGCAATCCTGATGAGTACGAGATACCTCAGTAATGTGATGGTCAGTTATTGTTTCTTATTGACCACTTCCTCATCTGCCTGTTGTTTCTTCATTTGGGTGATTAAACTCGTTTGTAATGAGCACAATTACAGAAACTCCTAAAAGGTGAGCCTTTTGGAGGCTCTTTTACTGCCTTGTGTTCATTAATCCCTTAATGAAAATTCTTTTCCCTTTCTCCAGTCTGTTCTTTCTGTGCTTTCTGCAATGACATGTTAATGCTTTGGTCTTGGATCTGCAGAAAGCGGTTTTGCCTAGCTGATATTTTGCAGTGATTTAAACAGGAAAGTTGTTAGACAGATATAGAGCAATGTATGCAAAGTGAGCATAAGAGAAATGCCTTGGCAGATTATCTAGGTCCTTTCAAGGAAACACAACCGAGATAGGCTGTTTTCATCTCATGGCTGGAAGTATCTGCATGCAGCACACTCAGAAGAAAGTCTAAATCTCTGAACCTGTGAGGCATGTTTTTCCTTAGCAGTTAATGCAGATATCTTACTATTCCCTCCTGTTTGGAAACAATGATATCATCCTGCTTGGGATGGTCTTGGCTAAATCATGCAGATGTTCTGTGGGATGGAATCAACAGCTGGAGTATGGGTTTCCTCTTCGAGTGAATGGCATCTAACCAATACAATCATCTATCTAATAATAATCTATCTGATAATAACTGATTCAACCTTCAACAACTGATTTAATTTTGTGACATGAAACTAAACTCAAAGGGTTTGTTTTTGAAATCCAGTACTATTTTGGACAATAACTATCGCATACTTCACCTCTTTTTCAAGACTGCTCAGTACAGGAGCGAGTACAGCTAAGCAATTAAACAGTAACACAGATGTCTCAGACTAACATTAATAAAACATTAAAACCAGGAATGGTTCATTTCAAATCTTGAAGCACTACATGCTGCCATTCTCAGTATGAGGTAGAAGCACTTTACATGGATCAGTTACTTCCCCATAAAATTTAAAAGGGAGAACAAGATGCAAATGTAAACCCAAGTTCAGCCTGGGTTTTAAATTCTCCAGATATTTTGAGGTGTTTAAAACAGGGGTTCCCCTTCAGTTTCATGACCACTTCAAAAAAACTAAACAACTTTCATAGGCACTGGAGAGAGGCAAAAGGTGGAATTAAAAGTTACTTTGTTCTTTCCAATTGTCAAATGTCTAGATTTAGTGAATGAAGATCGATGAAAAGCAGGAGCATGCATCATTGAAATATAAACCATGCAGTTTCAAGCTTTGGTTATCTACAAATCTGTGACACTCACCCTGTTCATGTATGCCCCTATATACAGAAGCAAGGCAGTACAACTTATTCCCAGTGTTCATGTCTAGTGAGTCCCATTTATTATACATCACACCGAGACATGTTCCAGACAAGGTATGCACTGCTAAATGGGGCTGCAAAGTCCACTTCTTAGTCAAGGGGCAGAGAAAGGTGATTGGGTTCTTCTCCTGATAAGTAAACTCTACATAATCCTCAGGGATGATAAAATTTGTCTAAAGTCCAGAATCTGGGTCAGATTATTGGTTACCTCTACAGCAGCTACACCAATAATGAATTTGGACCTCAGACTTGGAAACTTAAAATATTCTTTCACGTACAGAACTTTATTTTGACACAGACTTTAAAAAACCAGCTAGGTCTGGGAAAATGCACAGCAAACCCTTCATAAACCTGAACCATCTCCATTTCCATGCAAGCCACAATCAACCATCTCAGAAAAATTTAAAAAATACTTTAAACAAGTGTTACTGTAAGATTATGGAATTGCAGAAAATTAGGTGTTGGAAGCGACCTTGAAAGGTCATCTATTCCTATCGTCCTGCCAGAGCAGGATCACCTACAGTAGGTCACAAAGAAATGTTGGCCTGTCAAGGTACTCAGAACAAGAATTATATCACATAGTAGAGTCTAAACGTGTCTGTCAGCCAGTTTTTATTTAGCATATGCATGTATCAGAATGCAGTAAGGAGCCACCCACCCTCAGACTGTTATGTGGGTTAGCACAGATTTCTGTATTGCAGGAGGAACACCTCTTCCCTTGTCTTGCTCCTGGTGTCCTTTTTGATAGGTATGTTTTTTTAATTATGTGGATTTGCAGGTAATGTTCAGAAACCATTTCTTTTGTTGTTTTTGTAGTTTTCCTTGTAGTTCATAGATTTGTTCAAGCCAAAAACTCAAAGCCAATCTCTGAGGCTGTCAGCCTGTTTAGCTGAGGAGGAAAGTCCACCAACTTCTGTAAACAAAGATGATAGTGTGTGGGCCAGTGGTCTGTTGTAACTCAGTGCCTGCCTGGTGAGGCTTTGCATTCAGGCCCAGCTCCAAATACCTAGGGAGCTGCCAACAGACCCCTTCCCCAAAGCCACCCATAGTAACAGTGAGGCGTGCCATCTGCAAATCCTAGTGCAATAGTCATCACCCTCTTCTTTTATTGCTAGATATTAAAATTACTCATGCCAGCAACATTCTGTAAAGCAATAAGCACACTGCAAACTCTGAAGAATATCTTTTGTTCCACCTTAAAATGTGGTGACTTAAAAAAGAAAAAGGCTTGCACATATTTGTACTTTCATTTTTTAATTATTTTTTTAAAGGAGAAGTAGTTAGAAATGCTAAACAAGGTTTGACCAAGGAGTCACATCATGGGGTCCTTCAGTTACCCCTGAGCAAAGGGAAAGGCAAAAGTAGCTCTGTAGAGTGGGTGCCGATGTTAACAATGGGTTTTGTTTTATGGTTCAATGTGTGTGATGTGGAGGAAAGCAACTGGTGGAACATGGTGCTTTTGCCCTCATTCTTACCGGCTGGCCTTTGCAAAAGTTTTCCGTCACAGAAATGAAACCTTAGCACAGGTCTGGGGGCAGCAAGTGAAGAAGCAGCAGCATGATTTGTTTCCAACTTGTACAGCTTTAGAGCCTTTTTTCTTGCCATTAGCAAACTCCAACCCCAACAGCTACCAAAACCCTGGAGGCAGATGAAAAGAAGTGGATTCATTGTCTCTAAACCAGCTCTGTGACATTTTATGAAGAGCCTCTTAACAGATCCAGCGCTTCAAATATTTTGATCTCTTCAGCTCAAGAATGACTTTTGAAAGCCAATAGGGTCTAAAGTGGGACATAGATTAATGTAATCCCTTCCCCTGCCCCATCTAGAACCTCTCCAGGAGGGACCCTTATCTACTCCCATCCTCTGCCATCAGCCTGTTTACTCCCCACACAGGTTCTGAACTCTACCCCACAGATTATGTTTTTCTGTTAACAATCAAGATATCCAGGGCTCTGAAAAAGTAACATAGATATTTATGCTCTTGTTTTGGAGAAACAATGTATTATGATAAATCTTATTGAAGTAACAAGAAGAATATAACTCAACAGAAACTTTTACACTTCCTTTCAAACCTTTACATGGGTAACTGTGGTTTCTATGACAACCACATCGTGGTGTTCTGTGCTGTTCCTCTGTACCAGTGGTTCACAGGGCAGAGAATGAAGACATTTGTGATCCCTTCAGTTATACATCAGCTGCAGCTATTAAAACTCAAGGAAGACCATCAGTTAGTGTATAAAGCCATAGATGCTGCTGCTGTCTAATCCCCATCTCCAGACAGGTTCTAGTGGTAACCAAGTGTATATAGGCTTTTACACATGATAAATAATGTACAACCCTGGGCTTTGAACACAACTGTTTTTCTTAGAATGCTTTTTTGTTGTTGTTGTTGTTGGACTGCCTCCTCTTCTGTCATTGCTGCAAATAAAGGTAAAAAGAGGGAATTTCTAGAGATCTCAGTGTAGTTCTTATTTTAGCACATTTATTTGAGCAACCTGATCTAATCACAGGTGTCCCTGTGCGTTACAGAAGGAGCTGGAACAAGCTGATCTTTAGGGTCCTTTCCAACCCAAACCAGTCTATGATTCTTCTTCACATATAGAAGTAGAATTTTAAAAACCCTTGAAAATATGAAAAACAGTGCCATTTTTCTATGCCCTTATCTTTTGACTGGTAATTGATTTTAAATGGAAAAGGTGTTTATTCACAAGACAATTATTCTACAACTTACAATGCAAATAATTTGATTTCATTACCTCTTTGTAGGAACAAAAGGATTCTGTAGTGTCAGAAAAGTCTGCATCTGTACGCATCTGTGCTGTATTGCTCTTCTATTTATGTTATGTTAACACACTCAGTCTTGCCCACATTTGCCTTCTGTAAAGAAGAGGTGGTGTTAATTGGACTCCTGCTTATCCTGTTTTGTATTTAATACAAATGTAATTTCAGGCTGTGGATCAGACTGCCCTGATTGAGGACTATGCTGTGTTTAAAGATTGTTTAGATGTGGTACTTAGTAATGTGGTTTAGTGGTGAACTTGGTAGAATAAGGTTATTGTTTGGGCTTGATGATCTCAAAGGTCTTTTCCAACCTGAATGATTCTATGATTCAGACTAAGTCATCCGGGAATATTCTCATTTCCACATGAATCCTAATGACTGTTTGTATTTATTTGGGGTCAGGAGCATTGCACTAAGTGGAGTATATCTAAATGTCAAAAAAAGGTACTGTCAGCACCGCTCAGATATTTTTTCCCTGTGACTTCCATCACCAGAAAGAAGCCAAAAGCCAAATGATGGGCTCTCTCACCACAAAAGCAAATAGAAAGGTGAGCTGGAGTGGCAACAACTGCCTCCTCTCTCTTCCCAATGGGTTGTGATGTGTGGTGGTGTGTTTTTGTGTGGGTACATCTGCTGCACAAATATGCTCACTGGTGGATATGGCCGGGCAAGGAGCCAGGGCTTCACTTACCTGTTGCCCCCAACTTCCCTCACCTCACAGGCAACCACATGGCAGCCTTCTGCTCCCTTGCACAGTGACTGTCCTTCATTGGTGAAGTTCCATGCCCTCCACCTCTGAATAATGATCTTTTTTCTGAAGTGGAATGTGTAATAGTGAAAAGAAGGTGGCCAGAACTCAAAAGAATGAGAAAAAAGAGAAGATAAATCAATTTTGGGATGTTCTTTTGATGCTTTTGCCCTCTATTTCCCTACTCTTCTTCCAAGCCCTTTGCAGTTGTTTCAGTATGAGTGCTGCTAGCCACATGGTTAAGATTCAGCTTGCAAAGATGTATGCTTACAGCAAGGAAGACTTGCCCTTTAACCTTTAGCAGCTATTTCCTCTGAAAAGCACTAGTTTCATTTTCGCTTACAATGAAAAACGTGGGGAGGGGGAGAGGGAAAGGGAAGAGAACCTCATCTCTTTGTAAAACATCCAAATGGTCTTATTTTCATTCTCTGCACCAGACTTTTCACACAGCTCTTTTTGCATTATGCAGTGTGCCCTCAGGAAAGAGATCTGGCAGGAAAAGCAAATGCAAACTCTCTCGTTAGTCTTGAAAGACCCGTTCTTGAGCATTTGGGGTCAATCCCCTTCAGCAGGTTCATTTTTCTTCATTGCAGTTTCATGAATTTGGCCATAAGCAAAAAGGAGGCGTTAGTTTAAAAAAAAAAAGTCTTAGTTAAACAAAGCTGAAAATTGGATGCCACATGAAAACATCAGGAAGGAAGGAATTCCACATTTCTGAAATATACCCAACAGTTTTACAAATAATGTACTTTAGCCCCAGCAGCCAGCAGGGCCATGCTTTCACCAGAAACTGACACTAAGACTCCTAAGAAGACGTATTTTCACCTGAATGTCTCTCATTCCAAGTGCCTTCATGCTTAGAAAACAGGCTCATAACTGACATGACAACAGACCAGAACTATCAGCTTTATCTGAAGGCAAATTCTGAATTTGGTTTGTCTTTCCAATGATCAGAAATTGTTACCTGGAGAGAAAAGTTTAGTTGCCTGTTTGTTGTAAGCGCAAGAAGAGACCAAAACTCCCACCCCATTGTCTCCTGAGGTCTGTTCATGGAATCACGGAACATTAGGGATTGGAAGGGACCTCGAAAGATCATCCAGTCCAGTCCCCCTGCCATAGCAGGATCACCTACATTAAGTCGCACAGGAACATGTCCAGGCAGGTTTTAAACTTCTCCAGAGAAGGAGACTCCACAGCTTCCCTGGGTATCCAGTTCCAGTGGTCTGTCACCCTCGCTGTGAAGAAGTTTCTTCTCATATTGATGTGGAACCTCCTATGTTCCAGATTAATTTATCAGCATTAATGAGATCCTCTCCTCCAGGCTAACAAGCCCCACGCTCCCTCAGCCTCTCCTCCTAAAGCCCCCGAGCATCTTAGTAAAGCCAGAAGTTAGAAAAAGATAACAACATGCAGTTAGTGGGACAAGAAAAGGGGACACAGCCTTTCTTTCTTTCCCCTCATTCTTCCTCCTTGGAGGCTTCTTAGGCCAACTGTTGTCTGTGATGACGAGGCAACGTTATGAACTTCCACATCACTTCATATTAGCTGAGGCATTTTCGTGAGTAGAAGTGAATGGTTGATAGCTGTGTCAGTCTGCATTCGTCCACAACAGTCCAAATGGCTATGGATTAAACAGACTGACTTCTGCTCTTCCCTTGGCAAATTGTTTGCTTCCAACTTGCCGAGTACCAAAACCTGATCTCGTGGCTCTAACCTCTCCTCTCCCACAGCTTGCCTGGGCTCAGAGCTGCTTGGAGCAGGACCATCAGAACTGCCCTGCTCCTCTACAGGAAGGTATCTTATGCACAAATCCTGTCTCCCCATGCCATAGAAGCCTCTTCCAGAAGCACTCCCCAGGCCTGGAACCTCTGGCCACCATCTGCCTTCTCTGGGCTACCTCCAGCTCCACAATGGCATTTCTGAAGCTCATGTACGTTTTTAAGATGAGTTGTTAGGTACCTACCTTCCTGTAAAAGCTTTTGAAATTATTTTTTAATGAAAAGGCCATCATCTCCTGAAAAATGTCACTTTCAAACTTTCTGTTCAAACAAGTATCGTCACATTTCCTCATTCTTGCCCAATGAGGATCAAAATGGATCTCCTGTAAGGACAATACTCAGTCACCAGGCTCCTGTCACATACGTGTTTTAGAGATAGCAGCTCTCGTGTCTTTTCTGGGCTGCCTTGAGCCCTGCTAAACCCTGCTGTCTTGTGGAGGCAAGCAGAGGGCAGAGTGTCCCCTCTCAGACAACAAAGGGTGCTGAAACAATGCTGCTGCCAGTTCCTTTCACAAGGGGTCATTGTACACCCATCTGCATAAAAACCACAAAATGCCAGAAGAAAAATAAAGGCATCACAAAGCTATCGCAGTAAGTGAGGTGGAGAGAGTAGACTGAAAATAGAAAGGTTACTGTTGAAATAATGTGAGAAATTCCCTCAGTGTGTTGTGAACTCAAGGAGAAGCATTCATTCTTGCAGTCTATTTTTTATAGGAAGATGCAATGGGTTACTTGTCCTATCACTGCAGATGAAACAGTTGTATGGGATCAAGGTGTAAAGGAGGGAGTGGGGTGTGCAAGAGCAGAGAGTGCATAATGCATTAGCATCAGCAACACAGCCTGACGGGGAAGGCTTTTATACTGCCTCTCTATTGATAGGGATTTCAACCAGCAGTAAAAAAACTGCTCTTGACACTCATCTGTAGGGAAAAATATCCACATAGTCTTTGCTGTAGGACCAATTAGCCTGTGAAAGCAGCTGGGGGAAGGGGGAGGCGCGGGATATAAATGCGGGATGCATCCACACTTGATTACTCTAATGAAATGTCCATTGATTCCTATAGATTAATGTGAGAAGAACGGCAGCTGCGGAGTGGCTAACACCTCTAGGTCAGCAGCTCTCTGTGTGTGGGGGGGGTGTCTGTAATGGAGGGGGTAGTACACAGCCAGACCAAGGTAAACGAGAGAGTGTGAGTCTGGCTGCAGAGGGAAAGGTGGCTGAGGTGTGCGGCTCTGATAGCCAGTGACAAGGGGAGATCAGCAGGAGGCCGCAACGAGGGGCTGCAGGGATGGTGTGGTTCCTCCCTGCCTTGCTCGCCACTGATGCCCCTCGCTCCCGTTTGACTTTGCTGTAAGGCAAGCTGAGCTCACAGGTCATCTGTTTTTGTTAGATTAATTTGATTCAGCATGTAGGAATAGAGGGCTGAGCGGGCTAATGGCTCTCTGCAGGTGACATTGGCAATGGTCAGCACTCATGCCCTCCTCCCCCATCCCTGTGGCGGTAAAACACAGGTCCCAGTGAGGAGCTTCCTCTGTGTCAGGGCTGCTAGCAGTGCCACAGGGACCAGCGTCCTGCACTGAAGCTCCCATGCCTGGCACTGCCTCACTCCAGCAATGGCTTCTCATCTCAAATACAAATCCTGTATCTCTTGCACAATATCATATAGATGAACATAATTATGATAAGGGACAGGAGACCTGCTGAGTGACTGCAGCACTTGGTACAAGAAGTTTTTCATCATGCAGGGAATAGAGTTGTGGGGACCCTGCTGTAAGTTTCACAGAAGATGCATCATGACCTCCCATGTGGTAATTCTGGCATTTTGTCATCAAAGATTGTGTGCAGGCAACAGACTGTCTCTGGTGCAAGGGAAACCTTGAGGATCAGTGCCGTGGTGCAGGACTAGAAGCATAAATTGCATCGGAGGAGGCTGTCATGAAAATACAAAGGGGTGAAATACTTAGGCTGGAATTCTAGAAATGAAATTTCAAAGAAAATAAAAATATCTCTCGGACAGAGTGTCACTGGAATAGCAGCCAACAGTTATATAGGCTGTCTGGTTCCTCTGGTCACAAAGGAGGAAACTCTGGGGCTCGAATATTACTTATTACCGAGTCTTGTAGCTGTATTGCATTGCAAGGAGAGTTTGTCTTCAGTTGAGAACACAAAGTAATTAGAAACACTGTGGATGTTAATTCAGTTGTTCTCATTGCCTGCTTTACCCTGTCGTTGTAGCACTTGGGAATTTAACACCAGACAAAAATTTCAGAACCAAGGTTTCTAGGCAATATGTGTAAATGGGGTCAGGCAATTGCAAGACCCGCACAGCTCTGAAGACCTGGAAAGTGCAGGATCTGACAGTTGGGTATTAAAATTCCTGCTGTATTTCACTAACTCTGGGAGAAGGATGGATGCAAACTCTAAATCATGGTTCTGATCAGCCTGCTTCTGTTTTGGCAGCAGTTGTGTCAAATGCCCAGAACTGATTGATGCTGAGATAATCTGGTCTCCGGTAAATGTGCCTTTATGTGAGCACCGGCAGAAAAAGATCAGAGTCCAGCATCATGCAAAGGTTTCTCCAAGGTTCTGCCCCAGCTAAACCAAGGGTTCCCTGAACTCCCAAAGTGGTTGCTGCCACCACTTCTTCCCAAAGGCTGGTGAGCTCTCCTATCTGGGCCAGCACTAGGCTGCCAGCTGAGCCTGGACAGTACTTGACACCTCCAGCTGTGGGACTAACCTTGCCTTTGTGCAATCAAGTGACAAAACTTTTCATCACCATCTGCAGATCATAATTTATCCTTGAAAGCTCCGAACACGTGGTGCATGGGTTGCAGTATTTCCCCAAGACTGCTCTGTAACTGCTTCTACCAGACAACCCTTCTTGGCCGATGCACAAATCCCATTGGAGCAGGAGCCCAGGGCTGATGCTGAGCAATGGGCAGTGGCACAGTGTCCGTAGCCATCCTGCCTGGCAAAGGCCATCATGAGTGTGCAGGAGGCAGTAAGGCTCAGCTTGCAGCATTGACCTTCTCTGCTGCAGCAACATTTGCCTGAAAATGATGCCACCTCCTTTGGCCACTGGCTTTTAGTTGAATATTTTCATTTCTGTCTCTTCAAGAACACACTCATCAACAATGTCTCCTTCTAGTTCAAGATTTCTGGTTTACTAGTGTTTAACTGTATCCTTCCTCCTGCAGAAATATCTTGCTTCTCTAAGATAAATAACTGAATCAGAGCAAAGATATTTGTCACCCCACCTTCCCCAGGACACTCAATTAGCTGTCAGTGTGGATGCAGTATGTATAAGGCATTAAAATGCAGATTCCTGCTGCCCGCTTGGGCACACAGGCTGCATGTGGCTGTACAGGCATCCAGAGCAGCGGCCAGGTGCTGGCAGTGGAGCCTGTCCCTTTAAGCCTGGCTAGAGTATTTTTAGAAAGCATAAATAGGCTGCATTCTCCCACTTGCTCACTATCCAAGACATAAAAAGGAAGGGTTTTCTGCTTTCTTCAAGTCTCCTTCCCCTGCTGGCACCACATAAGTCTGTCTTTTAAGCAGTACAGGTCCACAGCTCTTTTTTTTTATTGAGAAGCTGCAGAACTCTAACCGGTGGTTCAATAAATTGTATTACATCCCCTTCATACTGAATGCCCTACAAGCTTTGGCTTTCCATGTGTAATTGCAAGCTGTTATTAGCCCAGAGCTTTGTCCGTTACTGTGCCACACTATTGCTGAGCGGTCAATTTTTTTCCCCTGCCATTTCCTTTGCTCACACCATGCTGACCACGTTGGCCAGGGGCTGCCCGAGGTTTATAGTGCAGCATTGATTTTTCTTTTCTCTCAATACTGACAGAATCATAGATCCAAGGCAAATAAAGAAATGCATTCTGTGGTGATGAAATGTCTTTCGTTCAGCCTGGATTGAATCAAAGGCCATCACAGAAATGTTCTACTCTAAAATGCTAGTGAAGCTTAAGGCATTGTTGGAAAATGAATTTTCCATTTTCTTAGCTGTAATTTGGATTCTCAAATCACTGTACTAAAAATAATCAGATAAAATTGAATATAGACTACCAGCCTATGTAAAATGCTATTTGTTGGGGTTTGCAAGCTCCTGCAGCTGATTTGAAAGGAATCTGGCAATAGATCAGAAATGTAATTGCTTAGGTGGGTTTCTAGTACGTAGCATTACTTCGAATACCAAAGCAAGCCTGCTCTATAATTCATACAAACCGTGGTACAGACCCAAACCATAAAGGCACCTTTTGCACATCTACCAAAGGGAGGTATTTCTAGGAACAAGTTGCCACCTTATTTCACCTACATCTCAGTGGTGAGAATTTTTCCCTTTTTGTTTGGTGATGTCAAAGGACATATTGAGATGGGGAGTGTCATTGCCACAGTTGCATATGTGGAGAAATAGAAGCAGAACAAGTCTGTGGGGACAGAGTAAAGACACACAGTGGATCTCTGTCAGAGCCTGGAAGAGAAACTTGGTTCTCACAAGCTTAACACCATTTTCAGTGCAAAATAAAAAGAGTTAGGATTTTCACGACGTGTGGGAAGGGGTCTCGCCACGTGATACTCTCATCACCATACTTTGTTAGAGGCCAGAGATGGTCCCAGTCTGCATTGTTGGCTGCACTGGCACAGGACCTTGGTTGCCCACGAAAAAGGAGCATTCTCACTAAATTTTTTGCAAATGTTATTTGTCATAACACAGAGCCAGATTAGCATCTTGGGAAACAGAACCACATGATAAAGATTCCCTCATATTCCGGGTTGGTTTGATTTGGTTTTTTTTTTCCCCTGTAGTATCTGGTTGAGTTAACAATTGGTGTATGTGGACGTTAGACATTTAACCCAAATCAGCACTGAGGACATCAATGCTTTCTTCCTTGAAAAAGCAGGACAATTATACAGAAAGACTGAACAGAGGATCCCTGTGTCCTCTTCCTTGGCAGAGGTGACACAGTTCCCTCTGTGGCCCTGCAAAGGTAAAGCTTCAACTTTTACAGAGTCCCAGGGTCAGTGTTACCTTATCTGGCAATCCAAAATGTCCCATGGCTCTATATATTGGGGAGATACCACATGTTCTAGTGAGAAGCTAGGAAAACACCCTGCAACAAAACAAACAAGGAAAAGGTACCTGGAAGATAGGAAGGGACATGAAAATAACAGATGGATTCAGCAAAGTTAAACTACAAATTGAAAACATGGATGTATTTGAATGTAGGTCTTGACAGCACTGCATTAATTCCCAGCTTTGGACCTTCCTTCCTCTCCTTTCTTAATGACTACACATCAGATATCAACACGCAGTGTTTACAGCTCTTCCTTCAGCACCACATTCTCGGCAATGTGCTGTAGGTCTTCGCACTGCGTAACAAGTCAGATTATTTTTCTTCACTTGATTATCTAAATAAAACATTTTGGTGTCAAATTCAGTGTCTTGTTCAACCTGACCACCAAGAAACTAAATCCATCCAAATAGAACAATCTTGCAAATGTTTAAATCCTTCCTTCATGCCAAATTTTTCAGAACTTTTCCTTACAAATTTTCTCAAAAGGTTACAGCGTGACTGGATCTGCATCATTGACTGTAACAGGCTTTGTTGTACAAGGCGCTATGTAGCATTTGTTTGTATATTTTAAGAACGCTCCACAGTGGACAGAAAATCAGGGTTAGTTCCCCACTATTTGTCTTCCCAGTCTGATTCTCCCCTAAGGTTCAGAAACCCTTGAGAAATGCATTACTTTCTCTTCCTCCCATTTTGTTCCACTCCAGCCTCCTGGTGTTCAGTAACATGTAAAGCTATAGCAAAGGCGGCTCTGCAAGCTGACCCGGAACCAGATGCAAATTGGCTCAAAACCTGGAAAAAATACATCTGCCTAATGATGCTCTACAAGACTGTCTATACTGGACTTGCAGTGATTTTCAGGTCTTGCCCCTGCCATCATACAGTTATCACAACCAGTACCTTTTAGGGAAAGCTTTTTCAGACCCAGTAACTCAGATCTTTTCTCACTGATGTTCCTGCTGCAAATGGAGTAGACCTCAGCAGAAACCAAAACAAGGGACTGCTCTTTAGGTGCATTGAAACTGCAAATTCACTTGCCAGGATTTATTTGATTGAGATTTTGTATGGAGATTTAAATTTAGAGTCGGTGCTTGCATTTGGACAATATATCCATTAAGAGTTGTACAAATAAGAAGCGGGGGTTTCCAAGTGATGGCTCCACCAGGGATGGAGAATAACACTCAGGTACTGTGGGAATGGTTGTACAAGGTAGGGACAAAATTGAGATGTGTGTACAAGTAGTAACACGGCTGCCTTTCTGCCTCTGTTTGTCACTTTATGGATTTGCAGCATTGCTTATGGCTAAAATCCAGTCCTCTGCACAGACTCCAGTTAGGAATCTCCACTCTAAATCTTAAGAAAGGGAAAGCGAGGAGAATCTACAACAGGATTAGTGTCAAGGAATGCAAGCACGATAAATACTTGCACATATTGCCAAATTGTATATAATAGCTTAAGTATGGAGGAAATCATTGTCAGGGGAAAAAAGCTCTTAATTGGATCATATATGAAATGTTATGTTTTCTTCATGTCTCAGCTGGCAAAAAAGGGCTTGTTGACTCGTCCGTGATCTCTGTGGTTTTATCAATTGCTCCTACTAGTAAGCAGTTCTGATAATTAATTTTTAAGGGGAATTAAAAAGATCAGCTATGCTTGCAGTGCCAAATGGTTATCTTTTCTCTGATCCAATGGGTTCACAGCTTTAAGTCCAATTGGTTGAACAAGCAAAGAGCAAGGGAGACCAGAGTGGCATCAAAGTGCAAAGCAGCTGCATTGTAACCTGCAGTCCTGTACTCTCCCTGCTCAGCAAGGGGCAGCTTTGTTAAAATGAAAAAAAAAAACAAAAGAAGAAAAAGTGTGTGTGGTAGTAAGAACAGAATATTAGTAATGATAATTACAGCTTTACTGTGGAAGTAAAGAAGATGTTAAAGGACCTGTCATCCTTGGTTGGTCTGACGGCCAAGAGTGTGTCTGAGTTTGTCACTGGCTTCTGCAGGACCAGAATACTGACCGTATAGTTCACGTCCTTGGTTAAAGGCATGTAACTGTGATCTTGATTTATAATATCACCTGTTCTCTGAATTCTGCTAAAGTGCATGCAGTCAGGGACCAGCTGCTTTTGGAGCCTGTGAACTGTGCTGCTCACCAGGCAAGGCGCTTGTGTTTTGCCCAGCAAAAAAGTCCTTCAGACTGTCATCTGCCTTGGGTTGTTTGATGATCCTCTGTAAAAACCATAGCAGCAGCAAAAAGTCTTTGTCTCTAGCAAGTTGTTTCTTTTGTGAAGCACTTTCCATGGGGAAGAATGTTGTATGTGTAAAGCCCAGCTCCCTTTTGAAGAGCTCATCTCCCTCAACATCTTCGACTGTCATCTTTCAGCAAAAGATCAAAGAGGATTCCTCCGCTTCCTGGTGTTGTTTAGCGGTGATCACCACGCAAATACTGAACCTGTCTGAGAGACCTGATCCTTTGCTGTGTAAAGGTCCCCTGAAAAGGTGTTCTCGGCCTGCAGCCCTTCCTGGGTTGGAGCATCCTTAAGCCTCTTGCCCAGTCCAATATGTGCACCCTTCTAAACTGCTGCCAAAACACATGAATTTCCATAAAGCATACAGAAAACTAGTGAAATTATGATGTTCATTGGGAAGTTCTGTCTAAATTGAGACTTTTAAGCACTAATAATAATTAACTACTTTCTTAGCAACAAAAAAAACTCTTAAATGCCTATTTACTTAACAGTCCCCTAGGGTGTCTTTGTTCTGAATGGGCTAAAAAATCTTAGCTGCAAAATAAGCAGGCAATTCCAATCAATAGAGCCAGAGGACTATATTGATTACCAGAACTCCATTCTTTAGTCATTAACCCTGTGAATTCTTTACAAAAGCTGTACAGGACAATTCCTAACCACTATAGCATTTGAGGATTCATTCAGATATTTGAATGTCATTAAACTTTCATAGCTTTTGTACAGCCCCTTCAGCCTCGCCTGAAGGACTGTGCTTGGCAGCTCCCCACCACACAGCCCCACTCTGACAAACAGCATTAATCAAGCCCAGAAATTTTCTCTGCAGATATGGGTTTTTTCTGACTTATTGTTAATATTACCACAGAACAGGAAGACAGCTCATGGAAGACGTGAAATAATATTCTTAGTTTCTCTACATTTCAGCTCCAAGCCTGAATGCTCTATGTGGTAATAAACACATCTTTTGTTCATCCTTGTGTCCCATCCTTGTAGGGATCCTGTAGGTCCCTACCTCCATAGCAGATGCCACAGAGCTCCATGTGTGGACAGAAAGAGAACAACACAATGTGGGGTAGTGAGGAGAGAAGACAACAGTGACAGTGGATGGGGGAAGAAGAGGAAGTCATGCCGAGAGGTCTCTCCACCTCCTTCCCCTCGCTGGGTCCTGTGGGTCTTGCCCTCACGACATCTCCCACTCAGTAGCCCCGTATTTAAGAGAAGATTCTCGCATTTCAGATTAAGAAAGTTCATGACACACAGTAATGGCTCTAAATGGTAAATTGAATCACACAGACAACTGAATAGTAGCAGCAGAAATGAGCCAAATGCCAGCAATCCAAGGGGATGCTGAAGGAACTCCCAGCAGTCATGGGGTCACTGCAAAATAGGAACTCCTCCTCTTCAACGTTCAGGTGGCTCTAGTGATGCAAAACAAGTAGTATTCCATAAGGCAGAATTCCTTTGCTGTGGAAACTGGGAGCTGACTAGTATCTTGTAAATATACAGAAGAGGATTGGTTATTTCCAAGTATTTCCATAATTTTCCATAACATTTTACATTAATTTCAACCACAGCTTATTTCTGGGTTGCTTGAACCAACTGTTCACTTATTGGTTATGGTTTTGACCTAAAG
The DNA here is from genome assembly GCA_028565055.1 of Phoeniculus purpureus. Classification (NCBI taxonomy): domain Eukaryota; kingdom Metazoa; phylum Chordata; class Aves; order Bucerotiformes; family Phoeniculidae; genus Phoeniculus; species Phoeniculus purpureus. The sequence continues at coordinate 2,456,528 of JAOXOE010000705.1, forward strand.
CCTGGTAGATCTGAGGTTTGGCTCAGGTGGTGTTTGTGCTGGCTACACAGCACAGCCATGTCAGTGTTCCTTGCCTCTTTGTGTTGTTCCTTGTGCAATGACAATTTTAGCCACAACATAGCAGATGAGCAGCAAGCAGTCATTTTGAGATGAAACTAAGTCTTTTTTGAAATAAGGGAATGGTTGGAGAAATACACAAGAATCTGCTTAAACACTTGCAAACAGAGAAAGTCGCTTCAGAGCCATAACTGAGCAATACTCCTACATTTAGTCACAAAAATCATGCTGCATCATTTTTACAATTAGTACTTGATCCACTCTCCCCAAGAGAGCTATAATGAGCCAGGGCCATTTTCATGACTATTGATTTCATGGTTAAAATTATAGTATTTGGTTGTTATTTGACCAAACTGAGATTATTGTATGTTTTGTAGACAAGAGCAACAGCACAACTTGTGTCCCTAGGAAAGTCCAAAGACAGGAACTGCAAAGCAGCACCACTTCTCCTTCGATCCTACTGTGCTCCTCAATGGTGCTGCTTTGCAGACAGCAAGCAGAAGGTGCTCAGAGCTTCAGTGACCTTTTCAATGTCACCCCATGTATCGTGGCAAAGTGTGGGATAGATTTCAAGTCCTTCCAGGCAGTGCCCTCTGTGCACTGATACAGATTTTTTTATCCGGGAAACACTCAGACCCGCTTGCAGGGCTGCTTGTGGTACATTTTATGGTGAAGACTCTTTTAAGACTGGAAGGCCCAAATTTCATTATAACTCATAGCCACTGAATAGGCAACCATAGGAGGTTCCACATAAATATGAGCAGATGAGGTGACGGAGCCCTGGAACGTGCTGCCCAGAGGGGATGTAGAGTCTCCTTCTCTGGAGATGTTTCAAACCTGCCTGGACATGTTCCTGTGTGACTTGATCTAGGTAATCCTGCTCTGTCAATGATATTGGACTACATGATATTTCAAGGTCCTTTCCAATTCCTAACATTCTGTGATTCTGCGATTTACGATGTTTCCTTTTTTGCTGTTGCCATATATTTAGAAAATATGCTAAACTCAAGGACTTTCTGTAGGTTCCAGTTCCTGCTTTTCAACACACTAAAACAATTGCCATTAGAGATGGATTTCAGATAAATGCAGAAATGTTTTAAGCAAATTCCTAAATGTGATAACATCTCCAAATATCTTTTTGCATAGAGACTTTCAAAGGACTACTAGGACTAAATGAGCCCAGGACCATCATAAGGACAGAACCACCACTTCTTTGTACTTTGGGGATTTTTCTCAGCATTCTCTCTCTCTGTATTTTATGACACTAAGGGCAGAGCTTACATCCTTTCTTCTTGGAACAGAATGGCAGAATTGTTGATATTTAGGTCATGTTTACATTTTGTGTTGGGTGAAATCCACTAAGGGTACAAGTATTTCCCAGCAAATTCTTGTGCACCACCAGGGACTGGTGGAGAAGACAAGTAGGGAGTTCCACCCCAGCAGTCAGGAGCTGAGCTGTTGCCTGATAACTCCATGTGAAATGGGGCAAATGTAGCTGTGATTGACACATTTTTGCTTTTTTCTATCAAGGTCATGGAAATCATCACTAGTTTAACCCGTGAATTTTTGGATCTTGGCTCCAGTAGCTGGTGCTGACTGCATCTTCAGAACAGGAATATTTTGACATCCTGTTTTCTCCAAGCCGAGTCAGAGGTCATGGTGCAGGGTGGTGAAATACCTTTCTCCAGCTGCCAGTGGTGTGCCTCCTTTATATAAACACCTCTGTCCCCACAGTAGCAGTTGGGGACTGTGTGTCTGTGTGAGCAGGACAGCTTCCCTGCGTCCTTGCAAGGAGCTTCCATAAAGCTGTTCGGCATGAGGGTGATCCCTTTCCTCAGGTCTCTTGGGCATCATCATGCCAAGTCTGATCTTCCATGAGATGGCCCTATCCAGGGCTGAGCTTCCAGGACATGAGACAACCCTGACAAATGCAAATAGCTAAAGCTACTCTCAGTAAATAACACCCCACTGCATGTAAAGCCTCCTCCAGCTCAGATTAATAAGCTTTGGGGAGGAGTGCAGGGGGACACAGGGGAGAGCAGATGGAGATAACGGAACCCTCCTGCACCCAGCCAAGGAGGGAGAGGAACACTCCTCATCCACTCTGAGAAACATCTTCCTCTACATTTAGCAGAGGAGCAATTACTGGTTTTCCTGTCCTCTGCAGCCCTTTCAAGTAAAAGTCTGACTCCAGGGAAGCAGTTCTGAAGTGAAGCTACAGGCAGACCCTGGCTACATACACTGATGCTGAGGAATGAGTGTTAGATATGCAGAGCTGCCATACAGGGCACTGGCCTTGCAGCTCATGGGCAGAAATGCCTGTGATGGTTTAGTTAAGGGAGGAGGAACATGTGCGTGGTGCTGGGTATATGGCATAGTAAATGGCTGCGGTGCTCGAGACGCTCTCTGTGTCACTCATCCCCCAGGTACCTGTGCTGGCAACCCAAGAAAATATTCCCCTGCCAAAGTGCTGTATGCTGATGATTTCGTCTCTGAAAAAGCTGGGCCATTTAGCAACAGGTCTCTGCTCACTGATCTCAAGACATGGTGGTGCTGCCATTCTGTCGTCCTCATAAGCCAAAGGCAGAGACACTTCGGCAGAAGAAACAGGTGCTTAAAGCCTTGTTCTGATTACATCTGCCCCACACAAAGCACAGTAACTTAACTCAAGCCAACAGTCACCTCCTTGCAAAATGGGATTGTGGCAGATCAGAAGCTGGGTTGTAATCTTCTCATTGCCCCAAAATAAATTTCCTTCTTGGCAGCACGGCTTAACGATAAATGTTCAATCCTTGCTCATACACGGCTTAGGACCACAGGACAGGCAGCCTTGCAAAAGCTGCTCAGTGCTTATGCTGCTACATGGGCAGCAGTGGTCCCCAGAGCTGCTGAGGGAACAGTCTAGGCTTCCACATGCACCCTGGCTGTGAAGGGCTCACAGGAAGCAGCTCCTGTGTCATAGTTGCTGCCAGTGATGACATTTCAGAAGGTTTTGTCTTGTAGAGGCTTCATAAATGTTGTCCTCATTGCTCTGTGATGAATCTCCTTGTGGTGGCTGCACTAAAGGGAGCAGGTGCCAAGTGATCCCCCTGGAAGGGATGACTCCATGTCAGGTTTCTCCATCACTGTCACACATATCTCTGATAATATTTACTTACCATTTGAAAAGAAAATGGCTTTCTAAAGCCATTATTTCTTTCACCCGTCTGCTGTCATAAAGGTCTTTGTGATGGAGTGATAGCGGATCCATGCACAAAAATGGACAGAGCAGGAGCAGGAAAAGATACCAAAATCTAAGGTCATCTCTAGGTAGGGCAATGTGAGATCACTGCAACTATCAGTAGCAGTCACACCCTTTGTGTAAGCAAAGGCAAAAAATTACAAACTGAAAATGAATGGTAAGATAAGCCCTGATATTTGAACCACTCAGAAACTAGATTTTGGCTTAAAGTTGGTTTTTTTCTAAGGTGGCATTTTATTCTGTCTCATCCCTTATTCTTTTCTGTAGGTTTTGAACCTATCCCTTGACACGGCTCAATCTGTTTATCATTAGTAGGATGTAGTGAATATTAAAGCTGCAGTAACTAAGTCATTTAGAGTGTACATCACCGATTACAGAGAAAATAGGGATGCTGTTCTATTATGCTAAAGCTATAAAGCTTACACTAATACAAAATATTGCTGGCAGTCACCTTGTCGTCTTCTTCTTTTAACAACTTACTAATGGTCTGTAAATATGAAAGCAAACTTTGATTTTTCCATCTGGATACACTGAAACCTCTTTCAATAAAAATGCTAGGGTGCATTTAACACTGTGACCAGAAATATTGAAATTTGACAGTTAGGAGGTTAAAGGTTTCAAATTTATACACAGAGGTGTTTTGCTCCTGTCATGGTCATAGCAGCTTGCTCAGGATAACCCCTTTTGCTTACTGAACCTTTGAAAAGCAGAGAACATTAAGCAATACATCTTGGCAGATGCCCTGGGATTTCACACCAGCAGCAGCAGTCCATATGCACACAAAAAGGGAACCTCTTAGGTGAAAACTGGTCAAGCCTTTCTCTCTTGCTGCTCCCACACCGTGAGCTAGCCAGCAGCTGACTTGCACTGCTGCCATCCCTGCCACTAGAATTAGGACAGAGTCTGTAACATATTTCAGGTCTAAGTTGCTTCTGCTTTTAATTTCCACATAGGTTGCTTGAAACAGTGGCATCAAGAGAACATGTACAGAAGCCATTACTGTGAGGAAATGGCATCCTATAAAAAGATCTTTCAGTTCCCACCATGAAATACCTGTATAAAAGATAAAATTTACTTTGTATCCCAAATGTAAAGCTTTAGATTTCTTCTAGTCTTTCTTTTAGGAATTTTAACCTGTGGCATGTATTTGTAGTAGAGTATTTGCCTCTTTGCTGCCATCTGAGAAAGTGCAGCTGTGAACAGACCAGGCGCCACAGTGCTTCCAGCTTTTTTTAATTGCATTTTGCAAACTCTACCAAAAAATCTCCACCAAACCCGGGTACGTGCTGATTTACCAGGAAACCATCACCGCATAGACCAGCTTGAGGCATTACAGCCTTAGCAAACCAGCAAGGAAAATGACCAACTGTGCTTTTTTTAATCTTCATATCATAGCATGAAAGAGAATCACTATGGGCATTTCTTTTCACATGCATCATAAAGCTGTCCTCGTAAATATGACTTTGAATGCACACTGGCTATTTGTCTGATGTTCTCAAAATATTTACAGTGAGAATACATTTTTACATACAGGTATCCCTGCAGCATTAACTCACCCACCTTAGCGTGTCCCATGCAGATAGGTGTGGTGGGGCTGGCAGAGGGGACGCTGCCGAAGGCAGCCCTGTTCGATTAATGTCCTCCTGCTGTCACTCTGGGGACTTGAGCAATGTAGGATAGGGCCTGCACTGAGGTTACAGCCCCTATTCACTTCAAATCAAGCAGCTTGCAGCCTCTGTTGCTTATGAGACTGCATGTGGGAGCTCCAGGGATGGGCAAAGCCCATCTGTTTGCTGAGGACTTGGCCTGGGCCAGGCAATGGTGGGACATGGGGCAGGGGCTGAGGGGTAGCTGGTAGGAGATCCTGCTGTGGACTTAGTGCTCTGACACTGAAACAGCAGCAGGCAAAAGCGAGGGAGCCAGTTGCACACAGGAGTTTGGCAGTTTAGCGACTATCTGCAAGAAAGAGGAGGCAGCAGTGCTGGAAAGAGGAGGCAGCAGTGCTGAGGCACTGTCACCCTTGCAACATGTGTCATGCCCAGGTGCATCTGAGAAGAGGGACTCCATAACATGTTTCTCATGCATATTTTGGTCCAGGAGCAGAGGCAGGAATTGCTGCCTGGGAAGCATGCAGAAGGCACTATGCTGTATCAGAATAAGTATTCTGGAGTTTGTTCCCACTGTGCTGGGAAGTATGTGGAGGTCACCACACCTCAGGAGGTCCAGCTCTTCTGTGCCTTGGCAATGGTGAAGCTGGAGGTTTGATCTAGCTCATTCTTATGTGTGTAAATCCCCACCCAGGCTCAGGGGTCACTATAGTTAGGAGAAATCATGTGTCTTGTGCACAACAGAGCTGCAGGTCCTGCAGGACTCCAGTTTTTTTGGCTGTTGGAGCAGCTATCAAATTCAAGCACTGGTACCAGTGCTAATAGCACCATTTTTATTTCAGATTACTTCCTTGCATAATGGCCTGTTCATCCTAGCTCTCTGTGACAGACAGTTCACAGTACTGTGGATCACTGAGATTCAGCTTCAGGCAGATTGACTGAAGTCAATGGTAGAGGAGCACTCTAGGCAATGAAGAGAGGCTGGATTAGAAAACAGCCAAATCACAATTGTCAGTAATGACATGGAAAACATTAATCTCCTCTATTAAGGGCTTCATTGGTCCCCAAGGGTCTCACTGTGCCATTCAAGTCCTAGAAGGAGCCCACCTAAGCTCCTTGTGTTGGGTGAAATCACCCCTGTGCCATCATCAAGAGTATATGACGCAAGCCTTCAGAAATTCAGGTTAAACACTGCGAGGTAAAATATATTCTCCTGACTCTAGTCTTGCTATTGTTGGCTTGTTTATTTTCTCTAAATATTTCTTTATCACTTTTGCTCTCCAGCACCAAGACTGGTCTGCACAAGCCAGCAGCCTTCTGGCTCACCTCCGGTACGATCATGCAAAAGAAGCAATTTTTCATTATTGATAAAATGTAATGTCATAATGTCATGGCCTTTCAGGTCATCATCTTTGTAAGTCAGCCATGACATTATCACAATTTATAATGATAACAAATGACCATAATGTTTGCATGTAATTTTCATTGGCTATTGCAGAATTCTAAAATCACTCCTCCAAAGGATGGATTTCATTAGCAAGCAACTGCTCTTACTCAGTGATAACTGCTTCTGCTGGGGGCTCTTCTTTCTGATACACAAGATTTATGTATTTAGTAGAACTCTACAACGTGGTGGCTCTGTGTTAGTTAAGTACTGATGCAAATTGCAAGAACGTGGCAATGGTTTTTGTAGTAGCGAGTGCTTCATAGTATGTCTGATAATAATAATTTCTACATTCTTAGGTTAATCTGCACCCCATGGATGATTGCTGGCTGGGAGGTCTGGCTTGAGTGTCAGATTCACCGTAGCGTTGGCTTTACTTATTTAATATTTCATGATAAACTTAAAAGATTTAGAGCTTCAAGAGCTGCTGAGAATCACAGGATGTTTATTTTCATGTGATATTTAGAGGTTGGAGCTCCAGTCCCCAAACACTTTAAACATATTCTTAGCTTTAACATCTGGAGTGAGAACATCACTTGGGTGGGTTCCCCTTGCTCTGCAGGACCAGGACCTCAGTGTAAGTGTGCCAAGTTCAATAGCACTGAGTCTGGAGCACTTGTAGGGAGCACTCCAATCCATAAATAAATACTCCTCGACTTCTCAGCCCTCTGAAGATAATGCATGAAAAACAAGAGAACACCTGGGCACTCCTGGCCTCTTGAAAAAGCAGAGCCGAGCTTTTGTATACATATATCTATATGTGTGCGTGTGTGTGTGCTCGTGCACATGCATGTGTATGGAATAAATTAGAACAAACACAATAAATGCTTCTGGAACAGCAGCTGTGAGTTATAGTCCAACAGACTCCATGACAGGCCACCAGGGAAAAGGACACTCTGAGCTGCACAATTAGTCCCCAAGGGACACAGTGCTTCGGAGAGGACAAAGCAAGAGCTGGGGACTCTCAGCTGTGCTTTGTTTTGGCCTATGAGGCTTATCAGCCCTGTGTTGTGATTAATTTTTCATCTGCAGCAAGAAGCTTGCAGGAGCAGTTTACCTGGGTTTTTTTCCCCCTTTCTTGTGACTGCTGCTTTTTTCACTGGAAATTATAAAATTACTGCCCTTCGCCATTCACAACCTGCCTTGTTAATATTTTTAAGGCAAACAAGGATAACTTCGTATCTGTATTTGTTGTGTGGCTACCACAGAGTCTGCAAAAGTCAGAAGGAGGTGATGCTCTGCCATCCATGTGCTATGAGTAAGCGGGAGGTGTTCTGTAGAAAACATTAGGCAAAGTTTCATCTTTTGTCAGGGTGACACCAAGGCTACCTACTTGTTATTATTGTTATCGCATTGTCCATGGGATCATGCAAACATGCAAAGAGAAAGCTCTCTTTCAGAGTGAACTACCTATAAACCAGCTTACTGTTTGGAGGATCGTAGTTTATGTGGGATATTGCCCAATTATATTCATGGCCATTTATTTTGAAGAGCTTGAACATCACTCATATGGGGAACTCCTTGTTACTGTCTTTGAGATCTCCACCATGAAGACTAGTTTCATCAATTTTCTAAGCTTCTTGGTCTCCAAATGACCCAATAGGGTCACCCGTGGCAGTTCAGTCTCCATGCTGTAATTGCTCAGACAGACCATAGGTGGTTGGTTTGTATGCTTAAAAGAGAGTGTTCATTCACAGCAGCAAAGGGGGCTGAACTCCTTGCGTCAAGGTTAAATTGTGATGCAGACACACTTGCTTCAAGATAAATTCTTGTAAGTCACGTTAGTCGAAAACTTCTTGAGCTCTCAAAGTTAGTATTTGCAGCAAGCAATGAACATTAACCAGGGTCTTGGGAGATCCTGAAAGTGTCTGTGTTTAACTGTCCATCTTGAAATATCTTTTTATTACCCTTTTGTTCACTTAATTTCCTCAGTGTCACTTGAGTTTTACTTTCTTTCTTGGATGTGTTGATGGCCATGGGGCTTGGCTGAGTCACAGAACATTTTGCAAACTCTTAGTGAGTTTGCAGGTCAGTTATAGCACAGCTCCAGTTTTTCTCTTATGGTTAATGCCTCCAAAGATCAGATGCAAAGTATGGGAGATTTGAGTGGATTTGCCTTGGTTATTGTTGTGTTATCCCAAAACATTGTTCACTGAATTTTAAAGATGATGGCTACATCCTGCTGCTTTAATGATGTTTCATTTGATGACACACATGATGAGACATCTGAAAGACTGCGATAGTCCATCACTTGCCAGGTGACTTTTGCTCCACCATCACTTCGTTCATTTCTAGCACCCCAGCCCCAGCTCAGTGCTGGCCATTCAGTCAACTGCCCTGCTCAGATGAGTCCTTCTGTTTGGCTTGATCAGAGTAGAGACTGCTTTTCCACAGAAAGAGAGAAGAACCTATACTAATGTAGAAAGGCACAAAAACAATTCAGTTGAATTTTCTGATCAAACCTCCTTAAGCAATTGTTCGCAAAGGTGCTTTCACTCTTCAGTTTCGTCTTGGCATTGTTCTAGCAGACCTGTCCAGGCTTCCACCCACTGGAATATCTGAGCTCAGTCACAAGTTGTTACCCAGCTGTGAGCACAGTTTGCCAGGTTGTTCCCCACCACCTGAGAAGTGTCCACAGAGGACAGGCAAAGGCTGCTTCAGCCAGGCATCCCATTTCCACTGCGCTGCTTCTCCTCACACAGCACACTGCCAGCGATGGCTTCAGGGTTGTGGAGCTTTTTACTGGGTTGAGGAAAGAACAAGGCAGGAGTTTTGGTTGAGGAGAGGCAGAGGTGGGTATTACTGCCAGAATAAAGCCGGAGCCACTTGATCCCTCCGGAGCACATCATTCTTTTTTTCTGAAGGCCACATAAGAAGTAACATAATGTGTAGAATTAGCACAGATTTACTGCTTTGTCATTAAAAATGGGTTCGCTGCCAAAGCAGCCTTGCTGCTGGGGGAATGTGTGTTTGTACTGTCAGGCCTTGGCTCAGCCCAAGCGTGTGCTGTGCTAAAGCAAATGAAAGGGGAATTATATAATATTGAATGTGGAGCTGTCTCCAAGTGCATTGAAAGTGTAGGTTATTGTCTTTTGGCATTTCCTAAAAAGCCTCTTGAGCTCTTGTTGGCAACTGCTGATATTGAGGGTACTTTTAGCTGTTTAAGTCTTCCTGTTCTAACAGGGGTCAAAGGGCTGTAAAGATCTTCTCAAAAGGATATAGAAGGAATCATTAAAAGGGAGGAGGAAGAAAGTGACAGAAGGTCAGCCTTTTTTTTTTTAATGGGTGCATCCCCGAGGGGGTCAGACACAGTTGTGCATTATACTCCAGCTCCAGTACCTGACTTTTAGAAACCTACAGCAAATCCTATTAGCACTTCCATAAGCATAAAATACAGGACAGAACCCAGCGTTTCAGGCAGAAGTAAAGAAGAAAAACCGTGAAATAAATCAATTTAGTCTTTCAGATGAATTTAAATCAACATAGTGAGGAATATGACCAAGATGAGGACAAACACTCAAATATGTGCAAGGCATTTTCCAGCCTCTGGGAAGCGTGTGCATGTATGTGTGTGCCTAATTCCCCTGCTGGTCTTGTTTGCCTTAGAGACAAATTCGGTGTGTGCTCGTTGCCATAGCGTGTCATGTAGCTTTTGGTAGGGACTAGTATAGGGCAAAAAATTTACTTCTGTATGTGACACAGCCAAACAGAATTGTGAAGGTTTTCAGTGATTTCTAGATAGCAAGCAATAAACTGCGTTTGCACCCACACACTTACTGCCTAACACCCCATCTGGTAACATTTCCACGTCTCCAGGAAAGAAATCAATAGCAATAATCTGTGAGGGCCTCGTAGGGTGTATATTTTTTTATCGCGGTGCTATTTGGAATTTTTTTCCTATCTGCTTACAGCACCAGATTGTTCTCTTTTTGTTATCTAACACTGAAATCTTGGAGCTATTATTATATTTTCTAAAAAGCAGTAACAAACATGGGGGTCAGAATAATGTATTCTCAACATTTGTATTCAGTAATATCACGGTGTTCAGGCAGCAAAGTCCTATTCAGTGAAGGCACTGAGCAAACTCTTGCAGTCAGAAGCTGTGCATTTAAAATTATATGCTAGCACACTTCAAAGGGTAGCATTCTAAAAATTCATTACTTAGAGATAGTTTATATTAAAAGGGAGTACACCTCCAGCTTTCATCTTGTGCCGATACAGGGAAGAAATTGTCCTTATATTCTGAAATTTAGACCTGTGTCACCATCGCTTTTCTGTGTAAGGAGGAAATATGATGCTTTGTTACTGGTCTTATTTATTGCAGACCTTGTCTGGAATCTAGTATTGAAGCTGTGCTTGATGAGTTGCTGCCTTGAACTTTTCCACTGATCAATGCTAGTGCTATGGCTGCATGAAAGAATAGCTTTCCTGAGGAGAAGCTATCACATGGGAAACACACTACACAGTCAGTTAAGAAATCTGCTATAATCTTGTATGCTTAGGCTTAGAAATGCATTTCCCAAAAGAAATGGTGATAGTGAATGACCATTTAAAAGCTGAGATGTTACGTGAGCAAGAGGTCAGGTCAAGAGCAGAGAGAAATAAGAGACAAAGAAAGAGGGAAATAGAGAGACAAAGAAAGAAAGAAGGAAGGAAGGAAGGAAGGAAGGAAGGAAGGAAGGAAGGAAGGAAGGAAGGAAGGAAGGAAGGAAGGAAGGAAG
>JAOXOE010000705.1:2467713-2481538 GCA_028565055.1 Phoeniculus purpureus
AAGGAAAGGAAAGGAAAGGAAAGGAAAGGAAAGGAAAGGAAAGGAAAGGAAAGGAAAGGAAAGGAAAGGAAAGGAAGCCGCTCTCTATTCAGCAAATACTTTCTTTATTCACATATTTTTGTATGCATCCTGCAGCAGTAGTGGGATTGGCACTCTGAACACAAGGCATGTCCTTTGGATATGGAATTTCAGCAGGGTTTAACATGGGCAAATCCATGCCTGTGCCTACCAAGTCTCTTCCTTCATGCCAAGGCTGTCAGTTGTGTGATACTGGAGTTTTTTCACATGGGAAAGACACTGTGCTGGACCCACTGAAATCCTTTAAGTCACCAAATCACTGTCGCATTTGGTTACCAGCAAGACACAGAACACTTCTCTCTGTGCAGTTGGTTGCATTTGTGTCTTCCTCCAAAAAGCCAGTTATAGCAAAAACGAGTTCACATTTTTGAAGCCCTGTTGCAATAGAGATCACACAAAGAGATCTGCTTAGGTAGATGTGCAGGTTGCCTTTGGTTGTAAGCAAAGAGTTTAATGTAATTTGGTTTTCTTTTTAGCTACAAACCTTAAAATGTCTGCCTGAGCGAATCTTATTACCACTATGAATGACTGCTCTTACATCACTTGTGCCCCTACAATTCACATGTTACCTGTCCTGTTTGCACACTGAAAAACTGAGAAGCCAAATCTCAACAATGAACAAATAATAACACAGTGAACAAGGTTTCAGTAGACTGAATCACTTGTGGAAACAGGGCTGAGAATCCTGGCCTGTCTGTGGATATTGTGAACAAGGGTTGCCATACTTTTTTTACATTAAGTACACTCATAAAGATGGATTTGAGCAGCTAATCTTTAATTTCTGTTTGTTTGTTTTTAAAATGTTATCCTTGATGTCTCTGCTTCTCCAGGAGGTGAAATGAGAAACAGCACAATAAAAATAAACCCATAGTGACTAGGGTATTTAGGTACTATGGAAATACTCCAGTCAGTGTTTTTTCCACACATGACCTAATGATTCTATGATTCTATGATCTAAGGACTGTGAACAGGAGCACTATAAAAGATACCCCAGAATAGCAAATCTAGTGTCAGTTGGCTTAAATGCTCAGTACCTAAAGGTCCCTACATCCAGCAGAAACATTTTATGCATAAACATTGAAGAGGCTGAAAACCAGTGACATAAAAAGACAGATCATTCCAGGCACTTGCAAGAGCACATTCAGTCAGCATTATTTCAGCCTGGACGTTTGAATCTATTCTTGCAATACGACTGAATTTAATTGGTAGCCTGCATTAAGACACAGGAGTAAAAACTTAGTGTTTACAATAAAGTTATATTTGAGCTGAGTCTTTGATGCTAAATAAGCCATTCATTCACTTCTGTACATCTGCCAGAGCATTCAGAGGAAGCACTGGGCTTAAATGAGTTGTGACCTTATGAGACAGTCTACTGTTTGGAGACTATATAGGTGACTGCTGGGTTTTGAGTCTTGACCTTTCTGTTTATATTCATCATGAATGTGCGGATACTTTTATTCTTTCCGGAAAAAGGCTGTCAATCTTTGCACTAATTTTAATGCCAGTGCAATGCAGAACAGTGGTGGATCTTGGCAATAACAATCAGCGACTGACGAAAATTAACTAATTCAGACTGCTATGCTAAATTGAGTACGAGGGAGTTTGTTTCAGCTCGGCATGGAAGCACAGGTGCAGTCAATAAATAGGGACACATACGGTGCCTAAGCACGCTCTCTCTCCCAGTGACCTCGCAGCAAAAAAGCTCTGACAAATCGCTTGTGACTTTCTAGAGCTCGTGGAGCTGCTCTTCAGTTGATCTTTATTTCTTGAGACTAGAAGTGACAGAAAGAGTCACTGATACTTGTGAGCTTGGAAAGGACTTTAATTCCTATCCCAAACTCACGGTGTTTTCCAAGGACTGGCTGTTTAATCAGTACCTGACCCTTGGCTGAGGACAGGGCATGGTGGTCTCTGTCCTCCATCACATCTCCTTCCTTACTTCTGTTGTAAAAGTTCACTGTTCTTCAGGGACCTTCTCTTACACCATTTACCCCACAAGCTGGACAGACCTTTCTTTCCCTCTCTGTCCACCCCAGATTCTGTGATTCTATGCAATAGCAAAGCCTAAAATGGTGATGACCTTGTTTCAGGCATGGGATGCTGAGGTGGCTGTGGAGCAGATGCTCTCTGCCTTTCTGTGACAGAAGTACAGAGATATTTCCCCTGATATTGTCAAAAAAATAACATTCTTTTGCAATTTTAACCCAGTCCAGTGCTGAGCAGAAGAGGAAATTTCTATAGTGGCTTTGGTACCCCAAGAAAATCTTCGTGTGTGGCCAGACATCTGGTTCTATCCAGCAGAGCTTGCCTGAGCCCTTGCTTCCCTATGGCCCTGGGTTTTACACCGGCTGTACCTGCTCTTGCTACCTGCTTTTCCCATACCTCCAGCACTCCCACACTCTTTCTCATACTCACCAAGTATTTTCCTCCCAAGTTATATCTTCATCTATAGCATCTTGGTCAGAAAAGCCTCTCCATCGTTCTTCAGAGGAACTTCATCTGAGGAAGCAACTTCTAAAGAATAAAAAGAGAGGGGGAAAATAACCAAACCAACAAAAATGAGTTTTTCTTAGCTGCCAACTTTCCAGGAGCCAGGTCAGTCCTAGCAAGTTACACAAAGGTATTTCTCAAGCAAATATTACAGAGCTCTTTCACTAAAGGCATATTGGCTTGAAAAGGGTTCCAACCCTTCTGATAGCTGAGCTGCTTCTGCCCAGAATTGCTCAAATCAATGCAAGTTATATTGCTCTTTTCTTCCACTCCAGCCCAAGTAAGCTTTTATTACCTTCTGTCCCCCGCCAAAGACATTGTAATCCCAGTGACTACCCAGCCGTTTGCTCCTGGCAGTGCTGCTCTGTCTGCCATGCCCCGTACAGAGAATTATGCACACGCATGGCTTAAGCAGGGTGCAAAAAATACCGTTGTGAGGCAGCTTCAGAAAGACTTTGCCTGCTTGTTTCTGCCAATATCCTTGTTCTTGTTTGCCTAACCAATGGAAAAGGGTAAATTAAATTATAGTAAAATGTCTTCCTAAATATGCTTTCTCACTCGTCCTTCATGTATACAAGCGCTGCAGACATAGCGAGAGATTATGTATCCCAAAGGTATTGGGTGCAATATTTTGTAATTCTGATTGAAATGTGTTCTGTCTGGTCCCCATAGTTTAATTTAGAACAATTAAGGTTCAGAGTACATGAGCTTGCAAAGCACATTACAAACAATGGCTGCAGAATAAACTGCAAATCAATCCACACTAAATCACCCTGAAAATCCCTGCGAACACAACAAAGAGGTCTAGATTCACAGTTCTTTAATACAATCTCCTCTGTCTTTGTGGCCATAAGTAGTTCAGCTTCTTTCTTTATGGAAGAATGTAATGAAATCATTTCAGGTTTGGGGTTTTGGGTTTGTTTTTTTTTGGTTGGTGTTTGTTACCTGAAATAAAACAATGAAGAATGATCCCATACATGTTTGTGTGAGCATGTCAATCAAACCGCGAGAGAGAAGCCACTGCTGTGCTCCCGATCTCTGCTTTACCTCGCGATGCGTATTTCTAATGATTGCCTTGCTGCTTTTATATAGGATATAGATGAGCAGTGAGTACTAATATAATTAAACCTGATAAGAGGGCATCCTGAATATCACGCGTGTGCGTGCACAGCCTGTGTAATAGGGCAGCACATGCCACGTGTCAACTTTCTATGATTTTTACATTGCCTTTTTATTATACAGGCTGACAGCTCTGTTCCCTGCTTTTATGAGAGTAGCTTTTCATAAATACTAAAACATTCTTTTTAGTGGGGTGAATTCAGGTTAAAAAAAAAGAAAAAGTAAAGCTTTTCTGATTTCTGCAAAACTACTGTTTTATTTTACATGCTTGCTGACCCGTCAGTCTTGGAAGCAGTAGACAGTATGTGATATTTTCCTTCTGACAGTCTCACACAGCATATCCCCATATTCAGATAAACAGGCACACACAGCTGAGATGGTGCTGCGATCACATGCAGTCATCAGGAGAGAACTGGGTTTTGGTTTGATTTTGTCTGTGAAAAGAGCTGGTGCCTCTCTCCGGCCAGGGTTTGTGCATGGGCTCCTTTTCAAACCCTGGACAATAACCTATTCCTCACAATCAAAGTTCAGTGAAGGGAAATGGCTTCCAGGAGAGCGCGATAGTCTGGCCAGCCCCAGAGCAATCGTACTACGTGACAGAAGGCGAAGCAGGAGCTATCAGGCTAATTGCCTCTGGAAATGACCACGGGGGAGAGCCTGATCCAAAACTCCCACTGGTCAATAAAAGGCAACTGCTGACGTGGGCTCACATCATCAGTTGTTATATTGGAAAGATTTTTTTTCCAGGACAGTGGTTCTGATTCAAATGTTCTTTGCACAGAGCAACAAATACAGATACCCAGCCACCGGGCAGGGCAGAGGCTAATGTGAGGCTGGCATATGGCTGACATGTTCATCAGCCCTTCTCTAGGGCTCACCCTCTCTCCGCAGAACCCAACAGGTCTCTCCATACCTCTTTTAGTCATAGCAGTATTCAACAACATCGGCACGTACAGAAGGCTGTAAGACTAAATGGTTTTGATGTTTTTCCACGTCACCCAGCCTTTTGTGCTGAGTCTTGTCCCTTCTGTGAGGGTGGGAAACATGCAGCTCTCTGTACCATCTTCACAGAGCTGCACAAAACCTGTCACATCAAGGTCACTGTTCCCACACACTAGAGGCAGGTTTATGGGTGTTTGTGCAAGGCCTGTCAGTTGTCCCCCGTGATGCCCTGCACCACTGCTGCACCCTAAGCAGAGTGCTGCCCTAAGTCCCAAAATGCCCTCGGCACATGTCAGTCACATCCCCATTGTGTTCAGCCCATTACAGGTTTTACATTTTCCAGTGAGGGCAATGTACAGCCTAGCTGAGGCCAATCAATATGCTCCAGGACCATTATCCTATAAAATGCCCACTTATTTAAAAAGGGGGTGGGGAGTTCGGACCTTCAGATCTGATCCAGCTCTGTTAAAGTCAACGGCCAAACTTCCATTGATTTTCAGATGCAAAGAGTTGACATGGGCTTTAAAATATTCACAACTCAGGAATAATAACGAGAAGCAGAAAAATATAGAAGCAACATCTTCAGTCCACGTACTGTGGGGTGTGTGATACTCCTGCCACTGAAAGTAAATAGCCACCTGTCTGAGAGAAAACAGGAGGACATAAGCCATTGTGCAGTACAGAATCTCTGAAAGCACAGGCAGTGATTATAAGGGCAAGGCACACACAACCTAGCAGGTATTTTATTTGCATGTTCTCACACTGGTTTCTGAACCACTTTTTCCTTTCTCCTAGCTAGCGCTCAGCTCATCCTCGCTGTGGTGCTCGTTAGTCTGGTTAAGCTGCACTGCAGGACTCAGCTTGTTATTTTAAGTAAAATGATTTAATTAATCTGGGATTCAGTAATTATTCCTTTTGGTGAGGTAAACATATTTAATCTGTGTACAACAGTGTTGGTTCCTTAACCTGGAAGCCTTGTTTTTTAAGCAGAGCCAACAGATGATTTTCAAAGGGGTCTTAGCACAGCACTTGTGTTTGCAGTGATGTCTGCATCATGCCCCTAATCCTGCACCGCTGCTGTGCAGGAACAACAGGGAGTGATGAACTTGCAAAGACCTTTAGGAATTAGGTAACTTCCTCCAGGGTAGGAAGTTCTTCTGTCAAAGGTTCCCAGCATCTGTGGGGTTTGGTGCTGATTTGTGAGGATTGCATTAACTGATTTGCACTGCTGTGGTGCCACTGCTGAACAGGGACTGATAAAAGACTCTCCCGATGAAAAGTGCTGCCATTTTCATTTCAAATGAGGTACTGGTCTAGCTCTTTTAGCCTTATGTTCATTGGGACGGTAAGGAGGGAAGCTTCTGTTTTGTACCTATGTAATGGCTGGTATCTCCTGGCAAGCCTGTCCTTCGATGCTGGATGGTGGGGACAGCTGAGTGGGGAGGGGCTTCCCAGGGGCTCTCTCCAGATGTGTGGGCTGCATAGGTGAGGTGCTTGGGAATTTTTCTTCCCAGCTGCCTTGGAAGAAGCCCTGTGAGTGGGCTGCCACTGGCTCAGGCAGCGCGAGGAGTATGTGGCCATGTTGAGATGTAAGGGGCCAGTGCTGCTCCCTGCCCTGGGCTGCTCCGAGCTGGCCACACCATGCACACTACACATTCAGCCAAGCCTGGCTTCATGCTCTGCTCCCTGTTCCTCTCTGAGTCTCTGTTTTGACTCCATTTAGGAATATGCCTGCTCTTTAGTGCTATTTTTCCTGTAAATGCAGTGATGCTACAGCTTCATGGGGCTCCACCACAGAGGAAACATTTTTATCTTAACAGCCAGTGACCCAGGAGGTTTATATATATATGGGAGGACACTAACCTTTGGTCTAAATATTTCATCTTTGCTCTCAGCTTGGAGAGGGATTTTTATTTTCCTCTAAACATCTGTGAAATACTTCTTGGCCATTTTAGGGTCCTTCACATATGGGACTTGAAAAGACACCTGGTCCTCTGTCAGTAGTATTTCAGATGCTCTTATACAAGAAGGAACATCAGATGACTATCCAGTTGTGTCTTTTTTAATTACATCAGTCCTTGAATGAAGTGCAGGGCCAGCAGGGCCTGTCTTGCCTCCTAGGTGAGTGCCTTACACTCTCAATGAGATGATAGGGCTTGTGGCTGCTCTTGCTGCCTCCAGGGACCCTTCCAAATTGCATTTCTCAACAGGAGGGGTGAAGAGCACTCTTCTGGCCTCACGACAAGCTTTTTCCATAGAAGTGTACAGTTCAGTAGCCATGACATCCTGTGCACAAGCCCCTCAGGCAGAAGAAGAGAAACCCAGGGGTCTCTCTGCCTTAACCATGGGGTTTCTTCAGAAAAGAGAGGCAGCATCTTTTTCCCCAGCTCTGTGAAATGAAAGGAGAGACGTGACAGCACAGGCAAGGCTGGGGGTTATGAAGGAAAGCATAGCAGATGGAATAGCATCTCCTCCTGGGTCCCCAAGAGGTGCCAACCTGCTGAGTCTGGTCATGCCCAGCAAGGAGTGTGGAGCTGTGGCCACTCAAGCTTTCATTTGGAAAATGAAGTTTAAGCACCTGAGAAATGCAAATACAGCCAGGTGGTAATCCTGAAGATGGCATTCCATTTCATTGAAACCTCTTTTTGTATCAAACTTTTGACAGCTTCTACAAAATATTACATTAAATTTTGACAGTTTCCACATTATTTGAGGATGCTGTCATGTAGGAATGGACATAGAATGTGCTTAAAACTTAATGTAATACACAGATGCTCCTTTGAACTTGGGAGCCCAAGAACATGTCTCAAAACTCCTCCTGGCACAGGCAAAGCAGAAGAGAAAGAAGGAACATCATCTCTCACTTTGTATTCCATTCACTCCTTTTGCTTGTTGTTTTCCTTTTCCTTTAAAGTCCCATTTAAGACAGCAACAAGAAAATTTCCAAGCCCTTAGTGTACCCCAAACAGGAAAGCCATGACTTCCCACCTCCAAAGAGCAGGAGGATAGGGCACCACAGCAGCATGTCAGAGTCCTGGATGGTGGCTTTTCCCCTCAGCCACCACCACACTCTCATCAAGAGTGACAGGCATTAATCGGGCTGTGGCCTCCCTCCTGTGCCACATCCCAGGGTGGCAGAGCCAGCGGCTGCCTCGGCTGCCACCAGGTAGAATACTAATTTCATGAGGATTTATTGGAAACAAGACTTCAGATTGAATTATGATGTAATTATGAACTGGGTTTTTGTGTACTACAAGACTGGGCAACTTGCCACTGGGCACAATCTGCTGTGCATCAAGCAACCATGGGAGAACCTACCAGTGCTGCCAGCCCTCGCCTCTCCCTCAATTAAACACTCCTTCTCACTGCCAGCTACATGAATTAAACTGTTTTAGCCGCATTTACAATATCATAAGTGAAGAGCAACAGGCTTCAGCCATCAAACAGCTCCAGCTCTCGGCAGCCTTGTTCCTGCCATGGCCATATGCTTGTGCACAGTTGTCCTTCTCAGCTGATCTGATACAGAATTAATTGACACCCAGATTTTAGCTTTAACATACCAGCTGTTAGCTGTAAAACAACAATTGGGGCCACTCTTTAATCATAAAATATGCTGGCTACCTTAAGGTTCTAATTTTTTGACAGCTATGAGTGATTCTTTATGCTTACATGATCCAAGGATAATTGTAGGTGAAGTTGAAGCACTGCTAAATGTGCTGCTTAAAAAAATAAATCTCGCTCTTTTTCTTTTTGGCCTTGTGCTATTTGGCAGTTGGCAGAGAGACAGACATGGAGCCAACAGATAAAAGATGAGGTGCTGGGACAGTGGTGCAAAGAACTGGATTTCCACACACCGGTTCTGGCTTCTACCAACACGTACCCTGAGTCTGTTATTTCTATGACTATCAGGGAAACCTCCTTGGATGATTTCTTGGCTGCTATAATAGAGCATGAGTGATTTACTCCAGCTGGAAGAATTAATTTGGCAAATATATTTAACAAAGAATGGTCACTCTTAAATTGTATCACAGGATAAACTCAGCTGCGGGGGGATAAATGGGACAGGGAAGAGGGTTTTCACAATACATGGACATTTTACGTGGACAGCTGCCTTCTGAATTTGGGCACCAAAGTCTCGACACATTTAAAAATATTGTATTTATTCTGGTTTCTGTTATTTTCTCTTTTTTTCTTTTTGCTGATCTTCCATCCTGCTTAGAATTACATTTTTAGCTTGAGTTCTAATAAAATGAGTTAAATAATTAATGCCACAATCCAATAACTGATTATAGAATTTTTTTTCAAAATTGTATGTAGCTCTGGTCACATACTAAATCTTTTTGATTAATGATTTTTAAAGAAGGCTCGTTACATCCATAATGTAAAAAAAGTCAAGCAATGTAAGCTACTGAAGTACTAAAGACCTTTCATAAACAGTAATTTATTTTAGAAGCTTGATTCTTGATGTATACATAGGAAATACTAACCTAGAAGAAATATTCTAAAGGAACTGCAGATAGCTGTCTCCTCTTCCACACCCCCTTGAAATCCCGTTTATGTCCATAGGTGAATTGCTGCTGTGAAGCCGCTGCAATTTGACTTTGTACAAAAAGGGTCATTGAACAGAAGGTCAGGCAGCTGGCCATTTCCATTTCAAAGATGCTATCAAAAGGGCAAGAGGCAGTTCATCCAGCAGCCCTTTAGCAAACAAGATTTTCTCCTTTCTCATTTATAATATTTTTTATGCTAAAATAGCTCATAGGCTGCTGAGAGAAGGGCCTAGATTCATTTTCTTTGGAAGGAAAGTGGACTAAGTGGAGCTTGGAAAGGACTTTGCTTCAAGAAATCAGAGGATCTTTTGAGTAATGAGGAGCCATTTGGTGTCCACTTATCAAGAGCCTGGCAGTAAGGCAATAAATCATTACAGAGACTCTGCACTTCAGCTGAAGACAATTGGAAAAGGTAGCTCCTTTATTACAAATTATGGCTTATCACCTCTTTAATGGCAGCCCTCAGCTTTACGAATACTTGAGTGTATTAATCAAGATAAACCAAATGGTTTCAGAAAAGTTTGGGGATCCTGCATGCCATTGTGCCATCAAGAAGGAAAGTCCACTGCAAGGTTTGCAGGGCTGCCTGACAGCTGGAGGCACAATCCATCCTGCCTGCCAGTTGCTGACAGCTCAAATGATACTGGTTCTTCTGGGATTAGAGAATTGCCTGTCACCAGTGAGCAGCTAAAATTCATCCATTGCAGTGACTTAAAAATAGGCTGTTCCTCCTACAGTATTTAGTGCATTTGCATAGCAGGATGGCAAGAACCAGAGGTTTGCAATGATGCCTTGTCCAGGCTGGTGACACTCATGAAGGGGGCCCTGCTCAGTAAGGGGCTTGGTAGGTTCGTTGTTCATTTGAGGGAGAAGAAAATGTATTTAGGTCTCAGAGAAACAACGTTTAAAACCATTTAGGTTCCATATTTTACTCTACAAACCATTCTGCTTGTCATCCCAGAGTGCTTTTATGCTACAGCTTCATGGATTTTCCTTGGCAAACACAAGAGGAGAAGGCTCTGTCATAGCAGCATGCTTGAAATGGAAACATCAGGCTTCTCCTGGGCAGGAGGTCCCCAGCTCCACCACACAGCCCTTGGGAGGCACAAAATACAACTATTGAAGTATATGAAGAGCAAGTGAAACAACTTTTCTGTACAAATCAATGTGAGGATTTTGGGCTTCAGTATTTATCAATGGATAGAACAAAGGGTGATTTACAGCACAAATTTTCAAAGTGGGTCCCCACTGCAAACAGACTCCTGACCCATGTTGGTGCTTGTGCAGGCAAAACTACTGATAACAACCTGAAAATCTTTACTAATCCTCCCAGCCCTTGCCATGAGAGAGATAGCTGAGTGAGCTCACAACTTCCTCGCCAGCACAAATATTTCCAAAGCACATTGGTGTAAGTTCAAAATATGTCACTGTAAAATATTTATATAACATTGAGCTGAAAATCTATCAATATATCTATGCTCTACCAATACATCCTGATAATAAGAATGCTTCATCACAGCAGGACAAAATTAATTGCAGTAAATCAGTCCCTTTTCAATGTGGAAATTAAGGTGTCTGTTACCTGAAATTGAAAGAGTTGTATATTCAATTATAAAAGCTAACAAGTGGAGGCTCTAGCTACTGTGCAGCGACACTGCTCCATTGACTTGATGCAGCTTCGGTTTGCATCAGATGTCTGGTGTTAAAAGCCTTACCAGAGTATCTGGTCTTTCCTCAGCATACTCATACTGGACAGTGCAGCCAGACATACAGTGGGCAGAGCAGTTCCCTGCACCCAGCAGTGGAGATGGAACCAAACCTCAGCCCAGTGAGCAGCAGCCCTTTGTGTCCTGCACTCATCTCTGCTGCACGCAGCAGTGCCCAGTACTGACACAGGCAGGTCGATGGTGCTTTTGGCCAGCCCTCCTGTAAGGTATAAGGGAACATGCATGGCCAGGAGCAGCGCATGAGGGGAAGATCCTGGTCTAACGGAACCCCTCTCCCAGCTGCTTTAAGAACATTGTCAGCATCTCATGCTGCTGCCCTGCCAGAGGCAGCCCTGCTCACAGCCAGCAATGAGATGTGGTATGAGGCAATGAGCAGAGGCTGAGTGAGAGCAGGGATGTGGTAATGGAGGGCTGGGGAAGACTACACAGAGGGAAATGAGTAAATATTTTCTATTATCCCTCCATAGCTTTATCCCTGTTAACAATATTGATTGTGGAAAGTGAAGGTGAAGTATGTGATTTTAAATACAGCTGTTGCGAGTCATAATTCAAATAAGGACATTTCAAACATGTCTGAAGCATGGCAGCAGCAATCAGCAGCATGGGGCTGCTTGGAAATATGGCTTCTAACAGTCTTCTGAAAAGCATAAGGCAAACTGCCAGCTAAATAAGAGCAAGAGATGCACCAGGGCCTTCAGTGTTTTCCAGAGAGCCCTGGGATGAGTTTGTTCATAGTGTCCTTCAGAGAAGGAAAAGTATCTCCCACTGGCTGTTTTCTCCTAAGCTCAGCTGAGACGGACAAGGGCCAGGGACCAGTGGCAGCGCTGGTTCCCCTAGAGAAGCCCTGCCCCGCACCCATAATGATGCTGCTCTGCTCTTGGGCAGCAGCAGCAGCAGCTGATGCCACTATTGTTTCTTTGGCAATAATACAGATTTTAGACTTACTAGTCACAGAGATGTTTCTCTTTTCCTAGCACAGCAGAAGCTACTTTGACCCCCCAGGGATGGGCTTAGGCACAGCTCTGCAGCAGGTTTGGTGCCACAGCAGTGAACCCATGACCCCATGCACGGCTCTGGGCATGCAAGTAAATTCACAGGGACCAAAGGTAACTCTGGGGCTCTGCATTTTCTGCTCATTTGCTCTTCTTCAGCATCACAGTTACACCTTGTGCCTTTAGACAGAGAACCATAGAACTATAAGCAGAGATCTATACCAAAAACCTGAAAAGGTTGATGAAGCCCTACAAAAGGGTAAATATTCTGATGGTTTCCCTTCAAAAGCATTGGTGTTAGCTTCAGAAAGAATTCCTCAGGTACATCTGGTGCTCACTTTTCCAAGTAAATACTGCTTATCTCAGTGTTTTATCCACCACTAACTGAAGGTCTGAGTGGTTTGTGAAATTTCACCTAAAATTTTCAGTCTTTTTCGGTGTGAATTCATTCAGGCTGCAGAGCTGGAACAATTGCTATTTCATTATATAAAATGAGAACATTAAACTTGACAGCAATTCCAGGGCATAAAACTTGAGCAGACCTGTAGAAGCAGTAGAGCAGCTGTCTTTGACCTTTGGTCCACCATAAATGGGGAAAGTAATGTTTGAAAGGGAGAAAATATCACAGTTCTGGAGGCAGTTGCAGCTTGTATTTACCCAGCAGCCTCCTGGTCAGCTGTGCCTCTTTGTCACTGGGTTGTGGGGCTCACACACCCAACAGGGAGGTGTCCTGAGAGGTATAAGGGTGAAGGGGAACATCTGAGGCAGAAATGCCCAAATAAATCTGCACCAACCCCCTCTTGAGGAAGATGGGTTGGCAGAGGACCCTGTGTATTGAGTGTACAAGCTGTGCTAAGTAATCAGCATGATAAGCCAGGAAGTCGATGCCAGACAGGACTGATGAGGGATTTGAGCTGAGTGAGCATCGGTACCAAGCCAAAGGTCTGAGTAAATACTACCTCTGAGTCCTGCTTCCAAGAGATGTTTTAAAGAGCCCTGAGGAGCTGGGCACAGAGAGTATTGTAGACTTCTACTTCAGCTTAGGGTTGAGGTAGGTCCAAGTTTCAGGATATAAACAAAAAGGAAGATCTAAATCTGTGATGCTGTATACAATCAACTTTTTTCCCATAGCTGAAGAAGCTCTTGATAGTGTTTTGCTTATACTGATCCAAACCTATTTGCTTATACTGATCCATTCTGGTCCTCTACTCTTCCTCTCACTAAGAGGCACTCATGTTCCTGTCTGACCGCCAACCACCTAAGCAGTTTTTCCCACGGACTCTGCTCAGGAGAGTGATGAAGCTGTGTTTTCATACAGATCTTCAGAGCATCCCCCTGGCAGGAATAGCTTTTTCTTGGATGCTATGCGAGCATCCCCTTGGGATCCTCACTACAATCCCCTGCTGCTGTCAGAGTGTTTGGACTCCTATCACACATCAGTGACTATTATATGATTTTATAATAGGTATATAATTTTATTATATATGTAACTTTTATAAGTATTGTAACGGGTTTTTTAGAGCTCCATAGCTTGAGCCAGGCATCTGAAAAGGTTTTGCTGCCTTTGCAAGGAGAGAGCAAGAAGAGTCATGGTTCACCCTATGGAAACGGGGCCAAAACAGACAAAATGAAGCTGCAGCCTCAGAAAAATGCTAGAGTTTAGCAGAGTGCCAGTTCCATATAAGCAAACTGAGCTGCAGCCCACAATCACGCGAGATGTGTGTGCTGGCAGGGGTCACCCTGCAAAGCAGCCAGTCACCTCAGAGGTCTTTGGAAAAGTCATAGAATCATAGAATCATTAGGGACTGGAAGGGACTAGATCATCTAGTCCAATCCCTCTGCCACAGCAAGATCACTTCACTGGAGAAGTTATACAATCAGAATCACTCTGGGTTGGAAGGGACCACCTGATCATCCAGTTCCAACC
>JAOXOE010000705.1:2490290-2541786 GCA_028565055.1 Phoeniculus purpureus
CCGGCAGGGGGGTTGGACTCGATGATCTCTTGGGTCCCTTCCA
The DNA here is from genome assembly GCA_028565055.1 of Phoeniculus purpureus. Lineage (NCBI taxonomy): Eukaryota > Metazoa > Chordata > Aves > Bucerotiformes > Phoeniculidae > Phoeniculus > Phoeniculus purpureus. Next base: position 2,490,334 of record JAOXOE010000705.1, read on the forward strand.
ACCCCTAACATCCTATGATCCTATGATCCTATGTTGGCATCTACACTTCAAAAAAGAAGGTTCACTTATGTATTTTTGTTTCAACCGGCAAATGAGAATACAGTACTAGTATGTTTCAAATCCTCTTTACAAAACACTTTTAAGGGTTAGAGAAAACCTCTGGAAAACACAAGTTTGATATCACAGGTTCAGTTAATTCATATTTAAATCTTGTGTTTTTATGCTAATCTTTATTTGATGTAAAGGAAAAAAACACCTTAAAGCATGAGAATAATTTTTGTTGTCCCATTTCCTTTGAGTTGTCAACAGAAGTTTGACATTGCTGAGTGTCTTTGCCTTTGAATGACACAGTAAACAGGGTAATATATACTGATACAGATGTGTAAGAAAGCACAAGATTTCTTCTTACTTGCTTACCATTCAACAGTGTTGCAGCTGATGAAAAAACCAGCTGCTATGGCAGCCTCATAAGCAAAAGGATAGACTTAATGATGCTTTCCTATACTGCACTGGTCATTTCTGCTGATGCATTGATAGACTTCACACTAGGTATAAACCTGGCAAAAAATGTTTTCAGTATGTCTGTGGGAAAGAGAAAATAAAGAAACTTGCAACTCTTACCTCTTATGTTATCAGAAAGACATACTGACAAAGCTTTCAGGAAAACCACAATTAAACATTTTTCTACTTACAGCCTTCAGAGTGTGCATGATCTCTTTGCAGTGTCTACTCAGATTGGAAATGTTGATAGCAGAAAGCTCTGGGAGGTTGTATGAGTAAACTTGCAATGCCTCATTGGACAAGCAATATCTGAATCCAGCTCCTGAGACCTGAACTTTTAGTGAATGTAAACTTAAAACTTGCTTAACAATTTGATCTATCACTCTTAGAATCATAGAATAGTTGAGGCTGCAAGGAACATTGTGGGGTCATCTGTTAAAAGTGTCCTGTTCAAGCAAGGCCACCTAGATCCTGTTGGCCAGGGCAATGTTCAGATGGATTTTGTCTATCTTCAACAATGGAGACTCCATAGCCTCCCTGAACAATCGGTGTTAGTGCTCAGTCATACTCAGTAAAAAGTGTTTCCTGTTGTTCAGACAATCTCCTGTGTTTCCATTTGTGCCCATTGCCTCTTGTCCTGTCACCTAAATAATACCTAAATAAATTGTCTTTGTGGCCCTTTGTGGACTATCTCATATATCCGTGTCTTTCCACGGTTAACTTGTTAGTTCCTGGACCCTGTCCAAGATTTGTACCTGTACATCATGTTTGGGCTTCCAGTCCCCCACTTCCTTTCCTTGAAGCAAACCATAAAATTGTAGGAAAGCAGGAATATATGTCTCCTATATAGTTCCATTCCCAGCTGTCATGCTACGCGCTGCACATGCAGACACATAAGCACTTACTTGCCAAACTTAAGCATGTGATAAGGACATCTGTTTAATTTATCTTTGAACTTGTGGCATTAAAAAGAAAATACAACTTATTTTGTTTTAAAATGTGAGATTACAACCTGGACAACAGCCACACTAGGGGGTTCACTGCATTGGCACCAAGAGTCCAGCTGCTGGTTGATCCCATGCTGCTGGTGAGAAGGGATTATATCCTGGCAAGGCTTTTTCACAGCCTTAGAAGGGATCTCTCCTGCCTCTGAGTTGCCACAATTGCGAGAGTGCTCCATCTGCATGCAGACCTCAGGAGTAGCAGATGGCTGGTTGCTGTTATTAAACTGTGCATCTTTCTCAAAAGAATTAAGGTTGTCCAGAGTGTGATAACATCTTTTTATCTTAGGATTATTCTCAAATAATGGTTAAAAGAAGGAAGCTGCTGATAAAACATCTCTTCATCTTGGCTACTGTATCTGGATTTTTGCAAATTTTGTATGACTTAGCCAAATCAAAATCCAAATATTTACTTGACACCAAAACTGGTAGGAAGGCAAACCAATCTGTTCAGCTTAAATGGAGATCAAGTGAACTGCAGAAATAAAGCTCTAGAGTGTGGCCTTTCTACAATTATTAAGACGGGAACATGCATTACACAGCGTCGCTTTGGTGCTGCCAGGATTTTATAGCGTTGCTGAATGATCTCTGACTCCATAGCGTTTTTCCTCACTCAAAGGGAGTATTCTTTATTAACCATGAAACAATAAAAAATATTTCATTTAAAATTGGATATGTACAGCCTCAGATGTCTCCTATATTTCACTAATACTGAGTAATGTCACCTTTCTAACTGATGAAATGCATCTCTAATAGAGCAATATTTTTGAAAGATATAATGAAGTGGCCTTTGAAGTGTCTAGTACTTGTAAATTAATCATATATTATATTAATTTTAATGGTATGAAGTTCAGTAATATTCTTGCATATTCACTCAAGGCTTTTGGAGCAAGATAAAGATAATTTAGCATAACTCCTATTACCAAAGTTAAAATCTCTTTTCCAACGTAGTGTTTCCAGAATTTTGTGATATGTGTATGTACTGCCATTTTATTCCATACTTAAGGCAAGCTCATGTGCATGTTTTTGTGCAAATAGGTAATGTGCCATCACTAATAGCCTTCTTTTAAAACCATATCAAGCAACTTCTCTCAGCATGAAACAAATTAACTATTGGGGAGCTAAACCAGAAATCGTTGATAGATCATAGTCAGGTCTTCAGGGTTAGCTTGAATCATAGAGCTAGGGGTGAAAGGTCAGAACTTCAAATACTTTCCAATCCGTTATTTCCTTTCCTAATAACATTCGCTTAGTTACAGCTGTTACTACTTCCAGGCCCAAATGTGTGGCCTTGTTTGATATAGATAAGATTTCATTCTGAAAAACCTATGTGCAGTTGTTCCTTAACTTTCTAGCTGAAGCACTAAATGATCAAACTAGTAGCCAGGTCTCTTGTACGCACAGTGTGTACATATTCATTCAGTGCACCATGACATACATTAAAGTCTGAGTAGGGCAGAGCAGAGTAGGAAAAACTCCCTCTGCCCTTTGGTAATGAACAATTTTGAGTCTGTTGAACTAAAACAACCAAAAAAATTGAAGGACTTGAGATAGAGCCTTGGCTGAAGTGAACCCTCTTCTCACTCATGCAGCCATTTCATTCCTGTATAAAGACAAGTTCATGCATTGTATCGGTACACAAGACCTTTTAGAGGTCTGCTCTTTAAAAGCATGTTCAGGAGTAGAAGGGCCATTAGCCAAGTCTGGCAACCCTTCCTGATGGAATGTGTTCCCAAGGGGCCAATTCAGTTGGGGTAGTCTGCTGGCTCATCTTGTTTTTTCTGAGTTTATGGAGGCCAGCCCAGCTACTGAACTGACTGCAGTGTTCTAGCCTGATCTGCAGAGAAACAGAATCTAAAACAACTACTTCTGTGAACACCTTGTCCTGGAGTACAAGCTTTGTATGACTCCTTGTCTGGGAGTAACTTGTACAATGTGTCCAATATGATGTGTTAGAATGCTTTATAATGGACTCGAGTGCCATTTGTATGGTGTTTTCCCAAGAAAATGTAGTACTAACAGTCACCTTCAGGAAACAAGGTTGGTTTTGTAACTAGTAGTCTTTTAAAGTAGTTTTTTTTTCCTCATTTGCCTTTGTCAATGTTTTCAGAACCTTAATTTAATCAATAGTTTACAAATGGCTGGAATTAAATGTCAAGTGAAATTTCAAAATCTGGGTAAATGCATTAACTTTAAACAGAAGCTCTCCTTTTCTATTTCAGGTAAACAAGTAGTGTTTGGCTTTCTCTAATTTTATTTTTCTTTCAAGTGGCTCATTCATCTTCTGACAGATGGGAAATGTCATGTTTTGAAAAAAAGAAGCAGTGTTATTTTGGCATTTCATTTAATTTTGCTCATTTTACTCTCAATCTACCAGGCCCTAAGTTTGTAGCCATTCCTCTGGGATGCAGTGAAACCCCCAAGTGCAAAGGCTAGAACTACCTTCTTGTGTTGCTTTAACAGTTAACTCTGCTTAGATAACAGGTGAAAGCTGACAGATTCAAAGTCATCGTTTGACTTTCTTGCCTCAGGCTTTGGGAAGTTAATATGGCAAATTCTGAAATATTTTCAAATCTTTGAACTGGTACAACTGGTTTGGAATTTCCTGTTTCCCACTCTTCCTTCACTTTCATCTGCGCTAGGCATGTAGCACTGAACTAGGCATGGCAGCTAGCTTGCCCTGGGAGTGTGGTGAATGGAGAGAGAGTGGTACTTCAACAATCAGCAAAAGAAAGGTTGCAACTGAATTCTATTGTACGCTGAAATAGAGGGAGTTTTTTCCCTTGTTCATGGCCATAGGAATTGTCACACTAGTCATGCAGGACTGGCTTAGAAACACATGGAACAGGGAACTAGATTTTAAAATGCCAGCTGATACTGAGGGATGTGTGCATGAACTGAATGGGCTCCATGTTTCCACAAGGAAGAACTACTGCTGGAAGCCTCTTCTCTTTGAGGGGTGGAGATAGCCACTTGACCCAGTTATGTAAGAACATAGGATTAATCTCTCTATGTCCTTGTGTTGGGGTTTTTTTATGTGGAGTGAATTAAATGTGTCATCTTGTTTTTCCCCAAATCAAGTTAGTTTTGGTTTTTGCCTGAGGCTTGAAAGTGGATTTTGAGCCCTTCTTGTTTTGTTTTTGTTTCTGCCCATTAGTACATAAACTAAATTAATTAATTAATTTCACCTTGGGATAAATCCTTGGCCTTCTGTGTCTGCCTCTACCTCTGAATTTGTTTTGTTTAGCATGGCATCACAGTGTCACAGAACATTAGGGATTGGAAGGGACCTCAAAATATCATCTAGTCCAATCCCCCTGCCAGGGCAGGACCACCTAGACAAAGTCACACAGGAACGTGTCCAGGTGGGGAACATGGCATCTAGAATGCTGATGGCTTATGGTTCAGCATTAATTCTAGGGAGCAGATAGCATTATTTTTTCTTACCACAATGCTTCAATACTTCCATTGTCTTTACTTTTGATTAATATATTGACTCTAGAGATGCAGTGACTGGAATTTGCTTTTAGTTTTTTTAGGTTTCTGCTTATAAGGTGCCATTGGTCAGTGGCAATAGTACGTTCACAGCTTCATAATGAAAAGTTGTATGATTCAAAAGAGAACAGAAGGTTATTGGAGCATATGGCAGGTTGCCCTGATTTACCTTACAAGCATCTGAAGTGATTTCAAGGCCAAAATTAATCGATAAATACAGTTTCCCTCTAGAATAAGTTTATTTCTGTCATTGTCAGGTGGTAATCTGTGTGCATCTGATTTCTTTTCAGTGCTTCCAGGTTTAAAATTTTGGATGCACATTGTGCTCTGAAGCTGAAACTTGGCATGTGACATTGCATTGCACGCAACCAGAGCTGAGGTCGTTAAACAAACAGAGCAAAGCTTATGTGCGCATGCTCAGCGTAAACTGAAACACCAGCATGCTTCATTTATCTACAAACTCTTCACACTTTCACCATGTGAAAATTATTAACCAGTGTATTAAAATGAATGTTAATATAAATAAAGGCAAAATATTCAAGGTTAACAATATTGCAGGATAAATCTTGAAAACAAATTAGTGTAGAAGTTAAAACTACATAATGTTTTCATAAATTCTAATTTGTCTGTAAATACACACTAGTGCAAAGACTTTAAAAGACTCTTTCTATTCATTCATTGATAATGGGATTATTCCAGTGTACACTGTAGAAGGGATTTTCCATGCATCAGCTGCTATTGTATGACCATACATAATTGGGTCTAAGTGCTTACATCAGCTGCCTATTATGTGAAATTAATTTTTGGAACATATGCTGTTGTATTTATACCATTGTTGTTTCATGCTAGATTAATTCTTCAAGGGTTATAATCACATGACACTTATCATTTTAATTATGCCTCTTTAGTTGCAACATATGACAGCTTTTGACTTCTCACCCTCTCCTTCTGCATGTGTGACAGATAAAATTATTAATAAATGCCTGTTTATTATGTAGTTATGCTGTACATGTCCACAGGGTGTATGTTGGCCTCATGTATTTTACCCAGAGTACAGTGTCAGCAGAGCCTTTGTGGTTTGCTAATGAGCTAAATCCTGCTAACACCACACACACTCTAAACTGCCAAAAGCCCTTTGCACATTCAAACACATACAAAGACTTAGCTGGGTCCTTTGTATAAAAGATTAACTCTTTATTCCAATTAAAGATGAGCTGGCCTGGCTTGGTCCAAGCAATTAAGAACGGGAAGTAATGAACTAAATTATGCGCAAGGTGGTTTTGTAGAAGGATTCAACCTTGTGATAGTAAACAGATATTTTTGCAGTTTTCAAACCCGATAGAACGAAGTTTTGTTCCTGAGAAACCTTTTTTCTCATGCTAGTGTCTGATGTGTGTCAGACACTCTGGGTTTGACAAGCCTCTAACAAGAAGCTACTTTTGGCTGAAAGGTAAAAAGGAAAATCTTCTAGGATAATTTAACTTAGTGCACTAAGTTATCTTCATAATATTTTCTGCACCATTGCTTCCTACTGAAGTCTGAGTTACACAATATTTCACTTTAAACTTTCAATTAAAGGAAACTTCTATTAGGACCTTTAAAATATTTTGATTTAAAATAAAGTAAATTAAAAGTTGGCTTCAGAGCCTGCTGGCCAAGATCTCATGTTATTTTTCTTTTATATTTTCTTGTTCTCATTACTCTGAAGGATCTGAAACTAGCCTAAGTATGTGTTTTGTAGAACTGGTTTTTTGGTTAAAGTTGGCTGAGTCATGGTCAAGAGCTGTTGACTATATACAGTGGAAATTAGGAGTGTGCACACTGCTGCTCAATAGGTGAAGAATCTAAAATGCGTTTTCAGCAATAGTAATATTGGAGTGACTGTAATAATAGGCAATACCTTTCCGGGCAGAAGTGTGGTTTGTGTGTGACATTGCTTTCAGTTTGTCTTATTCGGTGCCCAGTGATACAGGACTTTCTGAAACTCATGTGCCTCAACTTCACTGCAAGCAACACATAGTTGTATGCCATGGATTGCAGATTCAAAATTGAAGTCTCAAACTTTGATTTCTCTGATCTATTTAGCCATGACTTGTGTACTCAGAGGGATGCCCTAGCCCTGCTTGCTCTCTGCTCATCAGGGCTATCAGCTCTGACTGTCTACCCGCCTTTCAGCTGGGCACCCTGTGGCTTGTGTGTGGGGTGGCAAGCTGCTGGCTCTCCAGCAACCTGATGGCTTACTGTTTCTTCAGGTTTTAATAGTCAGCATAAAGTAGGAAAACCTTATATTTTTAATTTTTTTTCAACGTCTGAACAAAAGAAGAATGGTTTAAAAGCTAGTTGACAAAGATATTATTTCTTGTATAGAAGTGTATTAATACAGTTTTGACACTGACTGGACATATTCGTGTGGACATATTCATGTGTACATTGTGTAGTGTTTTGTAAAGCATAAAAAATATTAACAAAGTCCAATACACTATTTGGCAACTTTAAGATAAAAGGTAACATGTCAGAAAAGCACTAATTTCAGTGAGATGTTCACTATCTCAAAAGATAGAACAAGTATTATTTAATCTTTCTCAAGACCTAAACCAACTACTATTCCAGTTAAACTAGACTTAGTGTGATAAAGGAAAGCAAAATTTGTCCTAGTGTGATACCATACCTGATCTGAAGGAAAGCAGATGTTCATGTGTCCTGCTGGGATTTGAAACTGATTCTTAAATGTAGAAATAAATGCAGAAAAATCTTCAAGCAAAGTCTGTAAAATTATTTAAATGCAAAGAATGATGATTATATTAGAGAGAGCTTTTCAAAACTGTCACTAATGGGAATTACATGTCCAGGTTCTGTTAAAAAATCCAAATGAGCACAATCTACAGTGATAAATATCTGAATAACTTCAAAAAGAAACCTGGCCTTTGGTATATTACAATCAGTGAAAAATTCCTGTGAAATCTAAGATGTCTTAATACTTTCAGGGCGGAACATGAGTCTCCATTAACTTTTAATGAGACTTAGGGGTTTCCAAAAATATTTTTGCTACTATTAGTATGTTCCTGTAACACTCACTTGTCCTCTTTTATAATCGCAGAATCCATGAGATTTCTTTGACACTGTGAAGGATGTCACAGAGTAACACTCCTAGTGCATCAGTTAAAGTGTGTTGCTGGCAGCTGGGGGGAGGGATGGTTTACTTGTTCTTGCTCTGCTTTTTTTTACGTGTTCTGTTTTTTCACCCCCATAACCTTGTCTGATGGGCATCCCTCACGTTTACAATGCCTGGTGTGCTTCCTGACATCTGTTCAATTTGATTTTCTATAATTTCCATTGATGTCCCTGTTTTCCTGCCATTAAACTAGTATATTGCCTAGCTGTATTCTGGGTCAAGAATGCACAATCTTTTAAATCTAGTATAAGGTGAAATATGACTGTGGAAAGGGAAAGGCAGGAGGGGGAAAGACAAGGATGATAAAACTGACTGAAGTGCTGTCTGTCCTGGAAAGGGAAGGTGTGTGTTTTATCTGGGAGAATGAAAGAGAACAAAGGTATATGTATATTTAAAGGGAAAAGTATAATATATTTGCCAGCACTGGAAGGCTGTGCTTCACCAGCAGCTGAAATTCAGTATCTATAGTTGAGATGAATACAAGCAGACAATATCAGTATCTCTACCCGAGTGACTAGTCATTGACCTTAACCCTGAAGGAAAGGGGCACTCTCACTAGGGGAATTGCATGCTTACTCAGCCTTAAGCCACATCTGAGCCAAAGCTGCTAATTTTGCCAAATTATGTGTGATGCTTTTGAAATGTGGAATATTGTCCACCAGGGACTAAGCTGAAATGACCGAATTCATTTCACTTAAGTTTTCAATGGCAATAACATTATTTTTTTAAAAATACCAACTATAAAACATTCATCATTCTGATTTTATTCATTCTTGTCATTTACTTATGTTCCGTGGTAGTTTGCAAAAGGCACTGAAGTTAATGTTCCATTATTTCAAACCCCCAAGGTTAGATTTTCAGGCTTAAATTGAATTTAAAAACCACATGTATAGTTAATTTGGACATTAACAAAATTTCTATCAATCACAAGAGCCTTAAGCTCTTGCAGATTTTTTTTCTATGTTTTATTGAAACCATTAGTAGCTGAAAAAGAGCCTGGAGATACTGAGGTAGGTACACTGAAATATCTTAGAGCAACAGATATGGAAACAATTCCTTGGGTGAATCTTTAAAATTCCTCTGCTTTGCAGAATAGCAATGATGGAAAAAATGGTCATTGGTGCCAGCACAGTCACAGCTGAACTGTTTGAAGGGCTTTGCTAATTCAATTGGCAAATTTTAAAATAGTTGCTTTGTCAGGAAACCTCCCATTTTTATTCACTGAGAAATTTTTAGACCTGTTTTCCTGGAGGTTTTTTTTCCAGGCATTTTCCTGGAGACAATGAAGACTGGTCACAAAACTCATTGCTCTTGGAGACAAAGTGAGAATGTTTTTTGTTAAAAAAGCCTTTTTTGAAGGATTGAGGTTTTAGGGAAATTCTGTTGTTTGTTCAGTTTTGAAAGGAAGTTGAAAATGCCCAGAAAACAAAGAGTTTGTGGCACAACTTGTCTTCCACAGTAGAGAATTTATCCTGAAATAACTAAGAAACTCAGGATGATGTAACTATGCTTTAAAATAAAACAACTTCTTCTGCCAAAAACAAAAACCTCTCCTACAAAAGGCCACATTGCTGTCATACACTCTTGGTTTTTTGTGAAAAAACCTTACTTTTCTCTGAAGCAAAAAGCTGATAGTGAGCCAGGTTACAGCAAGGCACTTGTAACTCCATTATTAAAGTAAATACTCACACCTTCACTGACCTGTTGCATGTGTTCCTATTTCCTGAGTAGAGTTTTTGCCTTAACAGCTTGCTTGTTTTCTCATACCACCTACGTTAATTTCTTGAACTTGTTTTTATCATTGTTTTTAAGAATTTGACCTCTAAGGAGACAGGTATGTGGCTCCTTTGGCTAGTCAGTTTGTAGTAGTGAGAATGCTGCCCAGGAAAGGGGGTACCCAGAGCAGTACTGCAGCAAAAGCCACTAAGTGTGGCAGGAACTTTCTGAGAACTGATGGGTTATCTCCTGCTGGATGTTGAGTCTATGGTGTATCTCTTTTATTTTCAGATGAGGAGATACAGGATAGAAGATGTGGTTTTCAGATCTATAGAAATAATCTTTTCCGATTTGTATGTATAATTATTTTGGGCTTTGGAAGAGAACAGGAAATAAATTACCTGGCAAGCACTTTCACCTCAGTTCACTTCAAAGGCACTTCTACTGTAGATTGGTAATGGTTGGAAGAAAATGAATTTGGCTCCTTGCTAATAATCACGGTTTTCATCTGCATTACTTAACACTGTGGTAGGACTGAAAATAATCTTTATCCAATTTTAAACCACCTTGAAAATAAATAAGTAGCTGGCCTTTAAATCAGCTGTGCTGTAGGAAAGCAAGTGCAGTGGTTGCCAGCTGCTTATTCACATGACTCCTTGCTAACATAAAGCACATACTGAGCTGATGTGACATTGCTTATCTTGGCCTGTGGCATCTTCTAGGATACAGCAATATCTGCAAGACCTGTTGAGTCTTCAGAGAATGTTCAGATCATCAATTTTTTCTGCTTGTTAGTACCACAAATTGTAATGTAATCCATATCTGTAGTTTTAAACAAGAAGCTACAAGGGTGTGGTAGAAGAGGTAGGAGAATATGAAAGAAATGTAGTTTTGTACCCGTAAATTTTCATCATTGAATTATACTGGCTGAAAAGCTTCTTTCTGTCCCCATCAGAATCTCATTAGAGGTCAACTTGCAAAGTAAAGTAATACTCAGTAAAAGTACAAATGACAGACTTTCTCATCTGGCAGATAGCCCAATTTCATAATTATTCACCTTAGACAGTAGTAATGTGAATAATACTGAAGAGTTTGTTAATCTCTTTTGCTGATAAAGCACTAATTTGCAGTTAGGAATTAAAGAGTGTACTGTTCTCATGTATATTGAATTTATACTAACATAGACGGGGTGAAATGTAAGAATGACCATACCAAGATGGCCTTGAGGCTATTCTGAGTCTGTTGTCTGGTCTTGGAGAGGAATCGAAAGCAGATACCTAAGAAACAGTACCAGAACAGTGCAAACACATAGTGATACTTCATCAAATCCGTCTATTCTTGGTGTGGTTTGTAGTTTACAGAGGCTGATGTGGTACCTTCTCTGTTCTCAAGAAGTCTGGCTTCATAACCACAATGCGCAACCCCTGCAATGACTTTAAATACTGTACTAATGAAAAGGTGAACAGTGAAGTCCTTCACTGTTTCTTCTTTGAATGTATTTATTTGCGAGGTAGTATTTCAGGCCTCTAAACATGATCATTGCTGACCCCAATTTCAAATAAATAAATCACTGCTGATACTATCCTGGTGAAGCTACTGGCTGCAAAAATGATTCAGTTGGTGTTTTGTTGAGCTTATTTCTCATTATAAGGCGAAATGCAGTATTTTGTTCCTTGGTTCCCACTTCATAAGCATATACAAGTACTACTTCAGCTCCATTTGGGATCAATGTGAAGAAACTGATTTCAAAGCCCAGTGAATTCAGTAGAAGTTACCCTGTTGCGATGGGGGTTCGAGACCAGCTAATGCGCAGAAACCAGACATCATTAAGCCAGAAGACTTATTGTACAAAATGGTTGGGTTATATACCTTCTTCACCAACTGTGTTCTACCAACCATCTTTGTCTTACTTCATTTGGAAGTTACATGATTGGTTAGTTCTAATTTTTTTTTGCTACAGGCAGTTAGTACAATAGCCTACAGAAATTCGTACAATAGCCTACAGAAATTCATACAATAGCTTGCTTCAAAATGAATCTACTTTGCTCGCCTGGTTCTGTCCTTGTAGGCCAGATTCCATTCTCGCAGCACTCTCGCTCAAGTTCTGTTTCCAGTTGCCTTTCCCAAGTCTATCTAACAATGCTATGTATTCAGGTTGCAATCCAGGGCAGTCCTACATCTCCCCCTTTCTGTTCTGCAATTAATATTTTGTTCATTGATTGATTTATCGGTTTTAGAATACATTGTAAGATACATGGTAAACAAATAAGCAAGGTGACAATCACAACAAAAACATAGATGCCTATTTCAAGCAGGCTTTGTAGTCAGTCTGTTAAACCAAATCCCTTAAATATGTTGTTTAACCAATCTTGTTGCCAGTTTAGTATTTGAGCTATAAGTCTCTGACTTCTCTGCTCACAGTTCTTGTCCTGCTCCAACATGGCAGCCATGGCCCTGCTTCTGGCCAGCCGTGGCTTCCTGGTGCATCCTGTGTCTTCTGGGCTGTGGCACGGCCTGCACATACCCTTAGTGAGAAGTGGTGAGGTGGGACATCTGCAGCCAGCTGCCTCCTCCAGGGTTTGCAAAACAGGAATGACAGGAACAGTGATGGGTCCTTTCACAGCACTCGGTGTACAGCTCCGCCGCTGGGTTCCATGGCTGCTCAGTGGGTGGACGCTGTTTGGGGTGGATGCTGCCCCTGTGCCTCCTGCCTTTGCACGGCAAAACGCTTGCAGGTAGTGGGCTTGCTGCCAGAACAGTTGTTTTAATGATAACCATAATGACAATTTCAACAATTATTGAAAATATAACTTCAGCTATAACCAAAAGTGAAATAACTACTAATCAGAGTCACAAAACCACAGAAAATCCCAGGGTACCAGGAGAGGAAGGAGGAGTAGGGGATTCCCAACAAGGAGAGGGAAGGGATGATGATTCTTCACTAGGAGAGTGAAGAGTCCCACCCATGATAGGGATTATTCTAGAATAGAAGGGGTACTGACACACATGTTGCTAGGGGAGGTAGGGGGTTCAATTCAGAGGAGAGAGGAAAGAGGTTTTCATTATCAGGTCATCGTCTTAGTTGGGAGGAAAAGTTGCCAATGGAGTGGGGGCACAAGGGCCTTCCTCACAACACACTACACAACAGTACGGTTGTCCCTGCAATTGCAATACATACAAGAACATTTATAGTTACGAGGTCGCCATCTGTGTCCATTGTTCAGTTTTCCTCTGGAGTGCAGAGTGGATGTTGCCTCATGCTCAGGAGATCAGTCTGAATGCACAGAGGAAAGTAGCCTTTCCATGGCCCTCAGAACATACACGTGACCTGGGTGTCGATCTTGCTCGAATGTTCTGTGCTTACCCGCTCTACCACGTGAGTCCCTCCTACTTATTTTCTTGTCCCCTCCCTTTATGGTTATAATATCTCTAAACAGTATCTGCAGCTTCCTTTTGGCTAGATTATGTTGAATTACTTGAAGTTGTTTATAACCATCAATATTTGCCATTATAGTGGCTTGCATGCTGAATTGGCTAAATGGAACATGGGATAAAACAGAAGGGTGGCTAAACCACATAAATTGCCAATCCTACCTTAATTATTGTTTTCATCCATCCTGTCAAACTCCTACCGTTCAACAACTTACTCAACCACTTTCTGTCTTCTTCAACTTACACCAAGCTGCTTTTTATATGGTCTCTTGCTTGCACTGGCAAATTTGTATGTGTTATTATTGGTTAGTAGTTGTTAGTAGTTCAGTAAACTATTAGTAAAATACAAAGTTCTGTCAGGCTCCCCTCTCTGGTGCCTCAGTTTACTCAAAGTTTCAAATTCAGAGCTGTCTGCAAACCATTTATCTTCCCATTTATTTTTCCCCTTTGTTTTTTATACAATGAAGGCAGTGTTTACCATCCTTCTGCAGGGCCCTTGCAGATAGGAAGACAAACACGGCACAACAATAGTACCACAAACAATGCACCTAATATTAATAATCCAATTTACCAGTCCCATTAACCAATCTTTTTTGTCCTGCTTGTTTAACTATTAACTTACCCCAAAAAATCTTGCATTTTCTGTGCAGTTTGCATCAATTCTTGTATGCATTTATGGATTGATTTAGAGTGATTTGCTGGGTTCATCATACCATCAAATTCTTCACATGCGTGTGTATGAACTAGAAGCTAAAAATCTGTTGGAGCTCTATTTTTGCAGCATTACATGTCTTACATCCTTAACATCAGTTAGAAGATCAGCAAGAGTACCAACACTGTAAATGCTGTAAAGTACTGAGGCTTCCAGCTGCAGCAACTTGTACAGCTAAAAGAAACCACACAGTTATAATTGAAAGAGACTAAAAGACTGCCTGATCATTACAATCATGAATCATTTCCTTTTGCCTATGAAAATGACTAACATGGTTTACAATCATTGTAATGTTTGGTGTTACCAGTATTAATCGACCAAGAGAGTAAGGACTCCCTACATGTTGTGGAAGTATACCTGGCCACACATGGTCTCTACAAATCACAAAAATAAATTTGGTCCAGTTACACCACTTAAAGATGTTAAAATGTATAGGAGTTACATCCTGCACATAAATCTCATCTGGATGATATCGTAATCAAAATTTACACAGCCATCCATAACAATGGAACCTAAAAGGCCAATCTCCTGGGGTTCTGTTGGAGATTGTGGCAACCAGTTGTCCCATAGATCCAATTGATTGAAACATCTTTTGATAGAAGCATTGCTGTTGCAATGTGATAGACTCACTTTTGAATTTTTTGTGGCATGACTACCAATAAGGCTCAGATCTCACTAAACAAGTGTGAACAGGATCTTCAGGAGTAGCCAGAGACAGGTTAGTCAACATTCTGCATAGGCAAAAGAGGTAGACACATATTCCAAAAGCAACAACAATACCATGCTTAAATAATACAGCCCAATGGCTGACCACTAGTGAAATACTGTGGATGCATAGCGGAAAAATCATAAAATAACATTTGCAAGACAGTTCCATACTTCATGCTTAAGGTTTATAATTCTGAGATTGTCCTCCTATTTTGTTTAATGCAGATTCTGAAGGAGGTCTTAAAACCAAGCTTTGGTTACTCCATTCTTATCCCCTATAAATGTATTTTTCCTGAAACATGAACAGTTTCAAGCATTTCTCTCCACTCATCTCTTCAATGTGCACATGCCTTCTCCTACTTTTCTGTAACACACATAATGATAATAGCAACAACCATTTACTCCATTGTCCACCTGCAAGCAAACTTATAGGGAAATACAACATTATATAATGAGGTAAATTCCCCTGCATTTGGCATCTCTCGTTGTGGAGGATGGGCGGGGGAGGGGGGGAGCTGCCAGCCGCTGGCCCCCCTGAACAACAGCCATGGGGGATCATGCGCTGCGGCTTCTCTTCTGCAGTTTTTATCTGTCGCAAGTTCCGTATACGGTTTTCTGATCAGCATATAAGCAAGAATTCATTTCAACTTAACAATTGCAGTTCTTACAGCTTGAGCGTGCCTGTGGTAAGATTTGGTGTTTAATCTAACTTGTGAATTCACAATTCTTAGATTTATACTTTGGCGAAGATTCGCTCCCAGTGTCCTCTGCCTGCTCAAGCCCTCAACCTGTGGGGTAGGGTCTAACTGCTTCTCTGCGCTGTTGCACAGCAAGCTTTGACGTTGCAAGATACCAGGCAGCTCTTAAATCTTGACAAGTTAACACATAAATCTTGGCAATTGTATGCAAAAGTTCTCAGTAGAAGGAACTCCCAAACTGTTCTCTTGTAAGTCCGTTTAAAATGTCCTTCCTACCCACAAGTTCTATTGGACAAGGTATTAATCACTCTCCAGCAATCTTCATTAGCAGTAGGTTTCACCACTTGCAACATCAGAGATTCCTTGGCAAGTTTATCCCAGGGCAACGGTACATGCAGTGCAGTTTGGAAAGGGTTACTATTGCTGGATAAGAGTGGTGGTGTTTTGGGAGACAGAGAGGGTTTAGTTATCAGCTCTTGCTGCCTTGGCTCACTCCCAGCTGCTTCCTTCTCCTCTTCCTTGCTCTCCCTCTGTTCATGGCCCTTATCTTGTCCCGTGAACACCACAGGGGTGGTGGTCCTTTCCACTGCTGCTTTCACTTCTCTACCTGCTCTCAGTTGTTTCAGTACTGTCAAAATTAAATACCAGGTGGTGTCTGGCCATAGGGCTGCAGAGGCCCCGGCAGCTGCACCATGTTCTGCATGTAAAGGGGTGTCCTGTGTTGGTGGTTATTGGCATGGTGCCTGTGGCACTACCTTACTGTTTGCTCCCTTCCTTGGCTCTAATGTCTCCTCCTTCAGGGATGCCAAAGGGGCAGCAAAGGGCAGAAATGCTGGTTCTTCAAACATACGCACACGGACACAACCCACAGCCGCTACAGTTCATTCAGGTAAAAAAGCCATAAAAGCATCAGCCGCTACAATTCTTTCAGCTTTCATTTTTTCTAAGGTAGTCTGTATCAGTTTCCATGTTGTCGTAAGAGGCTTTACCTCCCTTGATCCATTAATTATTTCCTCCCACAGTTTTTGACCTATTCCATCCCGAGTAGATAGTTCAAAGGCAACCTGTGCCCCAGAAATTAGTTTACATTCCCAGCACCAAAGCAATGAACTTTTTTGTGCCTCCTCAGCATATTTTATCACTCTTTTAGAGAGAGGATAAAGGAGATTTAACACTGCTTTTTCTTTTGCATCGTTTTTCACACTTCCGATACGAAAATGTATTACACTGGCTCCAAGGTCAAAGGGGTCTGGGTTTTCCTCACTATCAAAGTGCTCTTTTAAAAAGACACTAGTTCTGATTCTTGGGTGTTTATGGCATAAAGACTCAGGCAGGGCTGGTGGAGCCATAGGAGGAGGATGGTTCTCCTCTTTATCAGAGTCTGACGAAGAGCCATCCTTGCCAGCACAGTGACCCAGGGCTCAACTCCCTGGTTTGTGGGGGAGACAGCGGCCCTTGAGCTCTAGTTTTCGCCTGCGCCTCACATGCAATGCTTCCATGACAGCATGAAAGATTGGAAGCAAGTGCAGTAGCAAGATCACACAGCACAACGCCAAGCGCATCTCAAACTGAAACCGAGAAGATAATAGATGGCGTTATGTCACAAAACTTATCTAAGACCTACTTCAAAATTCCTTAAGTTCATGTTTTGGGACTGAACGTGCGTGTTCTTCTAAAAGGGCTCTCATACGTTGATATACATCTCACTGTTCACTGGACATTTCCTGTCCCATGTTCCCCCAGGCCTCACCTGTGTGCCTCACTTCCACAGAGATAATCCACAGAGATAAATCAGGCGCCTTTTCCTGGTTCTTTCAGCAACATTTACTGTCTCCTGGGAGCTTCGCAACCAGAGGGCTTATCAGCCACCTATTCTTCCTCACACGGGAGCACCATTAAGCCAGAAGACTTTTTTTGTACAAAATGGTTGGGTTATATACCTTCTTCACCAACTGTGTTCTACCAACCATCTTTGTCTTACTTCATTTGGAAGTTACACGATTGGTTAGTTCTAATTTTTTTCTCTACAGGCAGTTAGTACAATAGCCTACAGAAATTCATACAATAGCTTGCTTCAAAATGTATTTATTTTGTTTGCCTGGTTCTGTCCTTGTAGGCCAGATTCCATTCTCACAACACTCTTGCTCATGTTCCTGTTTCCAGTTGCCTCTCCCAAGGTCTAAAGTCTATGCCTTTCAAATCTAACAATGCTATGTATTCAGGTTGCAATCCAGGTGCAATCCCACATTACCCCATTGATTTTTAATGTGTTTTCAGATGTTTCAGTGGCATGATCACATCTGAAGCACAAAAAATTCAGTTTTAAAATATGCACTAGGATGATGACATTCTTCTTAGAATAAGAAGTATTCTGCATGGTAGACTTTTGGGATGGTATTTGCCACATTTTCAGTTTACCCAGACCCCATTGAGGAAATAGTCTTTTTTGATCAATTCAGTGAATGTAGAATCTGAATTCAGAAGGGCTGTAGTAGGCCTGCTATAGGTTTAATAAGCTAAAGAAATTATTTCTGAACTTCAAAAGTGAAAGCAACATTTAGGATTCTTTCAGCTCTTTTTAACTTGCTTTAAGTTAAATTACGTAGCCTGTTGCTTCAGGACCTTTGAAGTGCCTGGGGATGTCTGTATGTAAAAGCAAGTATTGAAACTTGGGGGGAAAAAAAAAAAACAAAAAACAAGAAGATTGTTTGGGGACATTTTCTTGGTCGAAATAGACTCTGTTGAATCCTATCTGTATTTGAGACAAAACATAAGGAAACATTCACTCTAAGCTATTTGCAGTCTTTTTTTTGATGAAATTTGAAATGTTTAAGCAATTTTTCTGTGCTTTCGTATTTAAGACTTTGAACTGTTTGGAGAGACAGTATTATAATGCAGCTTTTAGGGAACCAGACCCATTCACATTGGCCTCACAGTGGCACAGACATTCACATTATTCCCTGTTCTCAGTGTTCAGTGTTAACCCATTTTGATTTCTCTGTCCTGCACTAGGGTGTACATAACTGTATCTGCAGATTTATTCCAAAGCAACCATCAAGTTAGTGCAGTAGGCAGTTGCTCCTTCAAGCACTACAGAGATGCTCCCTAGTGAACAGGACAAATGTCACCTGTATTGGATCAGGCTACAAGCCATTTTCCCTTCAGCAATTAAATACAGTTTTCAGATTCAAGCTTGTAATAGCTGATGTGGAAATGGTTGTGAACATCAAGTGCTCAAATAGCAGTACAAATAAATATTGGTGCCTGTTACTGGATTCAATTCTGCATACTTTCATTGGTTTCCTTTATTTCAGACCCCTGGGTCTCTTAAGAGACCAAAAAATTTACTCCAGTAATACCTTCTATCTTCTTTATTACTGATTACTTTTAAAATAATGCACCCAGCTGTTCAGACACATAAATAAAATATTTTGTGTTTTAACTGCAGAAACAGTAAAAAGAACAAGTAAGGTTTTCTGTAAGTTAAAATGACTTGCTAGTTGTAACTGCAATAAAATTTGTTTTCCTTATGAGCATGGAATCATAATTTGACTTGATGCACATAAGCTACTATAAATTCTCCAAAATCTGCAAGAGCAAATGAACTTTACAGTGCCTTCTGTATTGTTCTTTAGCATATACAATAAATTTTGTCTCTATTTTACCTCTAATGCCTACTAATACAAGACTATGAGTATATATCACATGAGAAAAGAAAATGAGTGTTAAAATTAGCCAACTTGCTTCCTCTTTATTCAGGTTAAAATCATGTAACACCAGGTAGTATCTGCCAATGCAATACAAACAGCTTTTATTGCATTTCTAGGGTTGTTTTTTTAAGTTTTCCTGAGAAGATTTAATACATGAGGTATCAGGGAATACAATTTTTTTTCCCCACTAAAATTGAATTTCAGTTTCTAGAAACTGTTAGCCAGTGGCAGTCACAGAAGACTTGCAGAACAAAGCATCCTCAAGAATCTCTAAAGTATGTAGTATTTCAATTCAACACACCCTTCAAGGTAATAATTGTTCAACACAAACAGAAATTCAAGCACTTCTGTCATGGGGCTTGTGACAGAATAGTAGCTAAAACTAACAGTGTCTGAGTTCAAGTTGAAATAGATGATCTAGTTCACATGCACATGAAGAGACCTTTGTATGTAGTAGGGATCTGCTTTTCATGAGTAAGTGGCAGAGAAGACCTTAAAGGCAAAACAAATAGCAGCAAGGAATACTGTGGAATGAGCACAAAGCGATTCCTGGAGAGGTTCTGTGTCACCACCCTCTGGAAGCTGGTATTTCCAGCTGGCAGACACCCTTTCAGGGCGGTGCCATCCAAGAAGAGGTTTGTACAAGCTGCAAACCTGCTGAAGGGAAAAGAAAGAAAAGTGGCAGCTTAGTCTTGTCCACACAGCATTTCCATAATGCCACATGGGTCTGGGAGTGCTTGCCTAATACCTAAGGGGAAGCTGCAAAAAGCAGCCTTAAGGCAGAAATGCTGCAGTTACTCCACTAATGCAGAGTATTAAAAAAAAACCCCAAACTTAGCAATAATTACTACTCAGCATTTTATAGTTGCTGCAGATGCTGTGATATTTATTTTTGCAATTAATAAGCTTGAATCAATTCTCTAAGCATCTTTCTGTTATGATTTACAAGGGATGTTGAGCCATCAAACCTATCAGTAGCATTAATCTTTAATACAAGGGTAATTCAGTTATCTTGCCAGAAAGTTTTAATTAGAAAGAAATTCATCATCTCTGTGCTGCTTAGCTGTATTAATCTTTTCACATCAGCGTATCAAGTTTTGGCTGCAGGAACATTGTTTTAAGTTAATTAAGTCTTAAGGGATAAAAGTTTCTCTGAGGATTGAGCTTAGCTGTGGTTTGCTAGACATCTCCTTGGTGCCTTTTCTGCCCTTGAGTTGTAACTTTTATAAATTGTTCTCATTTGAACAAGATTTTCTTCAGGCAGGTACATAGGACCTCAGTTATATACTGGCTGAGCAGAGAAGAGGCCCTACTTCTTCCAGGTGAGCTCTGGAACACCTTTTAATCATCTTTCTCACAGCAACAGAACTTTAATCATTACTGAGATCAGAAGCCAGTGCCTCTAGAAAGCTGATGAATATAGAGGACTTTCTTCATGAGTCACTGCAGCAACTTCAATGGTCAGAAATGGTAGTGCAATTAACTCTTGTCACGTGATACATTATCACAACAAGAATTTTAGTCTTTAATTCCAAGGAAAAAACTCAGACATTATTATTGTCGATGTATTAATGGTGAACGAGCAAAAAAAAAAGTATTGCAAAACTTCTAATTCACCCCAAATTATATAGAAGCTTACTTTTCTACAGTAAAACAGCTGCATGAACCAAAAGAGGAAGCTGGTATGAAATGAGGAAAAAACCCTACCCTAATTCAAGTGTTTAAAAAAGTTTACAAAGAAAAAGTTCCCCAATCTAAGAATGATCTAATCTTGCCTCTATATTTCTGTTTCCCACAATAGTAATTTATTTATTTATTCATTGTAATTGCTGTGTTTACAGGAAATTGCTAGTGTATTTTCGCCTAGTATTTAAAAACAGATGCACATTTATTTCTAACTGTTTACATGCATCTCTTTCAAGTGGCAAATCTAAACAGAATGTTGTGTTTTGCTTTTTGTGAACACCTTCCAACAGTTAGGACATTATAATAACACAAGAATGTACTACAAATAAATTTTTGCTAGATATCATTTTAAACATTTGATATGCAATCACAAATGTTTAAAATGTGGTTAATCAGAAACATTAAAGTATGTCTATCTCTGAAGCATGAAGCTTTCCTCTGCCACTACTCTGAGAAACAGATCTCATGCCATTTCTCTTCCCAGATTTGTTCTATGAATATTCTTATTTCCATGTGTATTGTAAATCTGCTCCTAGCAGTCATCTGCTGGTACCTGTGTTTTGAACACACTGGTAAACTGTATTGAAAAGTCTATCTACAAGTTACAATTTGCTTTGAATCCCATCACAGATGATCAGAAATGCATATCATATAATACATAGTACATCTCTGTCACAGCCTTTTTCCAAGCGCTTCCTAACTCAGTTTGCCATGCCTTTTTCTCAGTCAGGCATTTCTTTGGGGAAACTGAATATTTTTAGAAGGAAATTTTCTGCTTTTCTTTTGTATGCTTGGCTCAGAGTAATTTCTTGGCTATAGTCTCTTAATGCAGAATACATTTATGCAAGTAAACACAGCTATTGTGGAAGACAGTCCTGCAACAGCAGAAATTATTTCACAATATCAAATACAGCTGACACTGCCAACAAAAAGACTTGATGTGAATTTTCAAGCGAGTTGTTTGGCAAGTGTCATTCCTACTCCACATGTACATTCACACAGCTGAATAAAAATCAGTTTGACAGGCAAGCATCCTTACTTATTCTGAAAGCCACAAGTCTTGAGCAAGAGACTTGTATGGCTTCTTAACCATTTAACTATACTTTAGACTGCTAGTTGTTTCATAAAGTCCATAAAGCTTGGGGTGAAGCTCAGAAGAGTTGCAGAACTCATCTTGCATAGATCATAGACTTGAAACCAGAGTAGTTACAGAGAGAAGTACGCTGTGTTTTCAGTAATGTCAGCATCACCACAGCAAATTGTGTTTGTGCAACTTTCTGGTTCTGACTGTGACGTTCAATTGCCCAAGAAGACTAAGCTTTTCTCCCTTCTAGAGATGGACCCCAGGTCAGGGCTGAAGCATGTTGAAATAGCTCTTCAGTCAAGTAGCTACTGTATACTGTGAATGTTCTCTGTAATGTATTTGCGTGGTGGATCAATGACTTGGATATTCAGTGTCATAAATCTGGAAGTTCAACAGCTTTCAAAAGCAATGCATGCACTTACAGAAAGTAACCTAATGGTTGAGTAGAGATTTCACTAATAGCATCAACAGTGCTCAGGAAAGCAAAACAACAGGGAAGATGTTTTCAGGCTGAAGAAATTCTAGCAAAACAAAGCATTAATGAGATAAGGCAGATTAATATAAATACATCACTTGTTTTCCCAATAAGAAGCATTCAAACTTCATAAATGAATATGCTTATAGGCACTTAACAACACACACTGCAATGCTTTTGCATGTCATACATCCATAACCGTGAAGACAGCTATGCACTAGCTGAACACTTTGCATAAATACTTGTGATATGTGCCCATATGCTGGCTAGAGCACTTGGGGATTTTAGGCACCCAAGACTGTTTTTAGAAGAGTCCTAGCAGCAGTAGTATCAAATAATTAACCCTTGCAATCTAAGCTACTATCAACTTGTACCATTTTTTTCATACATTACCAGGAATTTAATGCTCCCTTCAGTTTTGCTGTACTTTGTCTTCTTACTCTGTACTGTACTCACATTTATGGAGGGAAAATATTAACAAAGGTGTGATAATTTTCTTGGCAAATGTATACTCTCCAAAGTATGAATATGATACAGGCTAGCATGTGTATGTCTGAAAATAGAATCCTTCTGTGGATTTAATGTGCTGTATCAAGAAATCTTCAAACTGCAATATGTATAGGATCCAACTTCCTTATAAGGCACTCACTTACTTTATTCTCTTTGAAAATTTTCTGGCTCTCAAATACTGTGCATGAAGGCTTATTACATTCTCCTTTATTACAGCAGCATCTCCTTGTGACATTCAAAATGCTTGTCTTTCAAGGATGCTGTTATAATAAGGTCCAGAGTGTTTGTAATAAATTCATAGAGATCAATGAGTAGTTCATGAAATAGCTTCACAGTCACTTGTGCGAACCAGCAGAGCAGCAATATAAAATCTAAGAAAAAGCTGCAGTTGAGCAGCATCACTGCCCATGGCAAGGAAGTAGGAACAGGTGATCTCTAAGATCCCTTCCAACCTGAGTCAATCTGTGATTCTACAAAATTAAATGTCATTCGGGTTTTGATGTGAAATTATAAAAGTGTATGGGTTTTTTATATCTATGTATGAAAACATTCTATTTCTATCTTGAGAAGGAGTCCTCAGCAAATTACTGAAAATTTAAAGATCCTAATGCTCTGAGATTTCTTGTCTCATGCTCTGAGATTTCGAGGATTCCCATATTTTGAAGAAAATATGCCTAAAAGAATAATCACTAAGGGTATTGAACACTTGCAGTTGGTTAATACAATAATAGGCTTGTAACACCTCCTGTAACTCTGGATTATGTGTTGTTGGTACCAATGAAAATTAGGTGCCTCACACCAGGTCAAGAGCCTTTCAGTCTTGCGTATTTATATACAGTCTTTCACTGTTTCTGTGTATCTAGGTTATTTAACATATTTATGTTAAGGATCTGGTGAGGGAGCTGGGTCTCTTTAGCTTGGAGAAGAGGGTTGACCTCATTAATGTCTATAAATATGCGAAGGGTGGGTGTCAGGAGGATGGAGCCAGGCTCTTCTCAATGTCATCTGGTGATAGGACAAGGGGCAATGGTGTAAGCTGGAACATAGGAGGTTCCATATAAATATGATAAGGAATTTCTTCACAGTGAGGGTGACAGAGCACTGGAACAGGCTGCCTAGGGGGGTTGTGGAGTCTCCTTCTCTGGAGACGTTTAAAACCTTTCTGTGCAACTTGCTCTAGGTGATCCTGCTGTGGCAGGGAGATTGGACTAGATGATCTTTCGATGCCCCTTCTAATCCCTAATGATTCTATGATTTGTCAGTGTCTATATAAGTAAAGTGTCATCATCAGATTCATATGCTGTTTTGAAGAATCTTTTTATAATCATCCTGGAGCATTTTTACATTTTAGATGGAATGTGCACTTGTGCTGTTGTAATATGCCAGTTACTCATTATTATTTTATTTTTATTATTCTATTATTTACGCTTATTAATAAAAGCAATCCTAAACTAATTCTATTGAGGCTACATGTCTTATAACCAAGAAGTTTGGCATGCAATGTGCTCCATAGGCACATGATCATGGGTTATGGCAATTAAGGATATTGTGCTGGAGCTGCGTGATTAAGTCAAAACATTACTCTAAATGCATAAACCTTGCACTTATTCATTATAAACCAAATTTTAAATTGAGTGAATATAGACTAGCTGTGCAAAAGGTCAATTTTTAAAAAGTACTTTTAACTACAGCTTAAATTATTCATAGTTAAAACTTTATGAACATGATTTGTACTTGATCTATACAACTAATATCAAGAGTAGAAATATTCATGAAATAGCGCTGAAAAAGAAACACATTGCTTTTATCACTCCTAGATGAACTCATGACTGCTATCTAAAACAGCTAATAGGCTCTCGATTTCCAAAGAGGGAGCATCAGCCTGCTTTACAGTTGCTTTAAGCTAGTTTTGCTCTTTAGAAATTCAGGCGGAAGAGGATTGAGGCCGTTTGGGGAGGTTTTGTCTATCAGTCTGCATAATCAATAGTTGACTCAAAAGGACTAATTGCTCTTACCATGTAGAAAGGAGTCCTTATTAGTACAAAAGCCGTGTATCCTCTTATTGTAGTTAGTAACTCTACTACCCTGATACTTACCTACAGTCACAATCAGATAAAGAGAGTTCATTTCAGCCACGATCTGAGAAACAACTGAGGACTATATGAAGGTGAGAAGAAAATAATGTTAGAAGTATAATCCAGTCCAGAAGTTTCTTGTTACTGTTATTGAAGGATTGGCCTGATGCCTTTCCATTTCACCTTTATTTTTAATACTGTAATCGAGATAAGCTAGGAGAGAGATTTTATATTCCTTGAAATTCAATTAAACAACACTTAAGTTTTAATGTTTTAAAGTATTCTGCCTCTTAAAATTTTGTAATCATGTCTGTTCAGCATTTCCTTCCTTATCTAGAAGTGTAATAAAACTATAAGGAAAAGCTAACACCATTTTGAGATGTTTTATTTAAAAACAGTAACAGGAATAGGCATAAACAAAATGTAAAGTGCCTTCCACTGGCTGACTACATCAGATAATGCTCCAGACAATTGATTTTGTTGCTTGCACTTATGTATGAAGCAATGTGTTGGCCTGATTCAGCACATATGTATCATGAGGTTACAGAAAAGGCTAATTCTGCTTACCAGAGTGGTGTGCATCTGCAGAACAGATCAGAGCACACAAGCACACACAAAATTATAGTCACTAAAATGCTTGCAAATTATGCAAGACTGCTCATGGTTCTCACTGCCCGTATTATAAATTTAATGCACCTAGTGCTTTTTGCATTTTTCTCAATTTGAAAAGTTTATGTGCAGAGTACTGAAAGGTTAATTAGAATCATAGAATCATTAGGTATTGGAAGGGACCCCGAAAGATCATCTAGTCCAATCCCCCAGCCACAGCAGGATCACTTCACTGGAGAAGTTATACAATCAGAATCACTCTGGGTTGGAAGGGACCACTTGATTCATTTTCTGCTTTTAAACTGCTGATGC
Source organism: Phoeniculus purpureus (assembly GCA_028565055.1). NCBI lineage: Eukaryota > Metazoa > Chordata > Aves > Bucerotiformes > Phoeniculidae > Phoeniculus > Phoeniculus purpureus. The sequence goes on from JAOXOE010000705.1 coordinate 2,516,230, forward strand.
ATTTGCTGACTACTACTTGGCAGTTAACAGCAAAAATTAAATTTAAATTAGCCCTTCTTAAAGGGAATGTGACTTACAACCTCATTCCCTCATGTATTTGTAGTTCATATGCTGCATGCAACATCAAAACTAGTTGTACTTAATAGTCACTTGTTACAGCTTGTTCAAGGGGATTTCCAAGTCCAGTTATTAAATAAATATGATTCTTTTCACTGGGAACATCAAGATGTTACAGTGTCAGTAACCAGGCTTCTTCTCACTTTGGTGTACCAAGCCAGCTTTAAGCATAGCCCTAATTCAGCTCCAAAAACAGCTCTAGAAAGACTTTAGGACATGAAGAAACACAATCTAATGAAGTAACAGAAAAAAAAAAAAAAAAAAAAAAAATCACTGCTCTGTAACTCATTACTATTAGAACCAAAATATTCTGGAGTTTTAAAATGCAGACCATGTTGGGAAGAGAAAAATGGGAAAAGTGGCTTGAAAGCAGAGTTCTGATGCTAACACAGCATCTGCTATCACCTGGTACATCAGTGAGAGCAGCCCAGTTTTGTTCTTGCTACTACTTAATGAACTAGTCCATAGAACAAGAGTAACATCTGGTATCTGACAAGTCCAGACGAAGTGTACAAAGGAAATCCATGCCTGAAATACAATAACCTGACCGAGGGAAAGGTTAGTCATTCTGCTCATCGTGTTCAGTTTTCCTTCACTCCTAATGGGTCTCGTGCACTCCTGTCACACATAAGGATTTGCAGAATGTGGTTTGAGGCTGTGGAAGAGCACCAGCAATGAAGAAAATGCTGTCCTTAGCCATCTCACTGACCTTAAGCACAAACATTAGACACCTGGATGTCTGAACTGGTCATCTGAAGTGTCTGTCATAATCAGTGCTTGGGAACACACATTTCTAGAGGGCAAGTCACTTTGTTCTAAAGATTAGTGTCTACAACTCACTGTATGTTGTCTGTTGGAGGTGGTTTTGTAGGTCAGACCTAACACAGTTCTTCATTTTAGATGCCCAGAGCGAAGGGAGATGATGCTTGTGCATTACCAATGTGCTCTAACTTTCATGGTTTGAGCCGCAGATCAAGAGGTCTCAAACACAGCTTTGTAGAATACTCTCAAATGATGCAGCAGCAGCTTCTTGGGAAGATTACAGCTCAAACCCCTCCGGCAACAATCAGGAGAAACTTCTTCACAAATCCACAAGTGAGCTGGGGATTCAGTCCCAGTAGAGTCCCCACATTCAGTACAACTTACCCTAACAGCAGCAATCTGCAGTTCTTCCTTGTATTTGAGATGAGTGGTCTTCAACACAGAAAACTAGGCTGGTTTCCAGTCATTACAGGCTGGTACATGCACATTGTTGACAAAGTTAACACTGTCAGCTACAGGAGGCCAGTCTTCTACTGGCGTTAGCTACATCTATGTAACCTCCAGTGCAGTACAAGGCAAGAGCAATACCCCCTTTAAAAAAAAAAAACAAACTTTGTCTCCTAGTAAAAAAACCCCTCTAGCAATAATATTTGAAGGGATGTGGTTATATGGACACTTACAATTAGATACAAAGCATCATTAACATTTACATGCAAAATCAAAACGTAGAAGTTCATTTAAAACTAAAATTAGTCAAGACATCTTTAAAGCATTACTTGTTTTGACAAAAACCTTTCAGTTTCTTTCAAGATCCTTCAAAAACTTAAGTTCATCAAATATGTGTCTTAAGAGCTCACTCTGAGTATGGCACACGGCCCACAAAATGCAACAAGAGCATTCAGAGAAAAGTAACAACCATTTAGATATTTGAAGTGAATAAATACAATAAAAACATAACTAGGACGTCTACCATGTGCTACAGCAAGAAACAGCAACATAAGAGCAGCCAATATTCCCTCAGTGTTTAAAAATTAGGATGGTTTTTTTTAGACATAAAGATCATTTATAAACTTAGTTACTTTATATGTAATGTGTTTCAGTTTATTTCTGCAAAAACCAAGTCAATCGGCTACAGTGCCGTTATGAAAACTCTGAGAACTTCATTTTTGAATTCATTAGTCTTCAAGTAAGTAAACACTAGATACCAGGTCACATGTTTTGTGACATGTTCAGCTCCATCACTGCATTAGAAAAACACTTACCTAAGTCAATTAAAACATGACATAAATAGAAAGACTTGTTCAGGCTATAAAGCAGTTTTACTTACCTTTCTATGAGCTACAAGGGTGCTATTCAAAACCTGAAAAAATATGCAAGGCAATTCCTCTACCCCAGTAGGCACTGAAGTTGTGGTGTGTGTGTAGATAATGTGTGAAGTATGAACAGACATACAGAAAGGAAATAAAATTAATCCTTTTTTGTAACAGCACTGCCTCCCCCCAAATTTCAGCATCCAGTCCTTCAGTTATTTAACATGAGGAAGAAAACCAGCAGGAAGAACTCTGAAGCACTTGACAGATAACAGCTGTTTGCAGAAGTATCGCTGGATACCACGGTGAAGGTTTCATTCTTGGCACCAGCACTGAAAACACAAGACCTGGGAGACAGGTGCCCAACCTGAGTTACAAAGGTACAATTCCAACGAGTACAGTCAGATGCTGGTTTACAGGGCACACTGGGCAACCTCTCAGCAAAACTTAAACCACAACAGTACCAATCCTTACCTTTTTCTAGATCTGAATCAGTTACTGACTTCATGGGAAAAAGCAAACAATTAAATCATGTCGTTCTCATGCAGAAATCAGCTGGGTAGATGGACAGGCTCTCATTTATACAAGTGGCCCACAACACAAATTCAACTCTTGTCAGTTTTCTCCCATTTTTGTATTTAACTGAATCTTTGAAGGTGAACAAGAGTGCTTTGGTGCCACGTTAAAAAAAAAAAAAAAACACACACACCCCTAAATTCTAAACTCCCCAGTCTTGCAGAGCCAAAACCGAATGGGTAACTCCAAGACCATGTAAATGATAATTCAGGATTATCCCTATGCGATACATACATTTGTACAACACTGAAGATGAAATGGCAGCAGTCCGTTCAGGCTTTACAGCATTGTAATTGTGATCGCTTGCCCAGGATGGTGTGCTGTTTTCTATCACTGGCTCTTTAGCTATGGGCTGAATGCTGGCCTCAGTCTTCACAGCTGTCAACGTTATTTTCTTTGCATTCACCTCTCTTTTCTCTGGAAAGGGCCTCTTTAGGCCCGCAGTAGGCTTAGGACCTGCCTGTGTGATGACAAGAAGCTTCATTACTAACAATCATCACGTACGCTGCCTTTTATGAACAAGCAGAAATACAGTTCCATACATAAACATCTGTTTCTTCCACAGTAACCTCATGTAAAGACGCTTGCAATGAGGCACTTTCACAGTCAGGTTTATAAAGCAACAGCAATACTCACTAATGTCAGTTAGGAGTGGAGAATGGCAAAGGCACCACCTCCAAACAACAACATCTACCACACGGAGCTGAGGGCTGAAGTTTTCTGTCAAAAAACTACCACCCTGTTTACACTGGTTTCCACAGGAGAAGGAGGTGCAAAAGGCTTTGATTTCATCAGGTTGCTTCCCAAAGCACACATAGTGCAGTCAGATGTTATTCCTGATGACTGCCCAGTAATGTGGATTTTTACAGATGTAAACTTCACCTGGAGGGACGCTGACATTTAAAATCTGCACTGCTGACAGTTTTTCAAAGTAGATTACTGTTAAAATATTATTGTTAAAATGCTGACTGCCATCTGCAAGGCCCTTGCAAGAACTTATCTGCCTCCGGCGGCTGCTAGGATTTGGTTACAAGTGCCCAGGGAAGCATTTCTTTGTCAGAAGAATTCAACAAGACTTTTGCCACAGGAAAAGACCAGAAAACCCAACATAAAAACATAGGAACCTCCTCTCCAACGTGTGTCATGGCAATTTTCTGGTGCTCCAAGCACAGACAGAAATCAGCCGCGGTGCTTCAGGACAGGCACTCTGGATCACCAACACCAGCTTACCTGGAGCTGAGATTTTGGCACAGCAGGCTTTTCAGATTTGGGTTTGATCTTCTCTTTAGGTTTTGGTTTTGCATCTTTGCCAGCACTTAAAAACTTCATAGTGGCTGCAGCATGTTTGAGAATGCAGTCATTGCTGCAATACACCGAGTCAGGCTGAGCCACATTGAAACAGCCAGGACCGATGCACTTGGACGCATCTGGAGTTTCGATAACCTACAGATGGAAACAGAGTGAGTTCCAGCTTCAAAGACGAAACAACACAAGCACACCTTTGTAAAAGGAAGTAACTGACACACTGCACATGAAGACTGCAGTTATGGCTCTCAGGGACTTGCAAATTACCAGCATGAAACCAACTTTAATTTCTAACAGAAATCATACAACTTAAGTGTAACAAGCTGGTTTCAGAAGGGGTTGTATTTTCAAGAGTTTGGTCTAGCAGTAAACTAAGGAGATAATGAACCTGCAGGAAACTAGCCTCTCTAAGTACATACTTTTTCCTGCTCTTCTGTGTGAGAAAACTCTTCATGCAGAACTTGTTTCTCAAGAGCAAGGTTTCTTAAAACTAAATTTTACTTATGTATCATCATTAGCTGCTGTCCTTAACTGTGCACAGATGAAAAAGCAAACACTTAGCTACACAGGTGTATAGACAACTCTTGCTCTCACAGTTAATTTTAACTCTACAAGTCTCCAACTTAAACACAAGCATTTCTCACAGAAAATTCTGCCATAGCCTGGTGAGAAGTCTGCAGATAAAATCTGTTATTTTCCTCTACTTAACAATTACTGTCCATTTATAAAGCAAAGCATTACAACACTTGAAGAGGAAGGGCTCAGGGTAAGATTCTGAGAACAGGACATTTCTTGAAAACTAGAGCACATAAGTTAAAAGCCTAGAAATATTCCAAGAGGTTTTCAGGCTCAAATATATCAGGTCTACATATCACACCTTCAGTTTTACTCTTATCAATTACTCCTGAGAGTGTTATACAAGTGACATAGTGTTCAGATCTACTGTCCTATCAATAAAATACAATTTATAATTAGTGAAACTAAGTTTTTCAGAAATATTTCCAGTAAAAATAATTTGCATAGCGTAACTTTTTTCCCTGCTTAGAAGACAGCACCATCCACTCCAGTCTGATAAAGCATAGGTTTGGCAACTGTCCAACAAACTAGTTCTTGGTTTAGAATGCTTTTCCATCATGTACACATTTCACTGTGAAGTACAAGGAAAGTTCACATGCTCCCCAAGAAGCACCTTAAATTTCAGATTAACAGAGTTGTCACTTTTAGTTAAGAGCATTTACTCCCATGACAACAACTCTCCTTGTTGATGTCTATACTTAAAACTATTTCCAGGAGATTTAATCACAAACCAGAATTCTACGCTGACGTGCTTCTGGACAGCAACAAAAAGGAGTATTTCTTAAAGCACTTGGAATACCAGTGTAAGAGAAGATAAACTGGTAAGAACATTCAGTCATTGTAACAGAATGGTATCAGCCTACCAAAGTAAGAAATACCATTGCACTTTTCACCTAGAATGGGCAGAAAATTCTGTAGTCATGTTTTACGGCTTTAGTTAAAATGTGTCTGTGGGTTATATGAAGTATGAAGGACAGCATGGGCTTAAGCACAAAACAACTTGACTGTTGAGTTCTCTCAATACATGGTACCACCTGGCAAACACAAGTAAAGCAGTTCTGTTTCTAGATGTCTACAACATAAGCAGTGCTTCTGTAAGCAGCAATGGGTACATGGTTTTTTTTGCACCACAGAACAGATGCTGAATACCTTGAAGTAACTTGTCAGCCTCACTAGTGACAACATTAACCCTGACAGCAAACTGCAGATGAACACCAAGAGAAACAGACTCTGGAAGTGTTTGTGTGCACAAAGTGCAAATGCATTTGGACCTGGATGTGGAAACACTGTTGAGACAACTTTTCCTACACTTTTGTCTTTAAACAGCAAATCCTTATGTATTAATTTCTTGTCCCTAAAGATCTACGAGCTCATAATGCTGACACAACAGCTCTGCTATTTAAATTAACTAGAAGTGGGGAACAGTTCCACAAACATTTTGTAAAAACTCTACAATAAAGATTCCTCCAGAGATACTCAAATTTGTAACATTTACTCTCAGGGCAATTTCAGAAAGTAAACATTCGTCATTAAAGAACACATTTTATTAACTGCTGTAAGATTCTCACAGCAGAGACATTCACTGTGCTCTTAAGGTATCACAAGGAAAAATGTTCAAGGTGTTGGTGTTTTCCTGTCAGTACAAAGAAAACCAAAGCATGAGGTTTAAAATTCACATCTATGGAGCCCAAGAAAGATTTCTGCCTCTATTTTGTACTGGTCATGGAAACTGACCTCCCAAAATTTAAACTGCCTTTAAACTTCTTTTATGGTCTACTGCAAATTCTGGCATAAAAACAAATTCACATTCTTATGTTACAGGCAGTAGAAAAACACTTTCTGTGGATTAACAACTTGAAGCATCAGAGCAACATTAAGCACTTCCAAGACTAGTTGAAAATACAGAGAAAACTCAGCTGAAATTAACTCCCAACAGACACATGTCTGTGTGAAGTAAAACGTTTCATTACCATTAAGAATGTCCAACACTGATGTTATTTCAAAGCCAGTAGAAATCAGTCAAGAATTCTCCTGCCATTATTTGACCTCCAAAACTCTATTTAGAAAGAGAAGAATAGCTCAAACATTTCCCTACACCTGCATCAAACGTTTTAATTCCCCAAGTCAGATTGGAGCTTTCTCAGGCTCAGTTCCTGTACCGATCCTATGGATAAAGTGCAGGTAAGCACTAATATTCACTGGGTTGTATGGCTGCAGACTTAGCTTTGAAGAAAAATAATAAGTGGATTATTTTAAATAATGGACAGGTACTCCATTGGCTCAATGTAGTTAGTGAAATATGAAAAATAATTTAAATACTTACAGGTTGAAATATCTTGAGTTTTTTCTTTCCACTCGGATTTGTGGCTTTTTCAATCCTACCCTTGATGCCTTGGTCCTCAACAGACTTGTGCTCAATTGTTCCTATGCTTGTGAATTCAGTACCATCCATGGTCACTTGCCCTGGTTTAGCTTCCTGATGTTCTATTTCTGAAACAGGCTCATCCTGTCCCTGGAGAATGGTGCAGTTTGGACAGATATAGTCCTCACCATTCCTTTCCAACAATCGCCCTCGAGCCTCAGAAATACCCACGCAGTCACCATGAAACCATTCCTCACACCTATCACAACAAATCATGAACCTGAAAAGAAAACCCAAGGAATAGTAAAACACTGACAAGACAATGAATGCCTAGCAGGTACTGCAAGCAGCATACCTTAATTATCTGGCTAAAGGATCAGTACATGCTGTTCTGTCCCACTCATCTGCCCCGCTGTTTCACTTCCCTACTGAAATTTGCTATAAGCTCCCCCCCGCCCAAACTTCAACCCAACAGGTCATTTACTCACACTCAGAAGTAACTACTATTGTTTAACTCCTCATCACAGATAAATCTCAACTATTTACCCTGCATTGGTAGCTGAAACCTCTGCCTACCTGTTGTTATGAGGCTTACGACAAATGCAATACAGGGCATTTGGGTCATAAATCTCAGACTCAGATTTGCTTTTGGGCACTTCTTGAGGTTCTTCAGCTGTGGCCCCTTTTGCACCAAGGGCAGGCTTCACCTCCTTTGCAACTTGAAGCTCCTCAGCATCTTCCTCAGATACCACCACCTGACTTGCAATCTCAGTGCTGTCTGCCGTCTCGGGCTCATCTTTTATGGGCAACTCAGACTCTACAGGGTTTTCAGACTGAGCCTCACTCGGTTCTTCAGGATCTTGCTCTGAATTTCCTTTCCTCAGACGGTTCTGTATATCCTTTGCACTCAGCTGCACGGGTTTCTCTTCGACTCGTTTCTTCCTTAGTCGGTTCTGCAGTTCCTTCAGAGTTAAGCCATCGCTATCACTATCAGAAGCGCCACCTCCTTCTTCCTCTTCGCCTTCCTCCTCTTCCTCTTCTTCCTCTTCCTCTTTTGTGAGTCTGCTCTTAGAGCCCTTCTGATCCTTACTACTCCTAGTGATGATCCTCCGAGTAACAGGTTTTGTATCCGGAATGCTCTCAACGCTGTCTTCCGAAGCCGTTTCGGCATCTGTAGCTGGACAGGATGCTGTTTCCCCTGAATCTTCCAGAGCAGTAGGAATACTCCTCCTTCCTCTGCGTCTTACTGTGGTCAAAAATTCTTCCACTCTTTCTGTTCGTTTTGGTTGCCGTCCGCTACGCCTGAGGTTTAAGTTTTGCTGCTGCTGGTGCGGCTGATGGTCAGAGTCCACATCAACATCTCCAGCATTTTCTCGCTTTGCTATTGTAGTCCTGCGAAAACCCCAGGTTTTCCTGAACTCTTTGCTTGTAGGTTTGACAGTCTTTTGTTCCTCCTCATTGCTTTGCTCACCTTTCTCATCCAAAACTGATGCTGAAAAAAGAAGAAAACAGTTAATACACTACTGGCAAAGGACGATATTTGCTCTTAAAAAGCTTTTTCAACACAAGATTGTTTCCTTTGTGAATATAGATGGATCTTCTTCCTACTTTAGTATTCTGAAAAGAGATCAAGCACTTTCTTGTGGATGGAAAGCAACAGCAGTAGCAATTCAGATTATCACCGAACACTCTGCCAGGGTAATCCAGCCATTACACTCTGCTGCCATGTAAAAACAGTTCCATATAGAAACATCTACAGGCACACAGAGACACACTGACCAATAAGGATATTTTCTGCTCAATTTAAATGAACAATTCTTACCAGGAGAGCTGTTGTCCATGTTGTCAGTATTAGATTCAGATTCTAATGCCACTGTCTGTGAAGCTACAGGCTGTTCCATAGCATGGACAATACTGTCCACACCCTTAGGCACTGAAGAGAAACAAAAGGTTCAGAACTCAGATTCAAAACATTTACGGCCTGAGGAATTACTAACATTCTGATGCAACCTCATTCTGTTGTTTTAACGAAACCTTTAGTCACCATCAATAGAAAATTGACTGAATTACTGTCGAGTCCAAGGTATAAATGACAGGTCTGACTTTGGACACTCTACCAACATCTTACTAAATAGATTTAGGACCTCTGATATCTTGTGGTTCCTGAATTTTATCTGAGGAAAAACCTACAGCAGTTCTGCTTCACTCATGGCTACATGAACCACTCATGCACCACAGTGAAAGACCACAGAAGACAACAAGGGTCACCCAGACAAAGACTGTTTGAAAGGTGAGGCTGGCATCTGATAGCAGCAATATTTTATGCTAGAAAGCACTGATGGTTACCTGCAGCAGGGTTAAGAAGCCAGGTGGGAAACAACAAACCAGTTTAGACAGATTCACAGCTCCTGATGTTTAGGTAATACAGAGTTAAGTCAAAGAACAATGATGTTTGGGATTTTAAAGCAAACGTAAAAGCAGGTCAACAGCCTAGTCTTGGTTGTTAAAATAAACTATGACTTTTATCTCCTCTATTAAATACTTTAGCTGCATTTTTCAGCTGTTCAGAAACAGTGAAGATTCAGGATAAAGTAGCAATCCCTCTCATTTGCTCAGTTTCTTGTACAGGAGAAATTATACAGAAAGAAACAAAACTAAAATTTCGAACATTTTTCTGAAAAAATTAAAATTTAAAAAGTCTGCACTGGAAGAAACATTCCAAAGGCTGCTCACAACATGGTTATTTATTTTAAGGTTTCTAGCCTTTATGACCTACCAGAACGACACCAAAAGAACAACTCAAAACTACCACCCCCCTAAAAAAAAGCATAAACAGAAAAGATAAAGGACATCCAACTAGATGGCACCAGAGTAAAACAGAAACTAAAAAACCATCTGCGCTGACAACCACGCTCTCAAGAATCCCCTCCAGCATACTAGCAGACTCTTAGTACAGGAGACATAAGCACAGATCTGAGACTGCATTTTGAGTTCTTCAGGAATCACCTGGCTTGAATGAGAACTACAGCTGTCACTACCTCACAGTGCAATGTTTCAAAGGAGCTGAACATTATGGAAATGCTCTGAAATCAAAGCAGAAACTCTGCTTGGCAGTCACTGTAATTACACTGCTTGCATCAAACTCTAATGTGAAGCTCTAAGTACCCCTCAGTGACCTGGGTAGATGAAGCAGTACTTTAGAAACACCGCCACCATACACACACTCCAGCTCTCTAGCACTCCCTCTAGAAATGTTTGTGCAGTACTTGTGGAAGAATCCCTGGCTCCAGAATAGCTCAGGTAAGCCAAAAGGGAACATTAACAGAATTGGTAAATACTCTGAAAGAATCAGAGCTCTTTCAGAGAGCTGTACAAGACACAGCTACAAGTTTGCAGAGGCATCCTTTAGGAAACTCTTGCCAATCTTACAATGCAGACTGGTGGTAAGTATCTCCTTATTTCATAGACTGCATCAGCTGCATTACTGCTGCCTCAGCAAAGCAGATCTCTCCACAGTGCAACCCTTCTGCTTTCAGCAACATTAGCTGTCACTGTTATGGAAACAAACATCCACTTGGGTACCCAGTCATTTCTCTGATCCTGCAAATGTGGCTGTAAAACCAGCAGACACCACAACAGCCATTTACACGGGAAGTGCTTACTCTTAGCAGATACAGACAGAATTAGCAGTACATTTTAAGCCTTTAAGTACCCAGGTAAAAAGCTAAAACCATTCCAGCTCTGGTGAAATTCCATTCAGTTTCCCTGTAAAAACATCAATCGCTCCTTGTAGTTTTACAAATATTTGTAAAAATCCATTAAGATTTTATTCACACCAGGCTGCAATGGATAAGGTAACAAGCCAAAACAGTTCAAGTCTCTGTTTTCCTCGGAAGATGAAATGTTAACACACTACAAGCAGAAGGAATCCAAATTATGAGAATTCCAGGTCCAATGTAAAGAAACAACAAGTGTCTTCAATGTCCTCTCTATGCTTTACCTGACACAGCATTAGAGGGCTGAAAGGTTTTTCCCATCAGAACTGACCGAAAGCAGAAGCCAAAGGAAGTCAGAAAAGGAGAGTCATTCAGCAAGATCCTTCCCTCCCATGCCAAATTTCCAGATCCACAAGTGGTAGACTGAATCCCTGAGCTGCTGGTGGAATCAAATACCGTCTGTGCTCCTTCTCCCTCTGACTCCTGGAGAAAGAAAAAGAAAACAAACAAAATAAGGCAAAAAGACCATTAAAAACTTCTGTTATTTATTACTGCTGACATACATTTGGAATGGCTTTGCCTCTATTACATTACAAAGCAAATGCCACTTCTTTGTCATCTGGGCAGCTTTCTACTTTGACTTCCAAACATGAAAACTTCAAGAAAAGTCAAAGTGGAGCAATTACACTCCAAACACTCACCAACTGTTTATAACCTCAAAACAAATACAAAACAGGATTGCACTCAAATTCATTTAGATACCATTAAGACTAACAAACCATAATCAACAAGTCCATTCCATTTACAGTCTTCAAAAACAAAGTGAAGTTTAATTAGCCTATGCTGTGCAATGAAAACAAACCTCTTCGACATGTCCCAAGATTACAGCAGGGAAGATTTACAGGTTTGTACTGAATTTCATCACAGATGATGTCTGCAGTTTGGAGGATTTCAAACCAAGTACCTAGTCAGTGATTTTGCAAGGTGCACTAATAAAACTTCAGAGTTGAACTTCCAAATTAAGGACTACTCCTTAGCACTGTCCCTTTCACTAATAAGGTTTGTAATTCAGAAAGTTTCACAGGTTTAGAATCTGCTGTTCTTGAAATCAGTCAACACCCCATTGTCCCGGGTATCAACCCTTTGAAAACACTGCCACATCACAAGGCTCCTGCATTTAAAGCATCTGAACCAAAGCTGCTCAGTCCAGGGCACCCAATTCACATGCAGAATGGAAATGGAACATCAAAACACTGACTGCTGCTGAGCAAATGAGTTGGGAAGTGCCTGCATTTAGCCTGAAGTGACCTAACTAAACTACAGGAACATTGTAAAAGAGAACTAGATGGACAGCACAGTTTTAAACTGACCTGTAGAATACATCTATGAAAACAAAGGAATAACACTGACTCTGCTCATCAGCATCCTGCAAGTGCATACAGTGGGGAAACTGCCATACTAGCATAGGTAGTAACAGTAATTCTTTCAAAGGAGTAAAAATTGTTAGCACTCCAGCTGTGGAGACATACAAAGCTAAGAACATAATCATTTAGACATGCCAAGACAGCGTCTAGCTTTTCTTTTGAAAGAACGTGGTCTTTTCAAATATCTCCAGCCCCAAGCTCTCAAAGCATCTTTGCTGTTTGAAACTATTTTACTTCCCAAGCAATGATCACCTCTAGGTGCTTTCCAGTACCATGTCACCATGACAAAAATCAGAAAGGCGGAAAAGACAAACCCTTTCCTAATTATGATTTTCATCAGCAGATTATTATTAAAAGAAAAAAAAAAATCATACCCAAAGACAAATTGATTCTAAAGATGCTAATGCTTTATCTCATGGCATTGGATACCTGTTCTAATCTGTAACTTGGTCCACTGTCTGAATCAGCAATTGTATCTGTTAACTGATGGCTGAAGGAAGTCTGAGTTTAAAGTGTCTTCTTCCACACTGTTGCTCTGTAATAACCTTTCAAGCTCCCTATTCAGAATCTCCAAATGATCACACATCAGTCAATTTTTAAGTGACACGCCTAAAAGAAGAGGGAAAGTCAGCTAATCACTTCTTGTTCAGTTTGAATATTAAACTATGAAAGAAACTATACCTTTAAAACATATAAAAAGTGCATCCTACTTCAATATTTGTTGGTAACACATTAAAAAAATTGTCAAATGGATTGTCTTCACCATGCACAGTTATTTATCTGTGCATTTAGGGTCCTGTGTCAAACACTTTAGAATTACATTTGAGCCACATAGCATTCTAAAAAAAAAAAAAAAAAAACACCACACCACACATTCTGGCTGGTGCAAAGTCACACACGTTACTGTAGCCAGGCTGCACAACATACAACTCTTCTTTAACATAAAACAGTACTTAAAACTCAGAAATTGAAACTAAGATTCTGTACAAGAATAATTATTTTTGCATTAATGGATGGTATTTCACTTACTACTTTTTAGCTACAGGACAAAAAACCTGAACAGCATTTTAAAATCCATTTTTAATTGACCAATATAAAAATTCAGTTCTCAAAATGCTAAAATTGCAGTGCTCCTACATTTGCTGCAAAACGCTTGGTTGCTGCTTATTATTTTGTATCTCCATTTTTCACTCTCCCCACTTGGTTGAAACTACTTTTTGTGAAAAATACAGTAAGTTTCAAACATGTTACATGAATCTGCTGTTGCAGAAATGCACCCTAATACAGGTTAAACATATGCCTAAAAGAAGCTGAAAAATCAATTATTATCAAAACATAAAAGCACAAAGCCTTAACTCAGTTATACTTTTAAGTGCAACAAGTCTGCTAGCACTTATAAGGAAGCATTCTAGCAACCTGTTTTACCACAACAGGAAGCTAACTATTAGCATAATCATGCCCTTCTGCCAGAGCATCTTTAGAAAGGATATTCCTTTAGACAGGGTGTTATGCACCTCTGAAACTTCAGATAGGAAACTGCACAAATAATGGGACAGAAAGGCAGAATAGTGTTAATAAACAAACACTTGCTTAGTCAAAATGTCGTCTGGTCTTCAGGTTACCAACTCCTGTGATAAGCAATGCCCACCATGGAAATACTAAACGTTTAAGATCAACTATAAATAGAGTTAGAAACATAGGTCAGGAGTTTCCTGTAAAGGAGAAAAAACAAAAGTCTCTTCTTTCTTGACCCATGAAGTAACTTTGCCAATACAAACCACAGGCTGACTAGAATAGTTATATAACAGACATTAAATCAAGGATTTCCAGTGCTTGTTAAATCCTTGTTTACAGACAAAGAACAAAGTACAACCCTAACACTATTTAAGCTGCAACTGTCCCTCTCCTTCCTCTGGTGCTCAGTTTCACAAACAGCATGTTCACCTACAAACCTCTGTCACAGAAATAGTTACCTAACCACTCTTTAGATCAAGCAGCAAATGAACCCATCAAAGAGTGATCCAAAAGTATCGAAAAAAGAGCAACACTAGTGTAAGGAACAGGGATGGAGAACACAATGCCCTTGAGTAGTTGCCCTTTCGTTCAATACATGCACACCACGATTCACACAGCATGTGCTCCTCAGGTCTTAGCCAGCTCAATTTCATTAACTGCCCCCTCTGCAAAGACCGTTTTAAGCTCACAAGCTGTAATAACGTGAGCGTTTCAGTTAAACATAACAGTCACTGATCTAAAAGTGAAGCAGAAAGTTGACTCACAATATCCTGGGAAAGAATACACAGCCAACCCAACATTTGTTTTCCCTCCTCCACTAAACTGCAGGCAAACACATTCTAGTACTCCCCAAACACTAAAGTCATTCTGAATCTAAATTTCAGAATCAAAGCACAGAAGTACCCTAACCCAGAAAATAAAAGAGGTGGTTTTTTTTTTTTTAAAAAAACCCCAAACTGTCACAAGCTTTTTATTTCAATTTGGTCAACTAACATAGTGACAAAATAGAAAACACTGCCCACTCTGTGGTACTAGAGAGGGCACTCACGTTCAGCATAACTCAGCACTCCTGTAGACTCTCTAACTACTGGGAACCACACTTTTCCGCATAATAAGCAGCCAATTTAACAACAGAGAAAAAATATTCCCAAATTTCAAATTCTTATTCATGAGCACATTATTCCAATATTTATCAGAAAACTATAATCCAGAAAATCTTTATCACAGAAATCTTGCAATCTCATTTTCAAGTTATTGTATCTCTCACACTGAGACTAAACTTTACTGTTATCTCCTGCCATCTTTGTAACCCAGTATCTTAACCTCAGATGAAAACAAAGATTATTTTTTTGTGTCTGTAACTCAGCGCTGAGATGTTAACCGCTGGACAGGCAGCTTCAATACAAGTGGATCTGCTGCTGCTGACTTAATTAAGCCCTTTTTAAGATACCAATATAACACCCTAATCTGATGACAAAGCAAGGCTTTTGAACACTTCCATATCTGTCCATGTTTATATTTTTAGGCAAAAGCCTATTCAACAAATATACATTCAGATCAGTGTCTCCTTTCATTTTTAACTCTCATTTCCTTGAAATAATAAGATGTTTAGTGGGTCCCCTGACTCCATCATGATTTCATCTCTGTAATAAAGCTTTTACCATGAACTAAAAATCAACCAAAATAACTGAATTTCTCCTTTATCTGAGGAGTTGCATTGGAAAAAAACCCATTAAACCCAACTATGACAGAATTCAGGGTAAATTCTTTAATTTACTAGCTTTTTTTTTTGCTTTCTGAGGTATCTACATGAAAACTAGTGATCTTTATCCTCTTGTTAATGTTAATCCTCATTGATAACAGCTAGATGGCAAAATATGCTGCACCTTACTCCATGTTCTTGAACATCAGCATTATTCAACACTCAGCCAGTTTGCTATTACCTGCACAAATACTGGTATCTCATTACATAGGTTATACAAGCATCCTGAACAAATATTTTAGTTCAATTGATTAATATCTGACACCTACTAGTTCTTACTCCCTGCTCACTACGTGAGCTCTACGAAAGATGTCTGATTTTGAGAGATGCCTACATGAGCATCCAATAAATCAAGGTCACCTCATACTTCAGACTCATGACAGACCCCAGTACCTCCAGAAGTCATTTCAGCGTGACCCATTATCTACCAAAACATTTATTTCTACTGTGGCAAGGAAACACAGGCTTTGCTGTTTATGGGTGTTTTTCCAAGTCTTCATACTGAAGCTCCTCCAATTACTATTTTAGATTATAGGAATCTGGCAGCCAGGGTCCATGGACAAGACAGAAATCTCAAACAACCGCAACAGTCAATATAAGGTTCAGCAACTTTCTGAAAACTAGGGCTAGTATGAAGACTGTGTCTGCCAAGAAATTCAAAACATAAGTGTCTCATACAAATCCCACTGAAAATTACTGTACATCCTAATTTATCAATGACATCTGGGAGACCTCTGCTTTCTACTACGCAGCAGCAAAATTAATCCCGTTAATCCCCAACAAGCATTACAAAAATTACAAAAGCCGCCAAAAGGAACTCAGTAGGGCAAAACCTACTTTGTCCAGAAACGAGCAGTTCCATTCAGGCCATGGAGAAAGGATACAAATCACTGACTGTAAAGAACAGGGCTTGTCCAAAAAAAAAAAAGAAGTGAGGACAACTTAATTGAGAAGTAACAGAAAATCAAATGACCAAGTACAACTCGTCATCATGTAAAACGTACCCACTGGTTACTTACTTAAATACCTTCCATCAGAAAGAACTTTGAAAGTTTTGTAATTTTTTCACAACAAAAATTGTTGTGATCTTGAAATTCTCCTCTGCGCTCCAAACCGTTTACTATTTTACTACTTGACTGTTACGGACAAGCTGCAGATCAAAATCAAGAGACCTGACATTCCTGGCAGACATTACAGAAATTTATACTTGAATTTGTATAAAATCAATGTATTACGATGCTTAGAGTTAGACCTTAAAGAATAAAACCAAAGAGAAATAATGCTACAAGAACTGTAACATATCTGTGAAGGCTTTGTTGGGTATTGTTAGAAACATGGAAATACTTCAGATTATAAACAAATTTAGAAGCTCATGTATACCCATAATGCTAACTTAAAATTGGCGGTTAATTCCTTCCTACTTTAGAGTATATATGTTATTCCCATTAAAATATCTAACATTATCAAGCTTTTCAATTTGCACAGTGTGTAACACATAGTTCAGTAATACAACAATGTTTCTCAGAAACACACCATCCTAACTGAGGAAAAGTACTCCTCTTAAATATGCGTGAAGCCATGCTAATTCCAAGCAAACATGAGTAGTGCTTCACAGCCCTATCAGCACAAAGCACTACCAAGATCTAGTTTTAAGGTAGCTTTAATTATCAGAACAGCATTCCAAACCCAGATGCACACCACACGGTAAAAATTTATTGAGGATGGCATCACTAACACCCACAATGCAGACTCACATCACAGCCTTCCACTCTGACCTGCTTTTTCCCCCCCTTGATCTCCCCATAACCCAGTACAAAGATACACTCTAGTACTGGTAAAGTCTCAGTTTCTCACTTACCTTACACAGGCCTCCTAAAAAGGCTATTGCTTCAAATACAGGACAGCCATCCTGCTCATTTGCAGTGAATGTGGGACCTCCTGGAAGTTTGGAATTTACTGTGTATGGTGAAGAGTCAAATTACTCCACATGCAAACCAGCATACAGCAGCGGTTAGACACAAAAGACAAGTAACTATAGTACACAACTACTCCAAGCGTAGCTCCTTGGTTATGCAAAACAAAACGTGCATACACTTAAGTCTACTCTGATGTCTTAATACTCCCAAGCAAAGCATTTTAAAAAGTAAATGTTTCAGATCACACAATATAGGATCAGAACAGTGGGGGGAAAAAAAAAGAAACTAAAGAGAAAATGGATGGACCACTCAGGAGGCAATGCAGAAACAGAAGAATAGCACCAAGTATTTCACACGTATTTTATTGTCAGTAAGTAGCAAAAAGTGCTTCTTTGGACCAGAGTGAAGTTCCCACAGCTAGATTTAGCCAAACAGCAAATGTTTCTCATAGAAACATTTGAGGCACTTTAGCAGCAGACCCACTAGAAACCCACCAAACTTCAGAATTTTACTTAGTAACAGACAAGACTATGATTATACAGATGTTCACTGTCCAAACTACACAAATGAGGAATGTTAAGGGATACAATAGGGCTGTACTGACATAAGCACCTTGGACCAGCAAAATTACACCTGCAAACCTGAACTTTTACCTCTCTGAGTGGTTGTTTGCAGGGTGCACACCATTCTGGTATTTTATCTGTGTGGCTGCACAAATAATAGGAACCTATGACCACACTAGCACAGGCTGTTCCAAGTAGGGAAGCAGTTAATCTCAGAGGGAAGCTAGACTTTGAAAGTTGACCCACATTCCTTGAATAAAAAAGTTACATTAGGAAACAGACTCCACATACAGGAGTGTTTGCCAGCACAGCTGTCTGCTATAGCTGGGCCTGTGCTGACAGAACATTACTGAAGGTCAAACCTTTACAGAAGGCACTTGCACTAGGCATATCCTCCACTCTGCAGGCCTGTAATTGTGTTTGAGAAAATTCATAATATATTTCATATTTTGTACATTTGAGGAAATGGTAACTAATTTTAAGCTGAAACAATACTATTATACACAGGCTGTTGGCATTTTCTTGTCCAGAGCTTCATGGGTGCCTACAAAACCAGGTAGATATACTCTACCGGCTTATGCTCAGACTAACATTTGGCTTTTTTACTACTCCCATAATACCTCTGAAGCCTTTAATAGCGTTCTTCTAGGTAAACCAATCCCATATGTGTCCTAACATTGAAAATGTATCCAAAGACAAAGTGAAATTGACTTATTTTGCTCAGGTTTCTTCTACTCCCATGGTCTGAACAGTATTAGCAAAAGTAAGACCTGATTTTGCTCATTGAGAAAAGCTGTGAGCAGAATCATATGCAGTATACCTAGCTCTTTCCTTTTTATATGGATTAAGGATTTCAAAAGGCTGCTTTTTGAGATCAAATGCTTAAAAATACCCCAAACATCATCATATCTGTACAAGAAAACTTGTAAAGGCTCCAGTACAAGGCAATTTTACAAGCCAAGGTCGTAAGTTTAGACAGAACTCTCAATTACAAACTTTATTATTCGATAATTAGTCAATATAGACTATCATTCCTCTTCCATCATCTAGTATGAAAATAATTTACAAATACTTATTTGCTAATGCTCATTGTCTGCTATTCAACCTCTCCAGCAGCATTAAAATACATTTTCAGAAACTGCAGAGAAACCATCAGCCTTTGGAAAGGTGATTCACACTGTGTGGTGTTCCTCCACTGAGGTACCAATCAGTTGTCAGAGCTGTTGAGAAAACTCAGCTGAGGGTTGAACACAGCAGTTATTCAGGGTGAGATCGTGACAATTTAACTCTTTAATATCCCAAAACTTTACTTTTTCCAACCACAGTACTACAAACCTACAACTGCCAATTTTCACCTTGAATACTTGCACTGTACTTATAATACCTCTTCTCAAACAATTTTACATTTACTAGTAAAGTTGTACAGGCTTTTTGTCAATTTGACATAGCAGTACATGAAATAGCTACAAATCCCTAAACTAACGTATATAAAAGAATTAGTTAAACTTTAACGTAAACCTATGTGTCCTGTCATGTCTAGTTAGTGCTGTCAGCTGAACTGAGTATAAAGAAACAGAACAGCTGGAAGACTATTAGCTTCTGACCATGTCAGCACAGCTGTAAAATAAAAAATATACCTCAAAACATACATGTTTTTATACTTCAATCCTTATTTAATTGTAAAAAAAGTGAGCTAAAATATAACATCTGAAACCATTTATTATCCCATGAAAAAGGCTTAATTAAATGAAGTAGAACAAATTAATTTTTCGTTCAAAATTTAGCAGAACACAGTAATTACAGCATTTCAGTATTATAAAAGCACAATAAACAGTTTGGCTCCAAACCTTCATGAAGGTTTATTGTGAGAACACACATAATGCACATTTACTCTTTGTGTCTTGGTTCATTAACTAAGAATCCAAGATTTTCCTTAGCCTCAAAATATACCAATGCTTTTGAAACTACCACCATTAATAGCTGTGAAGTGTTCACTTGTTTCAGAAGCTACATTAGGTACAAATTTCAGTACAACTCTCTTAAATGAAGATTCTCCTAGTGAGAAGAGAGGCTTGACAGCACAGAAAAAAGCAACCATTTGTGCAAACTACGTAAAAAAAATAGTCTCAAATCTCCTAGCACTGTCCTACTACATGCAGGAGTGCACCGGAGAATAAAATGATGCAGGCAGACAGTACCACTTTAGTCACCTCATCTGAGTCTTGCTTAGTACAGTCCTTTCTTCTATGAGTTACATTTTATAAACTCTCAGCCTAACCCCTACAAATCCCTGCTCTTCCTTTCCTTCCTTTCTACACCTAGTATCTCCTGTTGAAACTTCAGAACTGTAGGATTTTAATTCTGTACAACTTAAGTTACAACTATAAAGACAAATACTGTCTTAAACAAGAAATGAGCATCATCTATAGTCAGAAAATCCTGGCAGTAAGGCAGCTTTAAGCAGAACTAACACTGCCTTTTGGTGAGTCCAGACATGGAAAATATTTATTTAATTTTATTTGCTCTTTTGGACTTAGACAATTCTAATGGTATTGCTTTTGGGAGTTTGAGTGGTTTGGGTTTTTTCTAAATTCAAAAGACACCTTGGTTATATGAAAAGCAACCTCTGAAGAGCTATGTGCATTTCATGTATATTTGAACAATTTTTAGAATTGTTATTTCATAGCACACATATACATTTGCAACAGCACTAAAACACATTCTGCACATCAACAGAAACAAACTAACATATGCCTTAAAAAAAAAATAAACACACATATACCACAAATTTTGTAAAAAAAAAAAAAAGATATTTAAATGCCAGTTCTTGAAATCAGCAATTACTTGATTTGCAAATCACTGGAGTAATGCAGTCTCAAAGTAGGCTGAAGGCTAACATTAGCCTTTATTCTTCCACAGAAGTACATTAAAAAACCCACACTTTTTTGGTGCAATGTTTCTGGAACCATCAAGGGCAAAACATTTAACGCCCAACTAAACAGTTATTGAGCTCACTTCTCTGTTTATTACTATAGTATGTCCCAAATGTCAAAGAATTATAACAAGCAGCTGGCACATATAAAAGTGGAGCACAACCCAGAATACCCACTAGAAATAACACAGGATACACTACACTTGTACAGGAACTACATATTACTGTTTTTCATTAACCAGCAATCAAACTTCTTGAAGCGCTGGTAAATCTTGTTTGCAGAAGTAGCAATAAGACAGTTGAAGCTAAATCAGCTCAAATTACTACTTAAAAAGACAACAGTGTAAATTAGAAAAAAGGCAAACCATGAAAAACTTCTCAATATAAAGCAAATTATTCTTTACTATCAGTGCCTAAAGTATTTACTTCAGCAAAACTGTTAGGATTAACTATTAAACAGAACTACTTCTTAAAAAAAACTGATAAATTATCCAGAAAAAAAAAACCCAGGAAATTAGAAACGCTATATACCCCGAGCTGTGCAAAAGGAATTGGCATTTTTTTGTAGCCCTGTAGTTCCTAAAAGGAAGCATGAAAGCCCAAGCAAAAAACCCAGCATGCTACACTGTTTTCAAGCACTGAACACACACACAGCTGGGAGACAGCTGTGACACATTTTTTAAAATGTTAATGTTTGTCGTGTTTTTTCAAGTGAAAAATGACAGTCTGAAAATGTAAGATTTTCTAAACTCACTACTAAAATTCAGCTATCATTTGGAGGCATAACTTGGAGAAAAGTGAAAGAAACAAAATCTGGTCACCATCAAAATGACAGCCTCTGCAAGCCAAATAAGCAGTTCCAACAGACAGTAATTAAGCACATTGGTGCAAAGGATGGGGAATAGTTAACTGATTATTAGTTAAATATAGTTAACTGAATATTTAAATCTAGAGAGTAGTAAATTGTAGGCTGAAAATGGAACCTCCTTTTTTCTCCTACAGGAAAGTCACCCGAACATGATAAAGTGTAATTTTTCCTTAACTCACCAATACGGAGAACCCATAATAAATGTCACCTCAAAGCTGGTACATCTCGATACCACCCTTCAAAGACCCCCAGCCCCGGGATCAGCTTTGGGTTGGATTTGTGGGGTCCCCCGTACGGAAGAGCCCCGCCCGCACCCACCCTGCTCCAATGACTGAAGGCAACGGTGAAACTCAACAGAAAAAGCGGTTGAAGTCGGCCGGGCCGTTACAGAGCCTCTTGTTGGCGTTTGCTTGTACATAAACATCGAGCGCCTCAACGCACCCCCTGTCCTCCTTCCCCCCCAAGATGGACGAACACGCTTTGCAGCCCATTCCGCTCCGCCCCTCCGTCCTCTCCGCCCCGGCCCAACCATGTCTGGAGCTTATGGGGTGGCGGCTTTTCGCTTCCTCCGGGGGCCCCGCATTGAGTCTCCGAGCTTTTCTGGGAGCGGGCCAGGCCTCTGGCGTGCCTGCGCCCTGCGACCGCATCAACAGTCCCCTGAAAACAGGCCCCGCACCGCCGCCGCGCTCCCCCCACCCCGGCCCGCCCTGACCCGCATTGCCTGCCCGGCCGCCTCCATTTTCTAGTCGAGTCCAAAGGCGGCAAAGGCCGCAAGAGCAGGAGGAGGCGGCCGCCACTTCGCCGTGACCCCTCTGCTCCCTTCCTCCTCCCGTCCCGGGGCTTCTCCGTTCTCCTCCCTCACTCACCGCGAGAAAAGCGCGGTGTGGGGAGGAATCTCGCCGCTGCAGAGGGTCTCAGCCGAGCCCAGCCGCCATTTCCTCCTCGCAAACGCTCCGGAGCTCTGGGCGGGGACGCTCCTCCCCCACTACCATAGAGACCAAAATGGCGGCCAACGGCAGCCCAGAGCGGTCCCGCTCTGCGCACGGCTCGTGGAGGACTTGGGCGCACGATCGCTCCGCCTCCCCGGGCACTTGCTGGGCGGGAAAATGGCGGCGGCAGTTCCTCAGTGCGGGCTGGGTAGTGCATTCTAGCTACCGTCCCCGCGCAGCCATGGATTCGGCTCCGAAGAAAACGCGGTCACCTCAGCAGAACTGAGATAAGCGCCTGCTTCCGGTGTTCTGAGCAAAACCACGGGGAGATCGCAGTGATCTTACCTCACCGAGCTGCGGGTTTTGCTCAGAATTCGTGAGGCCGCAAGGGTCAACCCAAAACCGCCGCGTACCTTAGTGACCTCTTGCAGGCCGAGTGCAACCTTTGGCACGGGATTAACATGGCTGAAGAGCTCCACTGCTGCTTCCAGACCAGAGCTCAAACAACAGTGCTCCCCACCTGCACTTATCCCACTGCAGGGTTGGTTTTCCTGCTCTGCTCCATCTAGTTTAGAAAAATAAAAACAATTGCCATGGGTGCAGGGTAAGGAGTGCTGTGGCATGGGACAGTTTGCTGGATCAGCTCGTCCATGGCATGGAGGCTTCCCAGGAAACATTAAAAATGGTTTGGTCACTCAAACTCTTCAGGATCCAAACTGGGATAAACAGCTACAGCAAGTTAACTTCAATTAAGATGTTTTGTGCCTTGCTGCTGCTGGTATATTTTAATCAACAGATGCATCATCTCACATGCTTTTTAATTTTATGAATAGAAACACCTGCATCTCACTGGGGGGGTCTTGAGGTTTACAGGAGCCATGAGGGCACAAACACTCCTGACCTGGGCATCTGAGGAGCCTTTTAGGCAAATGGAGGTGTGAGATTTGGCTCTTGAATTGAGCCTAATCCAGCACATTTTTCCTCATGGGCTGATAGCATTGATTTCAGTTGGATTTCAGACAGGTGTAGACTTTATTAAGAAAAAAATCAGTAATTAAAAATATACTTAGCATTAATTCTATAAACTTACAAGATCCTACTGAGTAGTTATATATAGAATATAGACATTTAAAGATGTGAGACTTCTAGTGGAAAAAGCTGAGCATTGGAAAAGCTATTATGCTATCAGGCAAGAAGCTGTTAGTCATCCTTTTCCTCCACTTGTAAAACTGAGCAGCATCAATACTTACTTCAAACAGGAACAACAAGAGGCAAGAAAACTCCCAACAGATTCCTGTGTAAAAGCACAGGAGAACATTATTAAAAGCAAAGTTTAATTTTCATTCTGGAGCTACAGAGCTACAATAAATGAAAAGTATATGGAGGAGAAATACCTTGTGGCTTGGTAGATCAAGCTGCTCTGTGATTTATGCCCTGGGAAAAGCTAACAATATATTGTTAATGGACAAAATGTAGAGAGTGCTCAAACCCAGGAATTGCCCACCAAGGAAAAGGGGACATGCAAAGCAGGGAATTACATACCAAGGGTGAACGGGGGGGGGGGTGCCTGCAATAGGGGATCCAGCAGTGAAACAGCTACTAAATTCCTCTTACACACACTGGTAAGACGTTTACACCATCTTAATGTACACTAGTGATTCACTTTGCACACCCAGTGAATGCACTAGAAAAGTGTGTTTCTTTGAAAGCCCAAGTCAGAGCACTTGCATTTGTTGACTAAGCACCTGTATCACCCTCATTCAAATGTTACAATCAGCACCTCAATTCTTTCTCTGCCTCATTCCCTTCCCAATTCTTTTCCTGTTAAAGCCTAATTCTGCATAATTTGGGAAATTTACTCCTTGGATTGCTGGTCTGGGTCTGCCTGCCCTGGACAGAAGAAACAGATCTATGTAATGCAAGTTTGGTTTCAGTTTAAGCCTCCTCCCACATAGCATAGATCATAGCTTGAGTGGTTTGAACTGAAAACACAGCTGGGAAATCCTAGCAGAGATTAATGACTATCAGTCAGTTTCTAAAACAGTCTAATAAGCACCTTATCCATCTCTCCTTCTTAAACACAGGAGAAGCTTATGAGATATCTGCAAATCCCTCATGAAGTAACTCTCCTTAAAACCTTTTATCTGCTGTTTTCATACACCTTTTCAACTATTAGTTAGTCTGGACACTTTCCCCTGCAACTGACACACCTTTATTTTTCCTAGTTAGTCTTTTTTAAACTTCAGTTGCCTACAAACTTGTTTTAATTACACCTGCAGTGCCTCACATGAGAGTCTTTAGGTGTGACACAAAAATGCTGGTGGTGATAAGGCATTGTTTTCCTGCTGCACAGCAATGGCCTCCCCAGAGCCGGGATGTCACTGCTGCTCTCATGTATCTTCCCCTTCACCAAAGCAGCAACCTTTCTTGCTGTCTGAAGATGCAAAAAACTCTTAAATACTACTTACCTTACATTTACACCTTCTCCCAGTTCTTGCTCACTGAATGAGCCAACTTTCAGCAGCCAGATAAAAGGTGGAGACTGAGTTAGCACATGAAAAAAAGGGGGAATGAAAGCAAAAATTAAATTTTAAGCCAGAAGACACCGATTTCTGTTGACTGTGCCCAAGCTGTACGTTTTCTCTGTGGAAAAAGGCCCCCTCGAGAGTTCAGTGCATTGCTCAGAACACATATATCAGGGGTTAAGGTTGTGTGTTTTCTGGATCCTTGGTTCTCCAAGGCTCCCAATAACTTGTTTCTCATTAAAACTAGACAAACACAGAAATACTTTAATGAGGATTAACCATATTCACACAAATATGGTTATACAATTTGTGTGAAGGCAATGCCCTTCCCTAATAGGTGACAGAAACTTTCACCCCAATTCTAGGCAAACTGCCCCTCCAACCCACAAGTGGTTGGGG
>JAOXOE010000705.1:2541886-2574995 GCA_028565055.1 Phoeniculus purpureus
ATGTTTCCCCTTTTCCAGTCAGTGGGGACTTCACCAGACCGCCATGACTTTTGGAATATAATAGACAGGGGTTTAGCAACCTCATTTGCCAGTTCTCTCAGGACCCTTGGGTGTATCCCATCTGGTCCCAAGGATTTGAACACTTTCAGGTCTTTCAGGTGATCATGAACCAAATCTTCACTTATGATGGGCAGATTAGTAGAGCACTAACTGAAATGCCATACCCACACCAGTGAATGTCTTCGTGTCACTGCACCAACACGTGCTGAAGTCTAAAATGGATAAGAATATTTGCTAATTTTTGTGTTGCTTTAGTAAGAGTCTGTGTCCCCTGCAGCTTGAGGCAGGGAAATACTGTACATACAGCTTGCTGAAAATGGGGCACTGTGCAAAAGAATGAGTTTCATCATCTTGCCTTTATGTAATTGAAGTATCAAGATGGTTTGTGGGAGTAAGGGTGCAGAACCTCGGTATTCTAGTTTCTAGAGAAATAAGACATTTTTCGTGCCTCAAGACTTTATTAAGCACGGGTTCCTCTGTCCCCTTGCTGTGCCTTGGCAAGGTGGGGGTCAAAGGGACAGAAGCAGGAGTGTAAGGGGTGAGACAGCAAAATTGCTACAGAAGCTTGAATTGTGAAGAAACTTTCAAATTGCATTGACTGCTAGATGTCCAAAATTATACTTGGATATCTACATAGACATCCAGTAGCTCCCCACTTCCCTGACATCCATGAGAACTGTAAATGTACAGCATCTACAAAACATTCTTTTAAGTTGGAAGCCTTACATAGACTTCAGTCCCAAATTTATCAATGTTGATCAAGCTCATTGAGAGGTGTCTGAGCTGCTATTGCAAAGCAGCAAACAGAACAGTTTCTTCTGTTTGCTGAGCTATCAGAACACAAATGTTCATTTAGCAGTGGGATGGTTTTAACTTAAGAGCCAAACTTCTTCTCTTGTAAAAGGACATAGTTATATTTAATTCCACAAGAGAAACAATTGCTCCTTATGTTCAGGTATTTTTCAGAGGTTGTTTTCGCAGTCTCTTTCAAAAGATCTGGTTTCATCAATGTTTTCTTCACTGTACTACAGCCCTATGCACCTGTAGGATGGCTCTCTGTCTTTTTAGGTTCTCAGCTGTTGAGCATTTTGATGATGGTTCAAGCTTCTTCCTTTGGGCTTCAGGGTAATAATTTTTAATTGTTTTTGCCAATTCCCCATGTGTATTTTAATTTTTTCCCCTGATTTTTTGTGGTTTATTTCCTTCTAAATTTCTTCTAAAATACTGGCTTGGTGTTGAATGACTTTAAAATATTTTCGTATGCTTTTTTGGTACACAATATACCTGGTCTACAGTTCTGCCGTCTATTGCTGTACTTCATGTGACAAAGTTTCTATTAGCACCTCTAATTCTAATTGGAAATTTATTGTTCTTTCTCCTTGAAATATTGACACAAAGCACATAAATGATTACAAAAACTGTTTCAAAGATTTAAAACATTCTTTAACTCACATAGTTAGGAATGTTAACACAATTCTCAATCTTCTCCAGATTTTAAGTGATCATACAAAAAAAAAAAAAGAAGTCTTGCAATAGAAGTCTGTGTAATAGAGAACAGCAACCCAACTAATTCTGGACATGAAATGGAAAAGGCTCTGTTCCTTAAAAAGAGCTTTTTCAGCACTAACCCTCCAATTGTCAGGTTTTTCTCCCATTCTTCCCTCATATTTATTCCTAAAGACTCTTTCTATCAATGTATGACTAAGTTATTCTTTTATCTTGATTTTCTTGTGTAAAACCAATTTCCCCTTACGGCTTTTTTTGGCCTAGAGCTTGTGAACCTTCTGTCTTTGTCAGTAGGGAGTGAAAGAATTTTCTGCAAATTGCCCCAGTGTATTAGCACTAGAACCATGTGAGCCTTTCTAAGCATGTTTTGAAAGGGTTACTTTCAAATCATAACTTCTGGGGGAGATCCAGTTCATATGGGTTCAGAAGCCAACCAGTAAAAGGAAGAGTTTTGGGCTGAGCCACCCCCTCCTTTCTCCCTGCATGTTTTCCCATGGGCTGGATCTCATTACAAACCCACAGGCAAGGTACAGGGTCAATCACATCATGTTAATTCATACAGGTTGACTGCTTCACTGGGACTGGAAGCTGGATTAAAGGTGAGAAGTTTATCACAGCAACAGAACTCTGATCTTAGAAAAACAAACATCTCTAAAATAAGTCTCTAATTATCATATGAATCAAAATCTTAAATAAAAACAAGATCATTTTAAATAATTGAGGGATTCATGCAGGGAATCAATCTTCCCCTGCCAGGAATACTCAAAGGTTGCCTTCACTTCTAACACAACAAGAACTCTGATCTCAAGGAACTATCCTTGCTGAAACTTGGGTATAATTACATGAGGTGATATATAAAATAATAATGAGTTAGGTCTATATACCTAGGAGAATTACAGTGCAAGACACACAAGGGAAGGAAATATTTTAATGACTTTTCTTTGCTGGAGAGGTGAACTCCACTGAAATGCTTCATCTTTCTGGGAGGAGTGTAAAAGTAAAAGTACCCTCAGCTGAGCAAAAAATCACCACAAAGCAGCTTTGGTCCAATGCATTCATTTTAACTAATTAGAGAAACTTAAGAAGCATGAAATACTCTTCGTACATGAGCTCTCTTAAGGAATACATTTTGAATACACTACAAACATCACGAGTTTTGCTGTGGTTGTTCTGAAAGCAACCAGTGGTATCCCAAACAGGTCTTGCTGCATTTTTTCTTAATTTCTTAATATTCAGGCTGTAGTAATATTGTTGCATTAAAAGACTTAGCTCTGTGACTAAGCAATACCAAGCACAAGTTTTGAATTGTTACCCCTCTTTTTGTACACTTGTTTTTTTTCTTTTGTGCTTTCACTTAACTAGACTGTCCTCATCAAAACTTGGCTCAATTTAATTTGGCTATGCACTCTGCACATCTGTATTGCCTTTGGCAACTATGGGAATCCTTAAAAATGGACATAGTATCTGTGTATGTGTCCTGTCTCTCACATATACAGTGCGTACTAGCAGCAATTGCTCCACTTTTGTTGTACAGTAAGTTTGAACCTAAAATGGCTGGCTAGTTTCTAAATAATCCCCTAGGAAACAGTTTAGTCTAGGCCATTATCTTGATAGTTCATAATTAGGTTCAATAATAAAGCTTGTTTTGCTGACCTAGGTCAGATCATGGCGTCCACCGCATCTGCACACAGTGACCTTGCTCAGAGTGTATTGTTAGAAAATCCATTATTATCATCATATACACTTCGGAGAAGTGGCTGTTTTGTGAATTGATGGTGTGATGTTGCCACTTTAGATAAAAGAATCCATGAATTATTGACTTAATGAGTTAATGTTGCTTGATTTCACAGCAAGGTCTTTTTAGCCTGGATGCTATTTACTGAACACAATCACAACATATGAAGGAAGGCACAGATAACAGCACAGTGCATTTACAACCCTCTTCACTTCTAACAAAGCAAAGTATTACATAGGAATTGTTCTGTTTCCTTTAGAAAACCAGTACAACTTAGGCAATTGTAAGCAATTCCAGTTTAAACAATTAACAAATAAAATGTTTATTTGTCACTGATTTCTGATCCTTCTGTTTGGTTTAGGGTCTGTCAGCTAGAACTTTGTAATTTTAGAACCTAAACTTATCTTTGTATAATAACGCTTAGTGCTACTATAGCAAGGAGGTCCTGGAAAGACCATTAAAAGCCAATCCATGTAACCCAAAGTTTCTCATATTAGGCTTTTTTCTTTTAAAACAGAGGTTTCTGGTAGATTTATTATATTCAGAAAGCTTGAGACGATAAAGTTTTTATTACAAAATGTAACATGTGAGAGGAAATCAGGGAAACATACGGAGCATCTCTCAGAGCAGGTATTTTAATGGTATGAGCATCAGGTTTCACATCCCTATGCTCCTTTGATCCCAATGAGTGGATCCCCGCTCTGTTAACTTAGCCTTACAAGATGAATAACGTGTGTATGCAGAATTGTATGTCCTATGGAAGTGTAACTCTCACTACAATAGTGAGAAAATTGAATGGAACTTTGTTTTCATGGAGACCAAGGACTGTAGAATTCAGCTGGATGGCACCCTATCAACAACTACCCTTCATATCTCTTCTCAGAATTTACATCAGTTGTTAATTAACTCCATGCAAAACCAAACAACTGTCTAGAATTGTCCCAGAAGGTCTTTATCTGTAAGTAACTCACACCTTTAGTTTCTGTACAAATAGTTATGGCTCATGCATGCTGGCCAAGTATGCTCCAAAATATTGTCATGATATTAGCAATTAATAGTTTGGGTTTTTTTATATTTCAGTCTTTGAATATTTTTGATTGCTTCACTCTTTCTGCTGTAGTCTCAGCTGTCCAAGTTGCTACTAGAAGGGATTGTCAACGGTGGTGAATGAGCTGATGCTTACATACAGGCAATGTACACAGACGGTGTGGCTGGATCTCAGTTTGTTTTCATGAATGTGCGTGCTCAGTTTAATATTTTCTATATATCACAAAGGACTTTATCCACCGTCAAAATGGAAGGTGTGGGGCCATAATTCCAGAAGTAGAAATGACTGTGGGGTACTACCCTTGTCAATGTGGTTGTGTGTGGGAACCTAGGAAGTAGACAGCCTAGGCTTTCTGGAAACTTTTTGGAGTGAACATGCTATGAATGGTATGGACTTCATCTGTACTTGGACCTGATTAGATGTGAATAAGCTTATACTCATAAAGCATGTAGCCACATAGCAGTAGATGTCTCTTGCTACTTCGAAGCATCATGTACATGTGCATCCATATATCCGTTTCCTTTGTAGCCATCTTCCTTTGTGCTGTGCATCAGTCTGACAGGCCTTTCAAAGCAGAGAACCTGAATAATTAACTTCAAAGTGTGAGCACAAAGCCTTTCTGTGCCTCGTAACTCTGCAACTTGGAAATTTGCTATCTTATGATTTACCAGGACCAAAATAAAATCTCTTTCATCTGGTAAACCTTGTACTGATGAATTAGGGATGTGAATTTGTAGCTCCTTCCCCATTTTTGTAAAAGTAGTCATTTCTAACCTTCATGCATTCTAAGATATTTGACTTTAAACTTGGTAGTGCTCTACGAGTGTCCTGAACCTCAGACCAATAAATTTTAGGAGCAAATTCCTCATTTGTAGGAAGGAAGAAAACATTTTTTTTAGCAGGTTATTATCTAAAAAAATGATGGTTGTCTGCAAGCAGCTGATAGGTTTGGAAGGTTAGAGGTAGTCCTGGCAAAGATGGATTAGTGAGCAGAGTGCAGGTGAGATGGTCAGAGGTTCTGGGGAAATGAAATTTATCACTAGGTCTTGTAGTTTAGTGCATGTATGTCACTGCCACGTGTAAGACATGTAATTATGTGAAGCATAGTACTGCTTTTAGCCTTGCTGTAAAGGCAAGTGGTGTCTTTACTAGTAAGGTGATAGGAATTAGCAGAGGAATTATAATAACATTAACCAGAAACCCTTTTTGAAGACTTTTTGCCGGTCATTTGAACAAAGCAGATCTTTATGCTTTGTTCAAAATGTGGTGTGTGCCTTTTATTTGTCATGTTGTGTATTGTAAAACATAATCATTTCTTGATATTTTGGGTTTGTTCTGGGTTTGGTTTATATATAACCTGAACCCACTGCTTTGTTAGCTTCACTTTCAATCAACTCCTTGTGTGCTTGCTTCCCTGTCACGTGCCCGGCAACTACAAGTACTTCTATTTAGGTATTGCATTAGCCCATTCTGGGCTATTCTGTCTTCCAGAAGCCTTCAGTTCTTATATGAGGTTCTCTTATTCTGTCTGTAAGAAATATTGCTTGCTAGTTAGATGCCTTTAGTGAAAGTATTAGCCACTCTAATCAAGTATAGCAGAATCTAGTCCACTGGACACTGGATATGTGTCAGGTATCAAAGAAGGTGCTAAGAGTTTTAAATGGTCTTTCTGCTCTTTTCTAGTAATACAATAGAAATTGAGAAATCTTCTACAAGGCTCCTGTACTATTTCTTTGTAGCTTTCTGTAGTAAGAGGTCTGCTTTTAGAATTGTTGGGGGTGGGGAGGAATACATTACTAACACCGGAAGAACTCTTGGTAGTAAGGGCAGAAGTTACCAAAGTTTTAAGAGAACATCTACTTTTCAAAAGCACCAATGAATTGTTCAAAATATTAAAATACTTCCTGTTCATTCATACCTGTAGCAAAATAGCACAGTGTTAATTTTCTCTACTGGTATAACTTAAATGACATCTGCATATGTTCTCTGGTGAAAATTGGGATCTAATGCAGTTAAACTTACTAAAGGAAGCAATAACATGTTTGGGAAAAATAAAACATGTTGTCTGGACATAACAGCATATAAAGTCAAGTCTTTATTTCAGATTTCCCACTGAATTAATTTCTTACCTTGTACAACATACGGGTTAGTTTTATTTTTCAGACAGATGCTTGTTTTTCAAGCTGACAGAAATCATCTTGTTTTGGATCCCGCAGGTTTTATATGTTGATCTTCAAGAGAAGCCAGTGAACACCTGTCACTCATTCTCAGAAAGGCTTTTTAAGTAGCATTTGAGAGCAGCCACATCTTCACAGAGTATGCTCTGCTGGGTATCTATTACATCTCACTACACTATGAAATTGTATTACAGAAACAAATGTGTAGGTAGCTGAAGACATGAATTGTAACTTTGTGAGGGAATTAGTACAGATAATCCATTATCCAAATGGATCACACATTATGAACAAGCTATTGCACTTTATGAACATTGTGATGGAAATCACAAAATCCTAGAAATCAATTTTTAGGAGAAAATCTGTTTAATCTGTCTAAACGTGTGTCTTTAAGAGGCTCTGTCACCTGAGACAAGACAGTAACAAGTGTAATGCACACTTCAGTTCTCAAGTATAAACCAGAAGCAGCTTTGTTCTGGTTTATTATTTAAACCAACACAGGCAGAGGAAGGCTATGTCTTGTGACTCTTCTACTATGATTGTAAATGGCTCCTGACTCGGCAATACCAGGAGCCAAATGTGATTGCTGCTCCAATTACATTTTGCGCAGGCATGGTCCACACACGCCTCTGCCAAGCAAAATATCTGTTCAGTTACTGTATTTCTTACCCCTTAGTGAAGCTTTTCCTTTCACAAGGAACTCAACCAGAAGTTAAGTCTTGACCACCAGTGAAATACTGAATTGACTCACCATAGTCAAGCTTGACTGTAGAGTCTTTTTGCAGATGAAGATTTCAAAAGGCAATCTGTAGTGAGAATGACAGCATGATTAACCAGAATGAGGCCTAAGTCAGAAGTAGCATGGACCACTGGGAAATTAAGGCAACAATTTTCACCCTCAAGATTGGCTGTGATAGGGCACTATATCCTAGCAACAGGAGAAACCTTAACCTCACCATCACAGCTAAACCTAATTTTGTTTTGTTATCTGTTCCAATGTCTTTTAATCAAAAAAGTCTTTAAGCAGAAAGTAAATACTCCTGTGTAACTTACGCTGGAACTGCTTTCTTCTGTAATTGGGAAATCCTGAAATCAGTGAATTAAATGTTACAGAAGTTTTAACGCAGATTTCATTTACCCTACCTTCTTGAAAATATGTTGTGTGGAAAGGCTCAGTGTCTGTCTGCAGCTGCAACAGGTTCAGAAAAGTTTTTACAGGCAACATGAGTTTAATCATGATTAGGATAAAATCTGTATCTCAAATCCTTATTATAAAGATGCATGTTAAAGATTGCACCCATCCTGCTACACTATTTAGAAAAATTCCTAGTGGATAATAAGGATGACTTCCATAAGAAAAACTGTAGGATTAAACACTATATCTTTATGAAGGGCATACACTTTACATATGGTAAAGAGTAATACTTGAAATGCCTTTTATTTGAGGATAATGTAGCTGTCTTCAAAGACCTTGTGTTAGTTTGCCCTTTTACTCAGTAAACAATTTCAGAATCCGACAGTCAGTACTACACAGGAAATGTGCAAAATGGATTAGAGGTTTTTTTTAAAAAGTACTGTCATGGTCTCAGTGGTACAGTTTGCTTTGCTAGCTGAGTGACACTAGTAAATCTTTGCATAATACCTCTATTTTTAAATTGTATTTTTCTGATGCACATGTTTATGTGTATGTGTATATATATTAAAAGGTATAGATATGTGTGTGTTTGAGTATAACCTGTAAGAGCAGACTCATCTTCCACATCTTGCCAGTTTCAGGGTCACTTCTACAATGACACTGTGTGAGACAGCAGCCTCACTGGAGCAGCAGGTCCAAAATTCATTTCATTCCCTCTGGGGAAGTACCATGCCACAATTTCAAAAGTGGGCAAACTTTTAAGAGGACCTCTCTGGGGTTACTCTATTTAAGCAGCTTCAAAAACCTTTAGAATGGTTTTTTTTTTTTCTGATTTTTAAGGTGGTATGCCTATATGTCTCTGCTTCTGAAAAATCAGTCTTTCTGTAGACCTGGTATTAAAAGGCAGCTCATGATTTCACTGACATGTAAAAGATAACATTAATGATATAAACATTTTTAAACAGGGTAACTAAATACAGATTCTAGCCCATATCCCTACATCTAGGTAGAAGATCTATATTTTTCCAAGCTGCCAGGTGTCTGTAGTTGTCTCTAATTGTAGTTGAATTAATGAGCACATATTATTCCTGAAACTCAAGTCAACCAAATTAGGTTCAGAGAGCAATGGTTATTTGTTAGCATTTTCAAATTTCAGTCAGACCCCAAGAATATAGTATTTCTACCACACAATCCAAACATAATAGCTTTGATAGTAGTTGTTTCAAGTCCCATACTGATAAAAAGCAAACCAGATCCTCCTTTCTGTCTACCAGATCTGGGGGATCAGAGCCACCATTTTGTAAATTTTGCAAGGAAAAAAAATAAATCCAGAGAAATATTCTACTATCACCCTGCTAAAGCGATTGTTTTATAAGCAAACGTGTGTTCCTGTTAGTTTCCAGAAAAAATTTGAAAAGCTAGATGTGAAAGATTGTCATGCTGTGAGCCATCTGTCCCATATTGATGCAAAAGACAGAGAGGAAAAGCCAAAAAAATGCTTTGACGTCGATGCACCAAAGTGTGAACAGGCGTGATGAAGTGTAAAGAGGGATATGACACCAGTGTGGCAGAGCTGTCACACTGGAAAGGTTTTCCTGTAAAAGTGATGGCACTTAAATATTATCTAGGCCTCCTGTCTGAGCTTTCGTATTCCCTGGAAACTTATGTCTTAGGAGAAGTGTCTGACCAACTTGTGAGCAGCCAGGCATCATGCCGTCTCAACAGGTAAACATACACAAGCCGTGAAGAACCCCTAGTTGTATCAAGTTTGGAAGTTATGGAGAGTAGGTAATCTCTGACAGATCCAAAGAGTAGCACATCACAGGGCATAGTCCTGGGGAAAATGTGGCAATATTTAGCAGTGATTCTATGTGGTGTATTTTGTCTTAAAGTACTAATTTAAACAAAGTTTAAATTTGAGTCAATATCCTCATTGAGAAAATGATGCCACCCTCCAAGGTCTATTACAGCACTTCCCAGTCATTGTACATGAGACTGTATTTCAGCTTGGTAGGGTTAGACTGTGAAGGAGAGGCTATAAATAGTGAAATATAATTGCAGGAGATGGATTTGAGCCAGAGTATTGTACCAAAGGGTTGTTGCAAAGTTCTCTAAGGGATTTTTACTAAAGAGATTGTAGCGTGCATCTCATCCAAAGAATAGGAAATCAAAGAGGGTGGAAGCCCTTAGAGTCACTCTGAGGTTTTGGCTCTGGATTCATTTGATTAACTGGATATGAATGTTACTGATTTAATATTGATGCTTCTTACAACACCTAAAATCACTGGTTTGGATGTATGCAGTGTGTTAAGCTTGCTTGCAGGGGATTAGATGCGTGAATTACTCTGAAAGGGGTTTTGCCACTTCAGAGAAATGTTTTGGGAAGAAACACATACAGTTATGGGTTAGGTCATTTGCTTTGGCATTCAGAAGTGCACCAGTTGCTATCTTGCTCTGGGAATCCAGAGATTCAAATATAGTCTTAAATGCAAAATGTTGGCAGAAGTACAAATGCTAGCACGTGTTACTACTACTGCAGATCCTCTGCCCCTTTGAAAATTACCAGTCAGAGTCCATTTGGAATATCTGCAATTCTGCAATGTATTATAGGGAGGACATTGCTGACTGAGCTTTTAAAAGTGCAGTGGAAAGCAAACAAATGCATGGTTTAGGGTTTTGAAAGCATGACTTACAACAAAAAATTGACCTAACCTGTCTAAGTTAGAGGGGAAAAAAATTGTAAGGAGTATATAGCAAAAACCACAGAAGTCATCTGGAGATAGATACATGTTCTATTTCTGCATAGATCATGTAGCATCACCATATAACAAGCATGTCAAAGGTTAATTCAGACCACTATTAACTGTAATACCAGTTAACCAGCAGCAGACTGCTGATCCAAGATGCTCTCTTTGGTGCTGGGCCCAGTCAGGGAGCAGAAAGGAGAATGGGGGATTGTGAGGTATCTTAGTCCAGAACATCAGGCATGGGTTTGAACTCACTTGATCAAGGGCTTAGAGGGCTTCGTTGGGAGTGGGACTTTTAAACTGACTGGTGAGAGTGATGAAAAGTTTTTGTAGATTTCCAGAGGTTCATAGAAAGCCCAACCCAAATGAGAGGGGCAAAGCAGTGTAGGATGTAAATGCTCTTTTAAGAAAAAAAAAGAAAAGATGATGGGATGAGATGGAGGCCTCTGTCAATGAAAGCAAGCTGATGTGAGGAAAATAAGGTGTGCCTTGTAAATAGGAAAGGAAAAAAGGCTTTTTCTCTTTTACACTTCAAAGAAGGTGGAGCCAAACCAGGCTTGTTGGAGGAGGGCAGAGAATGCAGCAAATTATCTTAAAGTAAGGTCCTAAATGGTTAGACAGCATGGTGTTGCTGTGAAGAAGCGTAATGCTGGCTAACAATTTGAGTTCACATCCAATTCCTTTAGTTACTGCTTGTACTCTACCTTAATGAGAAAGAGAGCAGAACTGACAAGTCTGTGGGTTCAGCTCCCTGATTTCCTGTGCAATTGTACAGCCTGGTGTAGCAGCAGGGGAGGATAGGTCTGTGTACCAGCCAGGTGCACATTTTATACCTTGATAGATGTGTTTATGGTGTTACTCAGTGTGTGTTGCAGCTATACATCATCTATTCAGGTAAACATGTTGAAGCGATTCAAAATGATTTTTTTTTGTTCTGTTTTCACTAATCTATATTGGATGGGTGTTGAATAAGATTCAAATGATTGGACATCTGCATCAACACTTCACTTTTTATTTTTCTGAAGCGTTAAGGTCTGAATCTTCATGTATATGGAGACAAATGCTCCTGTCCCATAACACATTTATGATCCAGGTCTTTAAGCATCAGTTTGTGAGAAGCCTAAAAACATTTTTTGCTGGTAAAAATTTATTTCCAATCAGTATGATATCACATGAAATTGAGTCTTTCACTTAAAGTGAATTTGTACAGAGACCAATTACCATTGATTTCTAAGTTCAGAATTGGTACCTTTCAACTAACCTTATTTTAACTACAAACATAGTAAAGGCAGATATAAGGGCATAACCCAGAACAGAGGTTTCTTGCTCTGTCAGTAGTAAGAAGATACCTTGGATTTTCTCACTGTTCAAGGTGCTGCAGGTTTAGATACAATTCTTCATCCAGCTACCTGTTCTCTGTCAGAAATGAGAGACATGGCTAGAAAAAAGCATGGTAGTAGGTAATGTGAATGAAAATGGGAGAAGAGCAAACAAAAGATGTAACGTCTTTAATTAAAATTAAGTAAGAGCAGTGCTTTACAGAGCTGAACAGATGTGAGGAGCTGGAATTTTAGGACTTTATATGGATACTTGCATTGATGTGAAGAACAAAATCAGCATAGACAATCTGGTTGTCTAGTCTTTTCTTGATTTGGCATTCATCAGTGTTAGGAACAAAATGGCCCATTCCAGTGGTGTCTGAATATTACACAGACAGCTCTGGGAAGCATTGATATGCTGTTTTTCCTTATTTGCTGTCTAAAAAAGTGGGTGGAAAAATGGTGTGACCATGATCACACAAAAAAATTGTGACAGATGGTATAGCTTACTCAGACTAATACCCTGTCTCCCTTCACCATCATCTATGAGAAACGCTGATGTATCATTTTGAGCGAGGGTTTTCATGATGGTAAAGCTCAAGTACAGGTTTAATGCTGACAACATCAAATAACTGCATCTGCTTTTTTTGTCGTGTGTTCCTATCCATCTATGAAACAAAACAGTCAAGGACTAACAGGATTATAGGCAGAAAACTTAACATACATCCCCAAACTTGGAAGACACTGAGAAAATAAATGGGGTTTGTAACTTGAAAAGGCTTCAGAAGCTTGAGGTATGGTTTCAGTGCATTAAGCCATTGGCACTACAAAATATGTGACAGTGATCAAGTATTTAAATGCATTTTGGCTAGCTAGAGTACAAAGACCAAACTGAAAGAAGGTCTATACTGCTAACGAAATGCAGCATCATGTCTGTTTTTACCAGTTAACTGGACTATACTAAAGCGGTGTTTTATCTGCTATATTCAACTGATATTCCTTACATTGCATTAATAAAGGAGCTTAGTTTGGATTGCTAAATCTCCTGAAGTCACACACTGGTCTCAGTCACTCCTGCACAGTAGAATTTCAAGAGCTGCAGGTGCATTGTGAACTGCTTCCCACAATATGAGTTACAGGGCTTCTACCACTTCTACCCATGCAAGAAGGTCTTTGTCCCATGAAAAGGGAGTTCTGCATCATCCAGGAGAATCCCTGGCCATAGAGCATCTCCCAGGAAGGTCTGAGCTGAATTGGGATGGAAGAGAGCAGCCAGGAAAGAGCTAGGTGAATCTGAGCTTCACCTGTATCTGTAGCCACGGACAAACCAGGCAAAAAGAGCAGGGCAGCTTGTCATAGGTTGCCTTGTGCCAGGGACAAACCAGGCTCAGAATCACAGAATTATTGAGGCTAGAAAAGACCTCTAAGGTCATCAAGCCCAGCCTATGACCTAACGGCACCACAACCTAGACCATGGAACTAAGTGCCACATCCAGTATTTTCTTAAACACCTCCGGGGTGGTGACTCCACCATCTCCCCGGGCAGTCCATTCCGTGACAAAGTACCTCCTAACATCCAACCTAAACCTCCCTTGGTGCACCTTCAGGATCACATGTTCTAGAGTAAAAGATTGACAAATCCTACAGTGCTTAGCTACGATGCTAGGACCTCCATCCGTGCCAGATTCCTTCTAAGTATTTTTTTAATCTATAGTGAACATTTCCTCATTATTGATCTCAAGATCTGCTAAACAAGGAATGTTTTAAAAAACCTTCAGAAATGTCTCTGCTCAGTGGTCCTGTAAACATGGCAGATTTTTTCCCAGTAGCTCAATAAAATGATAGATGTACTTGAGTAGAACTGCAGTAGAGGGCACACACTTCATTCTCTATACAAATAGCTGAAAAGACAAGTTGATGCTGAAGTGTATCATATTGGCCTCTCTTGTAATGCTCCAAAGTAATCTGGAGAAGATTGCCAGGACTGTGCATATTCACTTGCATCAGCTCTCATATCTCTCTATACAATGCACATTAGGGTGAATAGCATATTGGGATGCAGTCTCCAGTGGGGAGAAATGGGTAACGGTAGCCAGGTTTTGGTAAATGTAGTACACGCTGGGTTTGTATTTAGGTACATCAAAGTCTGATTTTCTTCTCTCTGTGATCGACCTCACTTGATTTCATCTGATTTATAGTTGAGGTAAGGAGAGAGTCCCACTCCTGAGACTGAAATTTTTTTCCCATTATCCACGTGCTGAACAGTCTTGTTATTCCTGCCAAGTGCTGAGTCCCTTTGGGGGTACTTCCGCTTTCACTACAGTGCCCAGCCCACTGCAAATTCTGCCCTGCCAAGTTCCACAGCCCTATGAAATTGTACAAGCAATTCAAGACTAGTAGGCAGTATTTTAATTCAGCAGTTTATATTCCAACTTTGTTGTAACACAAAGAATTAATATAGCAGGTGAAATTTTCCATAGACTGTTTTGCAGCTGCTTGATGTCTTTGAGTGTAACAGATGAATTTATATTATCTCAACAGCAAAGATAGCTGACTGAAAAGACCAAGGACTTTTTATAAACACTTTTCTCAGGCACAGTCAGTGCTGAACAGCTATGAGCTCCACTCTCACTGGTGTATTAAAGATCCTAGGGGCTTTAAGATCTTGTCAGGGAAAATCCACAGTAGATTGGCTTACATGTCTAAGCAGTCACCTATCTGCTTTCTTAGGCACTCGTCTACTTTTGATTAGTGCAACTAGTTTACAAATATATTACCTGAGATAAGTTAGAATTAATCATATTTGAAATCTCTCAGCATATGTGCTGAATATTACAATTTTTTTTAAATTATTAAGGAGGCAGCATAAACTCAAGTTACAAAGACAAATTATATGTTGTTTTCACTAGATATTTATATTTTAAAATGTCTGAAACTGAAAATTAAACCTCTCAACATTTAAACCCTTGTGCTGACCTACTTACTGTAAAAGTCTGAAAAGTATTCAGTAGCTCTTGGGACTCTTTCGTTTCTTGCATTTTGGGGGCTGTTTCAGCTATTAGAGCTGCAGATTAAAGCAAATAGATTCTTATACAAGCTCTGAAACAGCAAAAAAGTAACCTCAAAGGTTGTGGTGGTTTCAGCTTGAGTGAGAACATTTACTCCAGTTCAAAGGGAATTTCAGCTACCATATGTCCGAGGTACTCAGGTCAAAGCTGTCTACCTTGGACACAAAGAAGATGCTTCAGTCGCAGGGCTGCAGTTGCTGCCTGGGCCCGGATGCCACGTACATACTTAACCAAATGGCAATTGCTTTCCCAAAGAGACCTTAGAGCCTCCACAGCACTGATCATGTACCATGACTTCAAGGTGTGAAAAAAGCTCTCAAATGTTGGAGATGTCTTGGCTGGTGTATTTGCTTCTCTTAATGGGCTGACAAATACTTCCACTCTTGTGATAGTGATCTGCACCTAGAGAAAGAGGGTCCTGAGAAAGCTGCTACAATGTAGGATGGAGATCTGCTCGTTCAGTGCAAATCCTCTGAAAGACAGCTGCAAACAAATGGTGGCTGCATTCTAAAAACTTCAAGCAGATGAAAGCATTTTTTACCACATTTTAAATTTGCAGATTGGATTCCCTGCAAAAATGCAATTGCAGCTCCAACCGCTTAAAGAGAAAACTGAATGAAAGGAGCTATTTCTGTGCAGCTGTATTTTTACTCATAGATATAGCAGTTCCATATCAGTTACATGTCTCCCGAAGTCTTTGGGATATGGAGCTTGTGGGTTTTTTCTGCATTTTGTGTGTTTGGAATATCTCTACTCTTGATTACATCTATCTGCAGCCTTCTGTGAAATCTTCATGCCTTTAAAGGTTGTGTGTTGTCTTGGATAGTGTCTTTTCATTTTGGAGATTCTTTTCTATATCAGCACTGTATCACAAAGCTTCCCTTGTTTAAGGCGTTAAGGTAATCGAGAATAAAATGTATGACGTTGGCCAGACTCCTTGTTAAAATAAGCAGGTAGAGCTCCACGGACTTTAATGGCTTCCAACAGTTGTGAATTTGATCCTGTATCTTCCTTGAATAATAAGATTTAAAATAGTGTGAGTTAAGGTGGTTTTGAACACTCCATGGTTTGGTTTTTGTTTGTTTAGGCTCATTCGAACATTAACTAAATTAATTAGTTAATTTCAGTCCTGAACCCGATCAACCAATCAACTGGTGACTATTTGTCTCTTATTTTCTGTCTTGTGAGAAGACAGAAGTTGCAAAGGGTCAAGAAGGATATTTAACAATATACGTCTATAGAGTATTAAAATGCTATCTCACAGTTACTCATATGATTAACAAGAAGGCTCTACCAAGTCTGCAATAAAAAGAAGTAATGAGATTTTATAATAAAATTGAAATGCATCTGTGGTGTACACACAAGTCTTTAGTACAGAAAGGTAACAAAAATCATTTGTGTTTCAGTCCATAGATTTCTGCAGTGGCTTTCTCTGTTAGAGCCCTGAAGTCACATCTAACCCTGGCTCGAAATGGTCACATTATAGAGCGTGGTTTAGGACCCTTCTCCTTTTGCAAGATAAGTTTAAAGAAGGAGAGGAAGTTCACAAAATGTTTAAGGTTCTGTTAATAGGTTACTGGTATTTTACAGTAAGAATTGCTGGTCTGCAGGAAGGTTGACTCAGAGGTCTATAGAATGGCTGTAGCTGTATAAGAACTCTGTGGTTCTTCAGAAGCTGTGTGGAAGCACACATTCACATCACAAAGGGAAAGCGATAAATCTTACTGCAATGCTACAGTGGCCATTGTGGTAATGACTTGGCACTGATGCTCTGCATTATAAGGATTTTCCTCAAGCATATTAAATTCCACTGAAAAACTCAAGAGCACTTGCTCTCCTGAGGACTGAAAAAGATGAAGAACCTGTGAAAAACACAGTTGAAGCAGAAGGCCTAGAGTGCTGCAGCTGAGTACTAATCCACTGGCAAACCATGCTGTCTGCTTCTTTTACCTGAGCACTACAGCACACTGAAAGTAGCTCACTCAGGCAGAATCCAACTCATGAGACTGTAGGGAAAGCAATTCCTCAAAAAGAGCAGGAATAACTACTTCAAAATGTAATAGCTTTTTAAAAAATAGCTTATTAAAAAAAACCCCAAGCAACCAAAACAGTTATTTGGTCCTATGTCCATGTGCAAGAAGTATTTTGGATTTGACCAATGCATGTGTTTTAGAGCAAAACTTCTACATGACCGCAGTTCA
Organism: Phoeniculus purpureus; assembly: GCA_028565055.1. Taxonomy (NCBI): domain Eukaryota; kingdom Metazoa; phylum Chordata; class Aves; order Bucerotiformes; family Phoeniculidae; genus Phoeniculus; species Phoeniculus purpureus. The sequence continues at coordinate 2,558,880 of JAOXOE010000705.1, forward strand.
AAACCCAGAGACCCTACTTATGTTTGCAGGGTCTCTTTTAGGGTTAGAACCTCACTTGGAGTTGAAACACATCTTATTTTGTCTTTTGGCAGGAGTTCAGAGGTAGGAGGAGTGTCTACTTGCAGTTTTGTGCAAGTAGAAGAGGTCTTTCAGGAATTCTGTGGTAACTCTTCTGCTGAAAGACCATCAGATTCTGACTGATTCATGTAGAAGGTATCTTCGGGCAGATTAAGTTCTCTGCGAACCTCTACAACCAGAAGATTCGTACAAAGATTGTCTATATAGTTTATCCTAAAACCTTGTTCCCTCTTCGAAAAAACTAAGGATGTACAGGCAAGATAAAATGGTTGGTCTACAGAGCTGAACAGGCTAGAATGGAAGCATAACAAACATGCAACCAATAAAATAAGTCCTTTAAGTGGACTAGCCGTGTAGTTCTATGCAATTCCAGAGATCTACAATGAAACCAAGCTAACTGATTTTTTTGAGAAACACCAAAGAATTGAACAGAATGTCAGTGTTTGCAGGTCTCAGAAAGCACTTATGATTGAGTATCACGCAGAAACTGATCTCTGGATTTGTACTTTTGTTTGCCATTAAGGTTTTTACAGCATGCTGAGATAAATTGATGTTTCTGCTAAAGGGATTACATACCTTGTAAATCTCCACTGCAGAATCTGCCTTTAAGAAAGCATTTCTTATGAGACATACCCTAATGCACTAAGTACCCTTTTAGATTGAGGGCAAACTGGAAGTGCTCTACAATCCCTCTTCTGCATTGCTTAATAACAGTAGGATGAATCTTGGAGTCCTTATAAAATCATTACTGAAATCATTAAGCAATGCATCTGATTAGGGATGCACTGTAAACTGACCAGAAGCTTCATGACTTTTCCTCATGGGACTGATCCAAGTTAGAATCCTAATGCTATATGACTTATTTGCTTATGTCTAAAATTTAAAGTGTAAATAAATAGATTTCAATGGAAGACAGTCATCAACTGTAAAATAATGGAAAATCTTTTAATCTAAGAGGCACAAGTGAAACACACACGTATACTTTATTTTCCTGTATATCATATGTGAGTAAACACTGTGTGTTTTATTTTCATATTTCATGTATCACCAAGAACACACAAGCATACAAAAATATGGAAGATAGACTTTGTGTTGTGTTATCTGGAATAGGGATGTTGGTGAAATACTAATACTGAAGTATGTAACAAAGCACTGACTGCCACAAAAGCATCAGGTGTAGTTCACCACTTCAAACTATGGCAAAGCAGTTTACATGCATCTAAAATTATTGAAATTTTCCTCTATGTCTATCTGAACTCTCTATATTGTAGTGTAGGGGAAGGAGGTAGCTCATAACTGCTTTTGTGGGTGAAATCCTTGCTGGTTGCTGTCAGATAAGATTCCAATTTGCTGTGAGCACAAAACTTTTATTATTTCTCATTGCATCTGCCCTACTAATGTTAGCATTAGCTGCTTTCCTCAAACTACATGAAGATGTAAGCAGTTGGCAGTCCTGGTGACAGTATGTAAATTACTCAGAATGAACCAAATCTTGTGTAATAACTGCCAATTTAGCTCTAAATTTTTTAACTATATTTTTTGTGGTAAGGGTGAAGTCTCAAGGGAGGCTACAGTTAAATGCAAAACTATCTATAACTGTCAATGTTAAAAAGTACTTGGGTATCCTTGCTGGAAATCAGGTATTCAGGTTAACATAGATCATGGGGTCTTTGCAGCCAGAAATCAAATAAAATATGTTACTCTTGGCAGCATGTAAGTGTATTAGTTTATGAATGTGCAGCTGCAACTGCCCATAGATTTTTGGACTTAGTTTGTATTACAACAGACCAGTAATTACACTTTTTCCTGTTTCGTATATAATTTTGATTAGAAATCCAGTAATAAAGCCATGCCTAAAGGCTTCTGGAAATTAACTGGCATGTTTCTGTTCTGTCAGCTGATTGACAGGGTTCAGTTTTAACTAATTTCATTCACAGTTTCACTTATCATTGTTTCCTTAAAAAGCTTTCCAATATTAAGTTAGACATACAAGTGGTGAACTTCTATAGCAGCTACACTGGACTGAGAAGGTTTTGTGTATTGAATGTTCTGATATTCCCTCTAGGTGTTAGCATTCATCATGGGGGGGGGAATTTCTATGCAATAAAACTCCGTCATTACTCCGTTTAGCATGAGATGTAAGCATTAAAGGTACTATCTTTCTTTTCCAGAAGCAAATTTATAATAGGTAATACAAAGAAGATTTCGTTAGGCTCAAGGATTGTGCAATTTGTTTAATATTTTAAACGTGGAAACGGTTAGGGGATTGTGTTGCAGTTGGCTGCCTTTATTTATGAATGTTCCATCTGAGCTTTATTTCAACCCAAGCAGATGTGTGCCAATTGCCTTATCCTAGTTTTGTCCCTTGCTAAATGGTCACTCTGATCAGCCTCTTTTCCAATGAAAACCAGCCCCAGCACTCCCTATTTGCAAGAGAAATCCTTGAAAATATTAGCCTATCTCCTTACATAACACAGAGCAGTGGACAGCAGCTCTGGGACTACCAGTGCAACCTCCTGTACATTGCACGTGAAAGAGGTGATGTAAAAAAAGACAGCACAAGTCCTTCACTTTCCTTGGTCCTATATAAGGACAAGGTTCTCCTGGCAAAAAGGCCTAGGAAATCCTTGTGCAGCCCTTTGCACTGATGGGGACATTCTGTGTCCTGTGAGTAGAACAAATTGCAGAGTTTCTTTGCACCGCTCTTAGCAGTGAGAAAAAGCAGAGCTATCACACTGTATATGTGCAGGTACTGCTCTTTAAATCAGTCCTCAGATATTCCATACACTAAAATCTCCTCTGGTGGAACCACTATAATAAAATCTTAGAACAAGTTAAAAAAGTTCTACATTTAGTCATTTCCCTCCATGTTAATTCTCATGTAGGATAAGATATGCTTATCTAGTGAATAAAGGTACTGCATGATAAACTAGTTAACAAAAAGCAGATGTTAAATTTAAGATGATTGAATAATTTTAGTTCCACTGATTTCATGAGCCCATTGCAGGCAATGGGGAAGAAGGGAAGAGCTGGGCAAGGACTTTAGGATTTAGCCTCTAGGCTAAATAGATTTAATAAAAGCAGCTAATAACCTGCAATACACCATAAGCCCTGCAAGGTGTAAGGAGAGAGGAAGTTGGCTAAAAATGGGTGTACTTTTCACTATCATTGTAGTGCAGGCAATTCATAGTTGACGCAGTAAACCTAGAAAGTCCAATTCAAATCCCATTGCAGTCATAGCTCGTTACGCAGACTCTGAATAAGGTGGGTGGTTTGTACATTCAGTGGTCAGCATTAGGTTTCTAGAACTGTCAGTCATTCTGTATTTGTGTGGGTATAATTTCACTGACTCCCAAATACATGTGAAAAATAGCATTGCAGAAGTTAACTGGTACTCCTCATCTGCTTGTTTGCAAATTATACTCCTTTAGATATTATTGTGGCACCTGAGCAAAATAATGTGATATAATCTGGATTATAATCTGGTGGTAGTATAAAAATCTTTGTAAAAATACACCAGGACTGATTATCACATTTTGATATCTCATTTATAAAAAAATCCCTGCCTGATGACAGCCAGGACTGACATTCCAAACCATTATTAGTAGCCAGGCTACAGCAGCTGGAGCACTGCAGTGGGTCCAAATACAGAAGCAGCAGTTTAGGCACAGAGCTGCTTCTTGTCTAGTGGTATATCCTGCTCATCCTCAGGGGAATCAACTAAACTGGACATTCAAACCCAGAAAATTGCTTTGGCCTTGGCTAGACTAGTAGAAGTCAAAACTTCAGTCAGGCACTTAGTAGTTATTTTGCACACTTGATATAATGTGCCTTTGTTGGTGGCAAACAAGTGCAAATGCACCTTGGAATTGACAATTAATTTTTTGTTCTTTGACTGCTCAACATAAGGTTAGAATTGGGTTATGTACCAGGGCTTCTACCAAATTAATGCTATCAGGGGAGTTACTCTTAAATGGAATTCTTTCTATCTAAACAATTTTATCTAGGATTTTTTTCTCTGCATTTTCTCTTTGTCAGTTGTTATGAGCGTACAAAATAATTCAGACAGGTCAAGAAATGAAATAATACAGAAAGTATCATGTTTAGAGAGAGAAATGGCTTTTGCATCACATCTTGTGCTGTAGCTTCAACCTGAAAGTTCACAGAATCACAGAATCATCATGGCTGGAAAGGACCTCCAGGGTCATCGAGTCCAACCTTTATCCTATTATCTAACTGCTAGACCAGATCCCTAAGCGTCGCGTCCACTCATTCCTTAAACATATCCGTACAACATATCCTGAGATCTGCAGAGCAAGGAAAGCTCCAGGGATAGTTCAGAAGACGGTGATAACACTGCAGTGAGAATTCATCTGTCCTGATGTAATGTAGGGGAGAGCACAGAGCTTGGTGTTACCTTTCCCACTAATGTTTGGTGTCTGTGTTTCCTGCTTATTCACCTCCTCCTGCAGCCAGAGGTTTCATTATCCAGCTGTCCCACTCTAGGACAGCACTGCTGACACCCATGCACTATAGTCTTGGCATGAAAACTGCATTTGAATTGCCTGCAAGTCGCAGCTGAAAAGCTGCAAGCTTTCTCACCCCAGGCTATGGGATGTATTGTAGTGTTTAAACAAATCTGGTGTCAAAAGGCAGATGTCATTTCTGATCCTGATCCTTTGGGCTTCAGTACAACTCTAGAGAGCTGAGCAGCCACAGAGTGCAAGCAGTAAAGTGCATTTCATAGATCTTCTCCAGTTTCACAACTCAAAGCAGTAAAATTAAAAAGCAATCAACCAAAAAAACCAATTGTTCTTAATCACTACTGCTTGGTAGCTGGGAAAGGACAAAGGAAACTAAAACAGTATGAGAATCAAACTAGCCAAGATCTCATTAAATTAATATGATATCCTAATATACTTGAACTATTGGCCCACCTTAATAACTTCAGGGAACCCCTGAACATCATCCACATCCAAAGCATTCACTGCTTCCTCTGGAAAAGAGATGGTTGAGGGCATCACTGTCACTAATGCCTCTCTCAGGCACTCCTAGCAGAATGTGTCACAGATGGCAGAAGGCACAGCTGACATAGATCATAGGATCATAGAATCATAAAATTTTATCTAGGGTGGGGGGATTGGACTGGATGATCTTTCAAGGTCCCTTCCAGTCCCTAATGTTCTGTGATTCTGTAAAATCATGATGGCTGGAAGAGACCTCCAGGGTCATCAAGTTCAGCCCTCAGCCCAACAGCTCCCTAACCCCTACATCATGGCCTCAAGTGCTCTAGCTACTCAGTTTTTAAACACCTTCAGGGACAGTGACTCCACAGCTCCCTGGGCAGCCTGTTCCAGTGCCCAAACACTCTCTCAGGAAAGAACTTCTTCCTAAGATCCAATCAAAACCTCCCTTGACGCAACTTGAGGCCATTTCCTCTCATCCTATTATTAGTAGTTTGGGAGTAGAGACTAGCATCAGCCTCACTACAACCTCCTTTGAGGTAGCTGTAGAGAGTGATAAGGTCTCCTCTCAGCCTCCCCTTCTCTAGACTAAAGAGCCAAGAGTCAGATGTAAGGAAGCATGTTGGGCTTTTTCCACATTCCAAGAAGTGTGTTCTCCACAAAGATGCAGCAGTCTCCTTCTCTGGAGATGTTTAAAACCCACCTGGACATGTTCCTGTCCAACTTGGTCTAGGTGATCCTGCTCTGGCAGGGGGATTGGACTAGATAATCTTTTGAGGTCCCTTCCAATGCCTAATGTTCTCTTTTACTTGCAGATAATTTCTTTGGACCCAAACAGCAACACAGGATGCCTGCAGAATGCCCACTCCAGGCTGATTTGTCCTGCTACCTGATTGCTTTCCCTAGGATGGAGAAAACTCCAGCATTTTGACAACCTGGAAAAACCTGCTTTATGTGCTGCGTGTGCATATGAAACATTCTGAAAAGGTAGGTGTATGCATAGAACAACTACATCAGATTATATGCACTTCCACCTTGTATAAAATCAAATATGCATGCAAAAGAGGAAGACTACATGTAAAAGAGAGAACCATAATTGTCTGCATCAAGATAGGCACTAGTTTTAGGAAATTATTTTGGCACAAGACTTGGAATAGTAAATTAAAATGCCAAGATAAAACAGGGAACTCTGCCACATCTTCATTTTAGATAAGGCTGGATTGCATACGATACCATAGAAAACTGTATTTACACCAGGACACGTCACTACAGATTCCTACTAGACAGGTGCCAGCAGCACTTAGAGAACATAAATCACACAAACCAATTGCAATATTCAGAAATTCTAACGAGTAAGAGCTCTTGTTACACTATGGGTGGTTAAGAACAAAATAGACTTTGAAATCCATCAGGAAGTACAAGATTTAGGATATGGGAACCGACCTGGTTGTTCATTCTAATTGAAGAGCTCTCTCATTCCACACAGGGTATCTTCAATCTCGCCCTCCTACTGAGAGGAGCAGCTATCTACTGGGAAACAAGTGAAAACGTGCTTCGGTAGATTCCACACATAATACCTTGAGTTAAAATTTACATTCGAAAAAAATTTACAATGGAAAAAGAGCAATTTAAAGCAAGCAAATAAAAAGGTTCTTTCCATTAAAGTGAATCGTTCTTTTAATTTCAGCCAGTATATCTGGCAACAACAAAAGAACACTAAAAATGCCTTTTTCCACCTTTACTAACTTAGATACTTCTAAATGTCTCTAAATCCAGAACACTCACGATATGGATTTTATTTACCAAGCTCTGTGCTGCTTATTGAGTGTTAACATCTTGTTACCTGAGTAATAAATAAAGGTATCTTCATTTTGCTTTGTTATCAGTCTTTCTGCTTCACTGTATTTCATTTGTGAAGAGAACCATTTAGCATTAAAAGTTTCTAGTTCAATTATATTGGAAGGGGAAGAAATACAAAATGGTGGGTCACAGAATCACAGAACATTGGCTATTGGAAGGAATCATCAAAACTCCATCCTCCTGACACCCACACTTTCCATATTTATCAACATCAATGGGGTCACCCCTCAGTCTCCTTTTTTCCAAGCTCAAGAGACCCAGCTGCCTCAGCCTTTCCTCATCAGGGAGATGCTTCCCTTCCTTCATCATCTTTGTAGCTCTGTGCTGGACTGTTTCCAGCATCTCTGTGTCCTTTTGGACACAAGATTCCAGATGTGATGTCACCAAGGCAGAGTAGAGGGGGAAGAGAACCTCTCTCGATCTATTAATCACCCCACTTCTGATCCACTCCAGTTGGCCTTGGCTACAAGGGCCTATTGCTGGCTCATGGTCATCCTGCTGGCACTAGGTCCTTCAAGTCCCTTTCTCCTGCACTGCTCTCCAATAGGTCAGTCCCCAACCTATACTGGTACCTGGGGTTGTTCTTGCTCAGATGCCAGACTCTACACTGCCCTTGTTATAGTTCATTCAGTGTCTCCCTGCCCAGCTCTCCAGCCTGTCCAGGTCCCATTGAATGGCAGCACAGCCTGCTGGGGTGTCAGCCACTCCTTGCAGCTTTGTGGTATCAGCAAACTTGTTGACAGTGCAAGTCTAATCTCTCATCCAAGTCATTAATGAATAGACTGAATAGTACTAATCCCAGTACTGACCCTTGAGAGACTCCACTAGATACAGGTCTCCAGAACTCACTGTATAATTTGTGTATGAACTATAAAGCTCTTAGAATATGAAGCCCTAGTCAATGTGCGGCAATTTTTGTGAGGATTTTTATGTGCTGGGCTTTTTGTGCCTTCACTAGTTGTTATAGGACTTCATATTTCCTTTTGAAAAAAGAAACCACCACCATCTAATGACACCATCTAATGACATAACCTGATAGCAGGATGGCCAGGAGCCAGCAATGGGTCCTTGTGGCCACAGCAGGATCACCTAGATCAAGTTGCACAGGAACATAGCCGGGTGGGTTTTAAACATCTCCAGAGAAGGAGATTCCACAACCTCCCTGGGCAGCTCCTTCCAGGGCTCTGTCACCCTCACTGAGAAGAAGTCCCTTCTCATATTTATATGGAACCTCCTCTGTTCCAGCTCACACCCACTGCCCCTTGTCCTATCACTAGATGACATTAAGAAGAGCCTGGCTCCATCCTCCTGACACACCCCCCTTCACATTCTTACAAATATCAATGAGGTCACTGCCTTCTACAGCAGTTAACAGCTGCAATTAAACAATGCAAAAACTGCAAAACACTGTAGTAGATTTCTTACAGATTTGCAGTGTCTCATACAGTAGTATTTTTACAAAATTTCAAACTTAACACAAGTTATCCAGTCTTCAGTGTACCCATCAGTGTACTCATCAGATGAACAGACTGCTTTCCATTTAATCTTTATAGCTGATTATAAGACCTCCTGTTCTTGTGTTGTCTCCCACAGAAGTCAGCATTCTTTAAGTATAAAAAGAACTCCATCATGATGGATTAACTTCTGCATGAGATTGTTACTGATACATGCTCATATGAAACAGGAAGGAGATGAAACAGCAGCAAACTTCAAAATGCCAGATCTCTAACTATGTCTGAGGAAGGAAAGTTATCCCTGTGTAGAGTGTTTTATGGGCTGGAATTTAAAGCATTCATGGTTTAAAACAGCAGCAATATCCAGGGCATGCTTTTTACTTACACGGTAGGGGGACTTTTAAATACAGTTATAATTAGCTGTGAATTAATAGCGCTATAGCAGCCCTCATTCTCATTACTATTTCCCTTCTGCAAAGGTATATTTAGCAAACTTACAGGAAAATTCCATTATACTTGAATATCAGATAAAAAACACTCTCTTCAATAAGGAGGTTCTCCTCCCCATCTACTCTGCCTGGTGAGACCACATCTGGAATCTTGTGTTCTGGAGAGAGTCCAGCACAGAGCCACCAAGAGAGTTAAGAGAGCGGAGTATTACCCTGATGAAGAAATGCTGAGGGAGCTGGATGTCTTTAGCTTGGAGAAAAGGAGACTGAGGGGTGACCCCATTAATGTTGATAAATATGGAAAGAGTGGGTGTCAGGAGGATGGAACTGGGCTCTGCTCGATGTCATTTAATGATAGGACAAGGGGCAATGAGTGTCAGCTGGACTATAGGAGCTTCCACATCAATATGAGAAGGAACTTCTTCACCATGAGGCTGATGGGGCACTGGAAAGGGCTGCCCAGTGTGGTTGTGGTGTCTCCTCCTCTGGAGGTGTTTAAAACCTGCCTGGATATATTCCTGTGCGACTTGATCTAGGTGATCCTGCTGTGGCAGACGGATTAGACTGAACGATCCTTCGAGGTACCTTCCAATCACCAATGTTCTGTGATTATACTTGAATATCATATATAAATCAGTCTCTTCAATAGATATTCAATCTTGACCACACTCAAATTTATTAGCAATACTCACATAGACACAGCTATGTGTGGTTGATATTGACTTCACACAAGAGGCCGCAAAGATGTCATTCAGCAGTGGCTCTTCCTACCTAAGAGTGCTGACAGAGCACTTCTTGTGTATATTTCTGATGTGACTGAGCACATTAGAATCATAGAATCATTCATGTTGGAAAAGACCCCTGGGGTCATCAAGTCCAACCATCAACCCTACTCCACAAGTTCATCCTCAAACCACATCCCCCAACACTACATCTGAGTGTCTTTTAAACTCATCCAGGGATGGTGACTCAACCACCATCCTGGGCAGCCCAGTCCAGTGCCTGACCACTCTCTCCAGGAAGAATTTCTTCCTGATGTCCAGTCTAAACCTCCCCTGTTAAGGCTTCAAGCTGTCTGTTCCACATCTTTGAAAGAACAGTCTTTACAGAGGTCTCAGACAACAAAGTTTTGTCCACTTTTATGCCAAATCTGGCATCTTTGTAACCCATTTTTATGTGCAACTTGAATCAACAGGTTGTTCTGGCTGCATTTAGGGGTAAATGGCTTCAAGTTGCATCAGGGGAGGTCTTGGTTGGATCTTATAGAAGAAGTTCTTTCCTGAGAGAGTGGTTGGGCACTGGAACAGGCTGCCCAGGGAGGTGGTGGAGTCACTGTCCCTGGAGGTGTTTAAAAACTGAGTAGTTAGAGCACATGAGGCCACGGTGTAGGGGTTAGGAAGCTGTTGGGCTGAGGGCTGGACTTGATGACCCTGGAGGTCCTTTCCAGCCATGATGATTCTATGAGTCTATGACTTCCCCTTGCCCAAAATGTCCCTTTTCCTCTTTCTTCACTGAGACAACAGTAGCAGTTAGGCAGGAGTAGTGACATCCTGAAGGTTGGCTGCAAAATCTGCATGAGATTACCTCTGTGCTTTTCAGTGCTTCTCTCCTCTTGCACACACTGGATCTACAACTGTTACCATCTTGTGTTTGGCTCGCATATCAAATTTTATCTTTGTTCTCCATTCCAAGAGAAAGAGAAAAAAAACAGCCAACCCAACTTCTGCTATCTTTGCTACCCTCCTTTGTGCAGCTCCTTGGTCATGGAATATTTAAACTTCTTCCCACAATGTATCAAGCAACATTGTCATTATCTTTAATTACAAACTAAGCTGATGTATTTTCATAATTAAAGGGAAGTATATGACATTTAGAGTTTAATTCGGAGCTTCTGCAGAAGGCAGTGGTTAAGTTAAATCACTTATTGGAAGTACAAAATGCTATTCACAAAAGATGAATCACAGAATCACAGCAGAATCCCTAGGTCCAGTCACATAGGAACATGTCTCCAGAGAAGACGACTCCACAACCCCCCGGGGCAGCCTGTTTCAGGGCCCGATCAACCTCACTGCAAAGAAGTTCCTTCTCATATTGATGTGGAACCTCCTCTGTTCCAGCTCACACCCATTGCCCCTTGTCCTATCATTAGATGACACTGAAAAAAGCCCGGCTCCATTCTCCGGACACCCACGCTTCACATATTTGTAATCATTAATGAGATCACCCTTCAATCTCCATTTCTCCAAGATAAGAGACCCAGCTCCCTCAGCCTTTCTTCATAAGAGAGGTGTTCTACTCCCTTTATCATCCTTGTGGCTCTGCGCCGGACTCTCTCCAGAAGATGCAATAGACACAACGACAGACAAACATGAATCGTATCCACAGTACCTTGTCTTTCAAAATAAGTGTCTGCATCATTTCAGCAAGAGCCTAGCTGTCAAGAGTAATTGGAGTAATCACATCATTCCATAAAAGGCCAGCTTTGAACAGAACTGTATTTCTTGTGAAACAGGGATGAAAACAGCTGTTTGCAGATCCCTAATTAAAAGGTAGCTATCAAAGCCTTTTAAGCCCAAGAGATTACCAGTTCCCAAAACGTTAAGCCCATGCTCTCCCTCTTCTATGCACTCCTACTCCAACATGCATTTCTATTTTCAAAGCATGTATGCTGAGGAATAAGCATTTCAAAGCTGTGAATATCAAAATAGCAAAAAATGTAGAGGATTAACGTGATTTTCAAAAAATTAAAGACTTGGTAAGAAGGGCAGTGGTTTATGCTGATGAAATCCAATTCAAAGTGGTGTAACACATTGCTCCCTGTGTGTTAGGCAGAAAGAAATCACAGCTTGCAAAATGCTGCATATTGCCTTTTTATGGGATGAAAGGCAGCCTCTGCTCCATGACTCAGTGGGGACCACTGCCCCACCACACAGCCCAAATCAAAGATAACCAACACTCGTTGATGCAGCAGCTGAGGGGAACACAAATTCATCTGGACAGGAACTCAAGGAGTTACTGGTTGACAACTGGTTGAACAGGAGCCAGCAGGGTGCCCAGGTGGCCTGGAAGGCCAATGGCATTCTGGCTTGAATCAGCACTATTGTGGCCAGCAGGACTAGGGACATCAATCTCCCACTGGGGAGGCCTCTCCTTGAGTACTGGGGGCAGTTCTGGGCCCCTCACTTCAAGAAAAAGATTGTGTGGCTGGAGTGGGTCCAGAGGAGCAAGAAGGCTGAGGAAGGGACTGGAGGGAAAGTCTGATGAGGAGAGGCTGAGGGAGCTGTGAGTGTTTAGCTGGAGTAGACTCAGGGGAGACCTTATCCCTCTCTATAACTATGTGAAGGGAAGTCGTAGACAGGTGGGGGTCAAGCTCTTCTCCTAGGCAACCAGTGATAGGATGAAAGGGCAGGGTCTGAAGCTTCACCAGGGGAAGAGTTAGGTTAGGAAGGACTTCCTCACAGGAGGGGTGATCAGACTCTGGAATGGGCTGCCCAGGGAGGTGGTGGAGTCCCCATCTCTGGAGGTGTTTAAGGACAGACTGGATGTAGCCCTTAGTGCCCTGCTCTAGCTGACTGTGGTGATGTTAGGTCATGGGCTGAGCTTGTTGATCTTAGAGGTCTTTTCCAGACTCAGTAATTCTGTGATTCTGTGAGTCTGCACAGGTTGTGGCTTGGGGAGGAAGGATGAAGAAGGTCATCATGCTGAGCACAACATGCAAGCAAGCCATACACCAGCACACCCACAAAACCCTGATGTGGTCTTGGCCAGACAGGAAGAACAGCAGATGTGCAGAACTATTATACATTAGTACAGCCCAGAACTTGTGAAAATTAAGTCACTTTTCCACAGCAGCCCGAAAGAGGTGCTTTTAAGACAGTGTGAAAAAGATTCAGTAAATCTCACTACCAAAAGCATACACTGTTATTTACTACACTAGAGATCCCAAGGGATTCAGAATCTTTCATTTTGCAAAATGTAGAGTCTTTATTATAGCACTTACTATTTGTAGTTCTCTCTTTGAATAACTGTAATGCTGTGCAAGGTCTTATACTTCTCAAGGTTGCTCTGCTGCACATCTTGCATGAAAATGTGACACTAAGGCATAAACTTGTCTGTATTTTCCTAAGTACTGCAGCTGGGATCTTAACTGCAGGTCATCATCATCTCCATGCACATTTCAACATTTGTGTTCATTTGTGTTCTTTTCCCATTCTGCCAACAAACTTCCTCTGTGTTACAGGTCTTCTCAAGTCATTCAACATCTGCCATTGTCATTCATTCTTAAAATAATATGAGGGCCATCACTGGGAAAAGATAGCTTTCACAATACTAAAATATCTCTGTAATGGCTTTTGTCCTGTGCCTGCACACTCTCATGAACATAAAGAGCCTATGAAATAAATGAGCAGTGTGCCCAGGTGGCATGAAAGGCCAATGGCATTCTGGCTTGGAACAGGAAGAACGTGGCTAGCAGGACTAGGGATGTCATTCTCCCCCTGTACTGGGCAATGGGGAGGCCTCCTCTCATGTAATGGGAGCAGTGCTGGGCCCTTCACTTCAAAAAAGAGATTGAGAGGCTGGAGAGGATCCAGAGGAGCAATGAGTCTGGGGAAAGGTAAGTGTGATGAGGAGAGGCTGAGGGAGCTGGGGGTGTTTAGCCTGGAGAAAAGGAGACTCAAGGAGGACCTTATCTCTCTCTACAACTACCTGAAGGGAGGCTGTAGACAGATGGGGGTCAAGCAACTAGCGACAGGATGAGAGGGCCGAGCCTGAAGTTGCTATGCTGGATGTTACAAAGCTTTTTCTCACAGAAGGGTTGATCAGACCCTGGAATGGACTGCTCAGGAAGGCAGTGGAGTCTCCACTCATCCCTAGAGGTGTTTAAGGTCAGAGTGGTTGTGGCACTTAGTGCCCTGGTCTAGATTGTGGTGATGTTAAATCATGAGCTGGACTGGATGAGCTCAGAGGTCTTTTCCAACCTCTATGATTCTGTGATTCTGTATTTGAAACCACATAACATTGCTTCAAGTTACTGGTGTTTGATGTGTCTATCCCATTCACAGAAAGCACTCCTTCAGCTAATGGTGTCCTGAGGGGTTCTTGAAGTCATCAAGTAGTATCTTGAACCCACTGCTGGCTCAAGCTCTTTCCCAACAGTGTGAGTAGCTTGAAGAGTATTGGCCACATCACCATTCAGCTGGGCTAACAGAACAAAGCCTATTTGTTTGCAGTCAGACAAAATTCTAACACGATCAAGCAAGTAGTCCTTGAGTAATTAGATCTTCTACTGGGTACAGCACACAGCTTTGTGAGGCAGGGCACTAGAAAATAGCTTGAACTCTCTGAATTAACAATGAACAGTTGTCCCGTACATTTATCTGGAGGTTGTAAGAGCCGCCCTTATCCCTCAGATATGTGAGCCTCAGAGGTATCAGATATCCTATCAATTCATCCTTACGAGCATTTGTTCATTCTTTTCTGCAGCTGATGAAGAGGTACAAAATGACGGAATAATCAGTTTTTTAAAATTATTTGTGTATTTTGCTATATATTTATTTTTAATATAAATTATATTTAATTTATATTTAGCAAGTATAGCTAGGAAGGGAAACAAAGACCATCTATATAAAACTGTTCTAGCTATTCCCTCGTCCCAGTCAGGTGCTTTTTTATCAGCAGTGCTCAAGCAGATTGGATAAATCGCAGGAATAAGTGCCTCACAAATGCCCAGCAACACAGATTTTTCCTTTTCCAACCAGAGTATCTACAGGTAGTGCTTGACATCCCTGCTTAGCATGACAAAACTGACAGCAGTCTGCGCACAGGCTGACAACTCAGTATCAGCAAACCTGCTTCCGATTACTATTTAGGCCAGGAGGTTGCATAGCTATTAAAATCAGCACCTGGTGTTGATATAATGACAAGTTTGTGCTCAGTATGCATGTTCTCCCATCAGTCACTCACTGCATCCACCAGAGGGGTAGGCAAAGCTCTTGCCATCATTTCTGGCTTTTCTTCTTCCTGCTGAAAGATATGCGGCTAGCAAGCGTTGCTATTGGGCAATGGCTGTTACTCAGGTGAAGTAAGGCTGGGCATAGCCTCACAGGCTTTATTTAACTGAAGATGTTGGCACATTACAAACACTTTCCAGCGTGCAAAAGGGAATATCAAACAGGTTCTTCCATAAGACTAAGTGAAGAAATTTGAATAGTGTTGAGGTTTAACAGGGCCAAGGGCCACACATTGGCCACAAGAACCTTCTGCAGCTATAGACTGGGGGATGAGTGGCTGGAGAACAGCCTGGCAGAGAGGGACTTGGCAGTAATGGTGAACAGGAGGCAGCAGTGTGCACAGGTGACACAAAAGGCCAATGACATCCTGGTTTGTATGAGGAAGAGTGTGGTCAGCAGGACTAGAGATGGCACTCTCCCCCTGTAGTGGGCATTGGGGAGGCCTCCCCTTGAGTACTGGGGGCAGTGCTGGGCCCCTCACTTCAAAAAGAGGTTGAGGGGCTGGAGTGAGTCCACAGGAGCAATGAGGCTGGGGAAGGGACTGAAGCGAAAGTCTGATGAGGAGAGGCTGAGGGAGCTGTGGGTGTTTAGCCTGGAGAAAACAAGACTCATGGGAGATCATATCACTCTCTATAACTACCTGAAGGGAGGTTGTAGTCAGGTTGGGGTTGGGCTCTTCTCCCAGGCAACCAGCAACAGGACAAGAGCCTGAAGCTGCCAGGGGAGGGTTAGGTTGGATGTGAGGAATTCCTTCCTCATGGAAAGGGTAATCAGACTCTGGTGATCAGACACCCAGGTAGATGGTGAAGTCCCCATCCCTGGAGGTGTTTAACAACAGAGTGTCTGTGTCCTTAGTACCCTGGTCTTGGTTGTGGTGATGTTAGATCATGGGCTGGGCTGGATGATCTTATAGGTCTTTCCTAGCCTCAATAATTATGTGATTCTGTGAAAACTGTACAGTATAATTTTATTTGGCCCTTCAGTTCAAAATATACAGCTATAGGAAGCCTAGTGCTGAACCGGGGTTATGGAAATCACTGTAGCTGCAGCTTACCAGAAAAGAGTGTGGTGAAGCTGTGCCAAGCCGATACTTAGAGTTGGTTGGACTGATTTAGTTCTTTATCTGAACAAACCCTATATTGTAGACAAACATGTAGAAGTTTGTTTATTGTTAAGTACATAAATATAGCAAGGATCTTAGGAAAGAATTATAGAATCATTATGGATTGGAAGGGACCTTGAAAGATCATCTAGTCCAATCCCCCTGCCATGGGCAGGGACACCCCACCCTAGATCAGGC
>JAOXOE010000705.1:2575095-2620208 GCA_028565055.1 Phoeniculus purpureus
AGAGGATCCTCTGTCCTTATGACTAAGTGAAACATTGGAAGGTAACATAACATAACATAAATTACCTTGATAGAGTACCAGCTGTGCTCAGTATGATCCTCACCCTACGCAGAAAGCCAGCATTGCTTTGGGGAGAAACAGACCTGATCTGTCCATTCCACCCCCTCTTTGGAGGCCCTGTGTATTCTTATAGTGACAAACTGTTCCCATACACTTTAGTGATCTGGGAGGTAGGCAGGGTTAGGTGCATGTGTGGATTACAGATACGAGCTATATTACATTTCAAGGTGGACTTTATTACACAGTTTAGGTGGACATTATAGAATCATTCTGGCTGGAAATGATCCTTGATATCACTTGAGTCCAAACGATAACTGGTCTACAAAGTTCACCCCTAAACCGTATCCTCCAACACTGCATCTGAACAACCTTTAAACACATCCAAGGATGATGACTCAACCTGCTCCATGGGCAGCCTGTTCCAGTGCCTGACTACTCTTTCAGTGAAAAAAAAGCCTCCTAATGCCCAGTCTAAACCTTCCCTGGTGCAGTCTGAAGGCCTTCCCTCTTGTTCTATCACTAGTCACCTGTGAGAAGAGACCAGCACCCACCTCTCTACAACATCTTTTCTGGTAGTTGTAGAGAGCAAAGAGGTCTCCCCTCAGCCTCCTCTTCTTCAAACTAAACAGCCTGAACTCCTTCCGTTGCTCTTCTTAAAATCAAAGGGCATGTAATAATTTGTGTCCTTTCTTCCTGGGCAGGCTGTTTCAGAAATGGTGTGTGTTTAAGGGCTATTTCTGTTTTATACATGCTGTTGGTTAATTATATTTGACTAAATGCATTTTTGCCTATATCCTAAACTGTTTATACTTTCTGCTGAATGAGAAAATAAGACAGATGCCTTGTTTTACAGTGTGTCTTACGTTACGATAGTGGTCTCACTATTAACGAGTCTGTTTTGAATTATTGGCTCAATTGGGATGATATTAGAATGAAAGACTAAACAGTGTTTTGTATTCCTATGAAACATTCGTGGCATCCTGCAAAAAGATGTTGTTCAGAATTTTACCTCTTGCATTTATTCTGAAAACCAAGCAAGGCTTAATAAAAAATAAAACAGTATCCCATGGTTTTATCTGATTTACAAAATTTTCAGCAATGAATCTCGTTACTTAATGTTTGTTACTTAAGTGTATGGACTCAACAAGGCAGGTTTGCTGATACGATTTAGCTCAAACAAAAGACCATTTGGTGCTCTTGTTGGACAATAGATTATTTTTCAGTCACAAGTACATAAACTATTGCAAGTCTGCATTTATAGCTAATCAGGTTTTCAAGCATCACCTAGGGAGCTTAAAGCTTCCTCATGTGTCGCATGTTAAAAATTTTGGTGCAGTAACTGAAAGAGTAAGGGGTTTAAGCGATTGAAAACTGGACATTTTGAAGACCCGAGACTTCTTGGTGTGCTCTGTAGGATCCAACTGTGTTTTTCCACTGCATTATCTGAATTTTTGCTCTATGCTGCTTGAACCAACTGTCATAGTAAAATGTTATATTAGATTTTCTTTTCACTTGTGTTTCAGTATTAATTAAATTGTGTTCTCTAAATTCAGAAAGGACATTGTACTAACTAGACATGTGCTTGGTTTTATGTGTTGAAGCTACAACAAAAAAAAAACCAATTTCCTAGTAGATAAAGAGCTGTGGTGTTTGTGGTGAAGGTTTAAGATGTGCCATTGGAAATCTGAGATTTTTGTGGCCCTCGCTAACTGTATTTTATGTTCATAAACCAGTTGGAAGCCCCAAACAAAATTTCATTTATCTTTATATTCTAAGCTTTATAGAGTCTACAAAAGTGTCCATCTGTTCAGCTAAGATTGCTTCAAATAGTGAGTGGTCAGAGAGCCTTAGCTGATAAAGGTCAGAGGAGCCTCTTGACCCGGTGATACTTGCCAAAGCAATTGGAGCATAGGGACTGATATACAGTTAGATATAGCTTGTGAACGCAATCTCCACTTTAATTGGTAATGATAGCAGGAATACACAGTAAAGTCATTGCTGAAAGACAACAAAAAGTATCCAATATAGTAATTTATTACCAGTCAGTGGGTTTCACGCACTAGGTTGTTTTACCCCTGCAGTGGTCAGAGAAAGCAAAAAGGTACTCTAACACTTAACTGAAAATGGATGCCCTGCTGCTATCAGGGATGCATGGTGGTCAAATGATTGCCTGTGCCATTAGCTTGGTAATGTTTTCTCTGTTGTAAACTCGGCTCCCCATGTTCTTCCTGTGCATCAGCTGCAGATTGAAGGCTTTCTCGTTTGTCTTCTATTTGTGCTGCCAATCACCAAGCTGCTATCCACCAAGCGCATTTCAAGGAGGACTTTTTTTTTTGCTATAATCAACTGCCATCTTGAGCAACTAAGGGCTCAGAGGATTTAGAAATTATTTTAATGCTTTAATTTACACTGTTCCAGACACTTTCTGCATAGCTTGTGCATTTGTTTTGAGACAATTCCATCAGACAGATTTCCTCCTTTGCAGAACTGTTTGAAATAGCACCTGCAAACTTGTGCCTCCAACATAATTCTTCTGTCTATGTGTAATGCTACTATTTTATTGAAAAGGGTTAAACAGGAAAAAATGTCTATGCAAGTAAAGACACTAACCTATTCTGTATTTAACCAAGTTGCTAGCCCAAACCAAACACAATTATTAGTTCTTGCCATCAAAGAGAAATTGGCATGGAGAATAGGGTGGAGCTGTCGTTGGCACTATAACCTACTGTTTAAGGCTCTTAGGAGCAGGGAGTTGATGTTTAAGACTCCTGGTAGCTCTGTTTCAGTTAAAGGAGTTCTTCCAAGTCTGAGGAACAAATGTAAGACACAAGCAGTTGTATGAGATGCTTACTACTTGTGAGCCTAGATTCAGACCAATGGTTAGATGTGAATGGGAGAACAGTCATGAGCTCTGAACTTCTGTTGACATTCCTGTGGCTGACATGATCAAGACACAGCAAGTACTTAGCCCTCAACACATTTTTTGTTGACAAATTCTACTGTCCCACCCTCCTCTTTAATATCTGTAAATGAAGTTCCTCACACTTGAGTTCTTAAGAAATTAATAATTCTATTTATTCTAAATGTTTGCCACAGAGGTAATGAACAGTGATTCCAATGTGTAAATGTTCTTTAAAGTTTCTGTTGTCCTTGTAGTATGATCTTTATATTACAGCAAAGACAGTGTCAAAAATAAGTATAAATTTCATAGAAATCACTTCTCAGTGTTGATTTTAAAGTGTGTTTTGAGTCTAGTTTTCCTTCTAAATGTTTTCCATGTTGACTACTACTTTCTTTCCTATGTGTGAAACAAATTCCAAGACCATCCTTGTCAAATCTGTTCTTAGCACAAAACTCACAATAGAATACATCTAGTAAGGGAAGCTGGTGTGGAGTAAGTATGTGTATATGAGAAGCTGAAACAGTGTGAGGATCCCTTCTAGCTAGTGGAAGTGTATATTTTAAGTGGAGTAGTGTTTTTTGGAACAAGTTGGATCCCAGTGGATAGAGATGAGAAGAGAGAGTTAGGTAAAATAGCAAATACTTGAATTGTACTTCATGTGAAATTTTTATGTGGTGTATGTCCTAGGTTAGAAAAGAGGACCTAGATCAGTCTCAGTTTGGTGCCAGCGATCTGAGCACATCAACCAGTGTGTGTCTTAAACCTGCTAAAGATAATGGCATGTATTGATGTATTTGGGGGCTACAGTAAGGATACTTCTCTATCTCCCCCTTCCCCACTTTTTCCTTGAGTGCTAAAGTGCTTTGTTAAAGATGTGTAAGGGGAGAAGAGGTAGAACAGGCTTGTAAGTTGTGTCATGGGAATGGATTTAATGCCAGAATAAATCAAATAACATGAGTCTTAGAAGTCTGTTGCCCAGTTGTTTAAGGATGCAAAGATCCTAGAACGTGTCCTGAGAAGGCAAAAAGGCTGAAAAGGCAAGGAGTGTTCTCTGAGGAGTCTCTAAGGACTTTGGACTTGTCTAGTTTGGAGAAAGAAGGGTTAAGGGGAGACCTCTTTTGCCATCTTCTGAGAAAGGAAGTGGAAAAAGAGAGATGTTCATCTGTTCTCATGTGTGGGAAAGGTTCAAAGCTGCATTGGGGCAGACTTAGGTTGGACATCAGGAACCATTTATTTACTAAGAGGGTGGTCAAACACTGTAACAGGCTTCCTACATAGGTGGCTGATGCCCCAAGCCTATTGGTGCCCTGAATAGCATACTTCACCTTTTGGTGGGCCCAAATGAGGCAGTTGAACTTAAGTTACTGTTGTAGGTCCCTTCCCACTGAAATAGGCTGTATTTTAGCTCTTGTCTTGTCCTGGCTCAAATGTCTGCAGTGGCAAACTAGGGAATTACTACAGAGGTGGAATAGAGTTTGCCATTTCAAAGCCTCCCTGAATCCTGTTCTTTTCTGGTTGTAGAGAACTTGTTCTGCACGGACAGTGGTGCACAAAAAGCTTGTGAGTCTCAGCATAGAATCTTGCTCTGTAGCCAAAGTTGCTTTTTTTAAAGCCTCCTAAGGAACCTTATCAAGAAATGCAAATCTTTGCAAACAGTAAATATGGTCCAGGTGTTTAGCAGGTGCATTAACACACAAATGGCTGTAAAGTATTCAGCTTCAAGCAATGATTTGTTAATTCTACTGTAGTTTGAAATTTGGAAGTGTTTAAGTTCTGGTAGTTAAGTATCTCATGAAGTTTGTATAATTATTAGCTTTTGGTGGGAACCAGCAAATATTTTTCCAGATTTTTATTTTTTCAAATATAATTACAAATATTGCCTATTTTTTAGCTAAATAATAAAAGTAGATGGAACATTGGTGGTCAAGGGATTCTTGTAATTAAAGGGAACAAGGAAGTTTGACGTGTGACAACCAAAACTTAAAACTGGCAGTGATAAACTAGAAAAGTCGTCTCTATTCTGTCTTTCAGAATTCCAGTCAGCAAAATCAGCAGGTTGTGTTCAGTGTATCATAATGTGGTATAGAATTGATGATATCTCTGTATCAATAAATTCATTTTTATCACGATCACTTGAAATTCACTGGGAGACTAGTAAGGCTTTTTAATGGTTTAATATTGGCATATATCTGCTTAAGTTGTTTGGGTTTGAAGGACAGTCCTGCAATAACTGAGTCTGAGTTAAGCGTAAATTGTCAGAAAAGAAGAAAAAACTACTATCTTTCAATTACTGAAATCCATGTGATGGCAACAAGGAGACCTCAAACTTGGTCTGTGTGGTGCTGAGAGAAGTAAAGCTTTTTGGTGGTGGTGTTAGCCTGGTTTTGGCGTTAGTGCACTCTAAAAGTGCACGTTTGGAAAAATAAAAATAAATATTTTACAGAACGAGAATTTATTTCTGTGAAATATTTCTGGAACTTCAGGAGAGGCGCAATACAGAAATGTAAACACCTGTTAGTCTGCTTTCCTGTATCCATCGTCAAAGGCTATACCCACTTCCGCAGTTCATAGTTAGCTTTATGAACTTCCGTCTGTTTTCTGTCATCTGTTGCAGAGAATAGCTTGTCCGTTGTTTCCTAAGTAGTGTGTTATGTCTAAAGCTTTACATGTCCACCCTCTTTCATTGAACTGAAATGACTATGGCAGAGAGCTAAGGTAACTTGGTAGATGCTTTTAAGATCAATGTTAATAAGCTTTCATACTGCCTATAAACATTTATTGTGACTTCTCACAGGAGCATCATCAGATGCCTCAGAAGGTTGATGTTGTCGCAGTATTTTGCTTTGTTTGGATGGTGATTCTCCTAAAGGTTTTTAAGTGTTAATATGAAGGTGTGGACCAGAGCAAATGGAAATGACAGGCCAGATAATAATAGCAGCTTCTATTAGTGTTAAAGCCAGCTTGAGAATTCCAGTGTTTGCATTCTACAGGGTTCTCCCTATGTATTGGAAACTGCATAATTAAAGATGAAAATAATCCTAGGGCTTAACTGCAATGCACTTTGTTTTTTAAAAAAAGGAAAGGGATAAAAAGAAATCCTGAACAAGCAGGTATAATCTCTTCCTCATGACTCCCTATAGAGATCTTTAAGTGAGATTATGTATTTCTTATCTGGTGGGAGCATCATTCTCTAAATAACAGCCATATTATGTTATTATCCAAAACCAGTAGCCAAGTAACTTAGTGTGTTGATGTGTTGTTCATAACTACCATATTAACAGTTGAAAAATCTTATTGAATAAGCTTGTTATGGAAAAAGTTATATAAGACAGAGAATTAAAAGATAAAGTCAACCAGCATTTCATAGAATCATAGAGTAGTTTTGTCTGAAAGGGACCTTCAAGATCAGGTCCAACCTTTTCCTACCCCTATCATAACCATTAAACCATGTCCCCCGATGCAACATCTACCCTTCTCTTAAACATCTCCCTTTCTCTTAAACATTGCCAGGTGACAAAACTCGCTTCCTGAGCAAGCTGTTCCAATATGTGACAACCCTTTCAGTAAGGAAGTTTCTCCTGACATCCAACTTGAACCTCCCCTTTCATTGAAGTTAAAGCTAGCTGTTGCCCTGTTTATTAATGCTTAGTAGAATATTTCTAACACAGTGATCTAGAAAAGTCTATCATTTGTGAGGTGGAAGCTGGCATGATTATTTGTAAATGTATCACTGGACTGAAAAGTTGTTTCTTGAGGCTTATCTTTCTGCTCATGTGTACGTGCTTCTTGAAGTGGAATAGCCAGGCAGTGTGCTAAGAGCATGGGCTTGTGCAAGACACTAAAAACTTGCAAGTAGTAAGTTACTAAAATAAACCAGCAGGAGCATCATTGAGGAATTTATTCTTCCTCCTGTCTGCTCTTCCTCTGAAGATAAAAGATACCTCTTGGATAGGTACAGCAGCTTTCTGATATAAGATGGTTTGTCACAATCTCAAGGCTTTACCTTTGTGTGATCCTCCCACTACCTTTATGAAACGCTGCTTGCTAATGCAGCGTGATGATTCCTGCAAAAGACAGTGGTGATTCCACAGCTGCAGTACCTCTCTGAATAGAGAAAAAAAAATCAATGTCGTCTTTAAGGATGCTCCAATAAATGTCCATTATAGATTCGACTCTGTCGTTCACTTCAGTTCTTACATGTTTTCCGGTTGCACATGGAACAGGGTTATTGTTAAAAATGTATTTTTAAAGTGAACATTCATAAACATAGAAGTTTATTAAATACTTTTGAGACTATATGCATCTGTGTATATATGTAGATGAGACTATGTATGTGTGTATCAGTTTATGTATGTGAGACACTATCAAACTGACAGAAAACATACAGAATCTCAAGGTTTGCAAGAACTGTGTTTTGACTGATTTATGTTTCTCTTTTTTTTCCTTCAGAGGTCATGGGGCAGGGGGACAAGTAGGGGATAGGTAGGAACAACAGATAAAACCAAACAACCCCAAACCCGGGAGCTGTATTCTTTAACATTTTCCCTAAAAGCCTTTCAGCTTGAAATGAGACTCAGTAGAAGAAACACCAGCCTAGAGTTTCTGTAAAGATGTTCACTATCTACAGAGGGCTGTATGTTGGGAAGCCTGTATTATAGTGTTCGTGTGCCACTGTGTTTCTTATTTAGAAGACAATCGTTTTTCTGTAATAAGTGAATAAATGTAGTTGAGTTTAACTCCATGAAGTTAAAAGATTTGGTCTAGTCCATATGTAATTCTGTTCTGGTACCTTTGATAACTACAAAATGCTATCAGTTTGGTTTTGAACACTGAGTATTTTTCTTTCAGTCAACTGATACCAGCTGCATCCAACAGCCCTTTACAATTTTACCAGTTAAGACAAAATGGAACAATGCAAGCTTTCATATCCTGTTATTTGACATGGAGAAACTAGAACTTCTGCTGTCATCTCAAGTCAATGGATTAAAGTCATCAAATTCATTCCACAAGTATGACCTTCTAGAAAGAGCCAAAAGTGCTACTGAGAAAAGGGCACTGACACTAAAAAGAAATAAGACTGCTGGCTCCATATCTGCAGTGGATAGGCAGGAAGATTCCATTTGTTCAAACCAAATATGTAGGGATAACACAGCTAAGCCTTTGGAAGAAAGTGATGGCATGAAAAGACAGAAAAAAATGAAGAGCTCAAGAAATATTAGAATGCAGTCACCAAGAAATGTTGATGTGAATGTCACCACTGATACAGCTAAACTGCTTTTATCATGTCTCCTGCCGTGGGGTGTAGATAAAGAAGTAGATCACCTTTGTGTTAGACATCTGGATATCTTGAGGCTTCAGCATCCTGTTTCTTTTGGACTTGTGTCAAGTGAAAACCACCTATCTCTGATGTTGCCAGGATGGAGATGTACTGATTGCTATGTACTGGAAGAACATGCAGTAATCAACTTGTTTTCCAAAAAAGTGCTTGATTTAGCAAACAAGTACCTTGCTGCAACTGAAAAACAAACTGCAAAGGAGGATGGGCCTGAGAAAAACACCTATGGAACAAAGGGGGTTGAAACAGTATTCTTCTTGCTTAGCAGAATAGAGTTAATCAACAGGATAACTAACATCCCCTCATCAGTTCCTGGTGAAATTGAGAGGTAAGAACCTTTCTATTATGAGTCTTTTCTTTGTTTAATATGTTAAAAAGAAAAAAAAGATTAAATGGGGTGTTTTGAGTATGAAATTTTGCAATAGAATTCACTTTCTTTATCTAGAGCATTTTTTGGTAGGGTGTTCTTTGAGCAAAAGGAGACCAGGATAAAAAAATAACAATTCTTTATTTTATTTGTATTCAGCAGATGAAAACTGATACCTTTTTTCAATAGAACAGGAACTTGACTTGCGCCCTGCTTTCTCCAGAGATTGTTCTTTTCCTCACAGTTTAAACTAAGTAGCAGAATGAGGTTTCTTTAGGCGCATTGTCAAATGTGTTAGGCATATTTGTGCTGGTTTGATTTCTGCTTTCTGTAAGCATTGTATTTTCTTTACCAAGAAACTATTGGAGTCACAGATTTAAAAAAAAAAAAGAGATGAGACCAGTATGTCTTAGTTACACTATTTAAAGTATAAATGCACCCAGTAATAAGAGCATCAGTTACTGGGAATTAATGCCTTATGAAGCAAGAACCATCTCAAATAGCATATGTTACTCAAAATAAATTTATTGAGTACGTGCTTCTTAAGCATTAAAAGGAAAATAGCAGGCTCAACATTATTTGACCAAGCCAAATAGAGCACACTAATCAGGCCATGGATATTGTCCACAGAGTTTTGTTGTTCAGCAGACATAGGTTGCTCTGTTTGGAGCATTTTAGGGACAATTAACTTCAGTGTTGGTGATGTTATGGCCCAGAGGCAAGAAGGAGGGAGAAAAATTATTGATTCTGATGCTGCAAATGTTTCTTCCATAAAGCTCTAGGCATTCAGTGTATCTTAAAAGATATGTTCCATCCTGTGGGACAAACAGGTGTTTCTCAGTTTCTTTCACTGCTGGTCACATTGCCTGCTTGTCCATATTCAATACAAAATCTTACATGAAATTATAAATATTAAAGTCACTGAATTTTGGTGCATGAAAACTATGTAATTTAAAACTTTCTCCAGAAAACGTAACCCATAAAACTACCATCTCTTATAGAAATGTGACACTTTTTGTTCCAAAGAGGGGAAAAATGCCATAGGTGTTCGTTACAAGAAAGTTAATTTTATTCAAAGATGCTGATGCACTGTATTTGGGATTTGTGGCATGGTTTGTGTGGACTGCCTCTTTTCCAGAGTTAAAGAGTACACTTATAGCTATCACTAAGACAGTTTAGTGCCATTTGCAATGCTTTAACATGGGCTGTGCCCTGTGGGTAGGTCATTACAGTATTCCTGTACATCTGAATGTTTCAAGAGCAAAAATGTCCAGAAGTGACTTCAGAGAAGACAAAAAACTGTGGTAGATAACAATTGATAGCAGAGTACCTACCTTCAAAACCCCTGCCTTAGAGAATAAGTTTTTGTAAGTATATTCAAGTGTCATTTACTAGTTTCCTGCTTTTAGTCCACAGAAATCAGAATCCATGCATGACAAATGGCGAAACATAGAAGCAATAACTCCTTCATTTCCCAGCTTTTATGGAGAGTTACCAAGCAGTAAGTATAAACAGTAGCAACAGTACCAAAAACCCAGGAGCAAAGCAGTTTCTTAGTGTTAACCCGCTTCACTGGGCATAAAAAATACTTTTAACTGAGTGACCTAAAACTTCTAAGAGAATTTAACTTGTATCCCATTTCTTCAGTTGTTTTAGTTTGCAAACTAAAATCTGATTGGAAACATTTTATGAATTATTAGTTCCATAGCATCAAGTACACATCACAAAGTGCGACAGGCAATGGTAAATCTTGATCCTGATAATGTTTCTGGCCTTTCTGTACACATATATGTGCATGCAGAGAGATGGGAAGAAACAAAGTTGAAACAAGTACTTAATATTCTTTTTTGCAAGCATAGACACAAAAATTTAAAGAAATTATTTAAAATGTGAAGAGGGGCTTTTACCTTTGAATGAGTTCTGCCTCTCATGTTTTGCTATCCACTGTTTTCATGCTGACCTTTATATTATGTATTATGGTACTTACTATGTCAGGTGTCGGAGACAGAGGATAAAACATTTGCTCCCACTCCATTTTTATGTACAATTGTATTGTCTAGTTTTCTTTTCTTTTCCTTCTTGCACTCTTCATTATTTTTATTATACCTATTTATGTTTGTACCTATGTTTGTTAGATGTTGAGAGAGTTACACTTCACAAAATCACAGAATCTCTTTGGTCAGAAGAGACCTTTAAGATTGTCTAGTCCAGCCTTTGACCTAGCACTGCCAGGGCACCACAAAACCATCTCTCTAAGCACCGGATCCACATGCTGTTTTAATTCTTCCAGGGATGGTGAGTCCACCACTGCCCTAGGCAGCCTGTTCCAGTGCTTTACAAACCTTTCAATGAAAACAATTGTCCTAACATCCAGCCTAAAACCTCTCCGGGTGCAACTTGCAGCCATTTCCTCTAGTCCTACTGCTTGCTACCAAGAAGAGGAGACTGTGTCCTCCTTGCTCCAACCTCCTTCCAGATAGTTGTAGACAGCTTTAAGGTCTCCCCTTAGCCTGCTTTTCTTCAAGCTAAAAAATCCCATACCTCTCAGCTGCTCTTCAGACGACTTGTTCTCCATACATTCATGGGCTTCATTGTCCATCTCTGGACATGCTCCAGCACCAGAGAGCAACTGGCACTGCTAGCAAAGACTGAGGCAAAGTAGGCATTTAGTAGCTCAGCCTTGTCCTTGGTCACCACTGTGTACTGAATAGCATCCTGCTCCCATTCCAGATTACACTAATGTTCCCTGTTCATATTGTAATAGGCAGGTATTTATGTGGTTCTTAAAACATTCTGGTCTCTTTTGCAGAAGTCCAGCACTTCAGCAAATGACTGCATTGTATGATCAGGGGTTTTTTTGTATGATCAGCTCTGATGTTACTGAAACTTCAGTTTCCTCTTATCAAGACACTGTATGGTACTGGCAATCAGAGTTTATTATGTGGATTCCAAGGATTGTATAAGATTTTTCAACTTATATATTGGGCAATAAATGTTGTAATAAAGTACTGAGAAGTTACATTGGTCTGTTGAAGTCCAAATGAGGAAGAAGTGGAACTGTGCCAGCACAGCTGTCAGTTCAAACTGGGGCCTTACTTTGAAAATAATATAAAAAATCAGGATGGGTAGTAGTAAAACTCGCATACAAGTCCAAGTACTACAGCTGCACGTATAACTGGTGAGCCACTGGCTGTGCAACATATCAGCTGCACAACAGCAAAAAAGTAAATCAGACAGAACAGTAGGTACACAAGGTGTTATTGAAGGTATTTTTGCATATACTGTGCAACCTTTTTAGAGGTAAAGAAAAACATAAAAATACTCTAAGCTTCCATAGTGATGTTAGGTCATAGGCTGGACTTGATGATCTCACAGGTCTTTTCCAGCCTCATAATTCTGTAGTCCAAAGCAGAAAGTCTTCTACATATATTTTGAGTAAACAGTCTCTAAACAATATCTGACCTGTCTTTTAAAAAAAAACAAAAGCCACAACTAAGCAAATACAACCCAAACCTTAAGTTTAGGATAAAAATAACCATTGCATCAGATTAAAGCTTATTCTAAGAAATTACTTATGTTCCATTTTTTTCAGTTATGCTACTGAAGTGAAGAATTAAACATGCTAAATATTTGTGTGCTTCAACAGATGTTGTCAGTTCATAAATTCTGTATTTGTTTTCCAGGTAAAAGGAGACACTGTTCCCCAGAAGTTGAAAGTGGTTCATTGCTGAAACTCATTTCTTGTTGGAGTGACCAATCTATAAAGGTAGAAAATAGACTGTGTCAGGAGTTGCAATGCAATCCTTAAATTATTATTATTGAGACTTGACTAGACCTCTGTGACCCGACGTTACAACATCAGGTAGACCAGAGCATTAAGTGCCACATCCAGTCTGTCCTTAAATGCTTCCAGGGATGGGGACTCCCTCACTTTTCTGGGCAGTCCATTCCAGTGTCTGATCATCCTTTCCATGAGGAAGTGCTTCCTGATATCCAACCTAATCCTCCCCTGGTGTAGCTTCAGTCTGTGCTCTCTTGTTCTGTTGCTACGCCCCTGGGAGAAGATCCCAAGCCCCACCTGCCTACAACCTCCCTTCAGGTAGTTGTAGTGAGGGATAAGGCTCCCCTGATAACATTGGCTTGAAGTTTGTACTGTGATGCAATAGTGATGGACTTGATGCCATTCAGACCTATGAAAAACAGGTCATTATTTCTTTATGAAGCATACTACTTACCAAACTGCTTTGACATAAAGTAATTGTCCAACTAACCTTTAATCTAGGTCAGCTTTTTCTTAGTATGTGTTAAAAAAATCAGTTACCTGTTTTCTAACAACTAGACCTAACTGACATTACAAATGTCACTTGATGGTCCAGGAAAATAAAGGCCAAAATAAGAGTGGTGTCGTATACCACTGTACTACTGCAGAAACAGAAAATGCTTTTTTGAAGGGGTAAATAATTAATCCTAACTCTTCACTTGGAAGAACGCCTCAAGAGTGTGTTAGAAAAGTCTGTTATGGGTTCCTGGGTCAGAGGAAGCTCATGCCTAGTGTTAGTGAAGAATCTGATGCTTTGGGAGATAAATTACTGTTTCTAGACAGTTGACAAATGACTATGAAATAATCTGGACGGTGAGATCTAGAGACTAATCCTCATTGTGAAAATTATCATTTAAGTAAAGTTGTGTGGCTACTTCAGGTGGTTCAGGAATACAGAACTCAGGACAGTATGCTATAGCCACAAGGTACCTTACTCCTGAAAGGGGAAATTCCTGTTACGAGTTTATTTTGTGATGTTACCTTTTAAAATGGAATGCAACTCTGTGCTGCATCTCGAGTGTTAAGTGTTTTTTCCAGAGCTGAGGTGTGCAGGAACGCTGCAGTGATGATTCCTTGATCTATTAGGCCATGACGGTTTCTGCAAATATTCATCTTTGATTCAGTGTTTTTTCTTGAGCTTATCAATTATTATATCTCAACTGTCTGTATATCTTTAGTAATTTTTCAGCATTCTTCTTCCCTCACAAACAATCCTCATTTCCCTTACAATAAGGCGGGTTTTTTTCCTTTTTTGGATCCTTCTAATTAAGTCAAATACAGAACCTTGATTGCATCAGCTGCAGTTGTCATGTGAACTCTGTATTATTTGCTGAAACTCTTCATAAAGTAGAGTTGTGTTGTCATTAAACTTTGTATTTGAGGTGTAACAGATTATGTGAATCTATGTGTTGGTGTTTTCTACAGAATTTAATGACTTGATTAATCAGTTTATACAATGGTAATGGTCTTACCTACCGCAGGAAGGCACCACATGGAATAAACAGAGTGGGAAGAGGCTTGACAGAGATGCTAGGATAGATTGGATCAATGGGCCAATGTTAATATGATGAGCTTCAACAAGATGCTAGGTCCTGCAATTGGGTCACAACCCCCTGCAGCATTACGAGCTTGGGGAAGAGTGGCTGTGGAAAGCTGTCTGGTAGAGAGGGATCTGGGGTTACTAATTGACAAGTGGCTGAATATGAGCCAGCAGCATGCCCAGGTAGTCAAGAAAGCAAATGACATCCTGGCTTGTTTCAGAAATAGTGTGATCAGCAAGATTTAGGTGGTGATTGTCCCCCTGTACTCTGCACTGGGCACCTCAACACAAGAGAGATACTGAGGTGCTGGAGCGGGTTCAGAGGAGGCAATGAGGCTGGTGAAGGGGCTGGAGAATAGATCTTATGAAGAGCAATTTCAGGAGCTGGGGCTGCTTAGGTTGAAGAAGAGGAGGCTGAGGGGAGATCTCATTGCTCTCTACAACTACCTGAAAGGACACTGTGGAGCAGTGGGTGCTGGTCTCAGAGGTGATAGAACAAGAGGGAAGAGCTTCAGGCTGCACCAGTGGAGGGTTAGACTGGACATGGGGAAAATTTTTTTCACAGAGTGGTCAGACACTGGAACAGGCTTCTCAAGGAGGGAGTTGAGTCCTCATCCCTAGATGTGTGAAGGTGCTTTAAGCATGCGGTGCTTAAAGACATGGTCTAGTGGTGAACTTTGTGGAGTAGTGTTGGTGGTTGGACTTGATGACCTTAAGGGTCTTTTCCCACCTGAATGATTCTCTGAAACTGCCTTACACTTTTTTCATCTGAAGAGACTTGACAATTTCACTGTTGTAAATTGAAAGTACTGGGAATACCATAAGATCAATACTTCTCAAATTTTAACATGATTCAGGCACAGCTTTGTAGTTGCCATAACCCTTGTTAAACTGCTTTGCAGTGCAGAATTTTGCATTGTTTATATTTGATATTTGTTTATAGTTAAAAAAAATGATTCATGCAATTTTATGGGACATTTTTGGTCGGAAGTGTGAACATGCAATTTTCAAGTTATCAGTTAAGTCAAACTGTGGTGCAATCAAAATAGAATAAAGTCAAGAAGAATATGTTAGGAAATAATCTGCTTCCTTTTTTCATGATCTAAGATCTTCTTGAATCTCATATACTGAAGTTTATGTTAGCCTGATTTTCCTGTAGTCTGTAGTCCAAAATTATTATAGATCAAATTCCTTGTACATCTTTCTCCTAAGCTTTATGTTCTTATAAAGGAATAAATAAACCTGTCTCCAGAGCCACCTGTTTCTAGTGCTAATCTCAGCAAAGTATTAAACATGGCAGTGCATTTTGCATGAGAATTTAATAGGTCAGTAGTTCCACTAGCAAAATCTTCAGTCTACAGTCTTTAAATCTGTGGCAAGGGATATCAGTTACGTAATACGTAATAGAAAAATCACAATGCAAGGTCCTTGTTCAGTCTGTGAAGCGTGTCACATACCAGAAGAAGACTTTTCTTATTGGCTCTTAGAACTGTATGCTTCACTAACATACATTGTCATGACCCCTTAAAATAAAGAAGGCAGTAGGCAACCGTTTCCAGTTTTGAGATGAAAGAAAATGTATGTTTAATTGGTGAAAGCAGTCCTGATTGATGTGTTGCACTGTTGTATCAGTATCTTTCACTGTTTTTATCAATACATATGAAGAGACTTGTGATTATCACTGAAAGATAAGCATTGACTTTCAAACAACATTCACTGGGATGGTATTTAACTACTGCAAAATTTTGTCAAGTGCTTAGGTTGAAGTACTGATACTATGCTATAATAATTTGCGTTTATGACAGATGATTGAGGCAACGCAAGCAGTGCTGCTGGCAGAAGTTCAAAGGACTGTGAATAGCTTGAGAAAAACAGCGATCTGCGGAGAATCATTTGCCATAGTGGAGAATGGAAATGGTAAGTTGCAGGCATTGCCAAAGACTGGGGGGGATTTGCAATACATCAAAAACTTTCCCTGCCACATAAGTGGAGAACGTACCGGTCTATTCTTTGAGAAGACCTTTCTTTAGCACTCAAAACAAGCTCAAAAGAAATACGAGTTCATAATACGTTATTTCTGTGTTATGGTTTACAAGTCAAATCGTTTATTTCTGACCTTATCAGGCTGTGATTTTTCTCATATGACTGTCAAGGGTCTAAAGGACTTTCCCACTCTGAACATCAGAGAAGCAAAGGTGAAGTTTCTCTGAATGTACAATATCATTCTGGTATCGTAATACACTTGCAAATAAAGGAAGCACTGTGTTTGAAATAGAATCAGCACATCGTGTTGAAGTTACACAAATGTCTTTTCAATGACATCAGAACTTATTCAGTACAAAAACATTAACCGCTTAAATCTTCATAATGTAATACAGAATATTCTGTTTTACTTTCAGAAATAACATCTCCATGCAAGGAGATGCATGTTACAATTAGATAATTTAATTTTAGGAGAAGTTTACTCTTTGCAACTTTACAATGATCCTAATGATTATGATTAAGTGAACTGAACCTAAATGTGTGTTATGAAGTTATACTTTTTTTGTTTGTTTTCTTTTTTAAGACCATTAGCTACATCTTAAAATTAAGTGACCTAAATTTTAGGTCCAATCTTATTAGTGAGCTTTCATTTATGAAACTAATTTATAATCTTGTAGAGTGTGTGTGTCTGTCCTGAGAATTTGTTACTAATCTGCCTGTTCCAAGATACTAAAAATGATTACTGATACTTCAGGCTGTAAAATAAAATGTTGTCTCTAATTTGAACTGTTGAAATATCATGAAATTCAAAACAACTTGAATTATTGTCATATATGAAGATTATACTGAAGATCGCTTTGAATTTCTTTATTTTCATGTGGTTTGGGACAAGGTGCACTGTAAATAGAAACAGTCCCTAGCTATATAGTTCATATGTGGAGTTTATTTCCAATTTATTAAGTTTTCAGGGTATATTTTGATGTGCCGTTTTGACATGGGATACAATAAAAATGAGAGTAACTAGAAGTTGCAAATGAAGATATCTGCAAACTCTAGATGCCTTTAGGTCTTTTTTTATCCAAAACCACCTATACTATATGAAAACACTTCTGTTATGTAAAGAGTGCTGGAATTATTACACGATTCTAGTAGTCAATTGTTCAATCCTAATCAGGTGTTAAGGCTCACAAATAAATTCAGGGGAATTCACCTTTTCACTCTCTGAAGTGAAAAGGGATTTGATTGGTTGTATGTCTAGTAAAAGAATTTTACCATCACTTTGTCCTTAACCCTATTCTTTACAGGTTATTCCACATACAACCAAGACATTACTTTGCTAGAGTGGGCAACGTATTGATTGGTGTGTATATAAATAGGCATTTATATAAATACTGTATTTAATATTTATGCATACATATGCATTTATACGAGCTAGGATATCATTCGTATTTTGTGACGTGAACTACATAAAAAAATCCCTTCTGCTATATAGGATGTACTTAACATATTGTTCAGTAATGTAACGAATTCTAGAAGAGAAAGAACGTACAGGAACACTGAAAAGGAGATGGTATGCTGAATGTTGCTGAATCCCCCACCACAGCAGGATCACCAAGATCCAGTCACACAGGAATACATCCAGGCAGGTTTTAAACACCTCCAGAGAAGGGGACTCCACAGCCTCCCTGGGCAGCACCTTCCAGTGCTCTGTCACCCTCACCATGAAGAAGTTCCTTCTCATATTGATGTGGAACCTCCTCTGTTCCAACTTACACCTATTGTCCCTTGTCCTATCATTGGATGCCACTGAGCAGAGCCTGGCTTCATCCTCCTGACACCTGCCCTTTTCATATTTATAAACATTAATGAGATCTCCCCTCAGTCTCCTTTTTTTAAAGCTCAAAAGATCAAACTCCCTCAGTCTTTCCTCATCAGGGAGATGTTCCACTCCCTGATCATTTCCATCATCTTTGTGGTTCTGTGCTGGACTCTGTCCAGCAGTTCTGTGTCCTCCTTAAACTGAGTGGCGCAGAACTGGACACAGTATTCCAGATGTGGTCTCACCAGTCAGAGTAGAGGGGGAGGAGAACCTCTCTCTATCTACTAACCACAGCCCTTCTAATCCACCCCAAGATGCCATTGGCCTTTTTGGGCACAAGGGCACATTGCTGGATCATGGTCATCCTGCTGGCCACCAGTATCACTAATGCAAAGCACACCAGAGAAGGGGTTAACTAGGTCCTGCCCTGTACATTCTCCCATTGTTGCTAAACGGAGATCTCATTGCAAAGAGCTGCAATTTCTTTATGTTAATGTCAGATAATCATTTTGGATGAGTTTCAAACATATTGGTATCAATCTTAGCATTGATTTTTGCAAGCTTAGCTTTGGTTCTTCGAAGAAGCTGAGGTTTTCCCTTCATTTTTTTTATATTCATCATCATTCTCATCATCATTCTGAGAAAGTACATTGCACTTTATTCTTTCTTAGTGTTTTCATAAACACTGATTATCTTGGGTTAATGGGTCCATTTAAGAGTTTGTCAGTGCCATTTTTTTCTACTGAGGCGTATGAGAGCAGTGACTTTAAATGTTACTCTGTTTATCTAGTTTTATTTGCTAAGTTTGACAGCATTCTTTGATCATTTTTACTCTTGTAGTATTTGATCTTACGACATACCTACCTAGTTCATACCCAGCCATGTGCAGAATTTCTTTGATTGAAAGAAGAACCCTGGTAAATACAACTATTCTCATTCCATAGCCCAGTGATTGGATACGATGAAATTGGATAGTCCCTCCTGTAGTTGATTTGAACCTATATCATCCTCAGCAGTAATTTATTGCTTATCCTCAAGGCATCCTGCAGTGAGTCAGCTACAGCAACTGTTTCACTTGTCATGGAAATCTCAAAATATTTGCAAGGATAGGAATTGGAAACGAGATTCCTCCAGATATAGGACTGGGACCATCTTTTATTTGCTGCACTGAATCAGTTTTCTTTGTGCCATCCTTGGAGACCTATTTCTTTCAATGCATAAGGAGACAAAACTATTTTACCTGAAGTAGTGTTATAACACACTAATTCTTCTGGAGTTGTGTATTTCTGCAACACATCAGGAATGGGCTTTATTAATCTTTTAAGAAAGTTATGACAATAAATGCGTTTAAGATGTTTTTAGTCAAATATTTAACAAGCAGCTGATATCAACAGTATTCCAGGAATCCAAAAAATGGAAAAGTTAAGGGAAAGCATAAAGTTACAGGCTTTATTCCTTAGAATATAATGTTGTTGCCTCTTACACTTGTTGAAAAAGTAAATGTGAAAAATCACACTGAGGACAGTGATATATTCTAGCTTGCGGTTACAAATTCCTAATTTTAGCATCTGCCAATGATTCAAGCTTTTAAGTATATTTGACAGTTATTAGCTATAACCTCATCTTTTGTGTCTGGTTTTGGAAGTCTTTACAGTAGCCAATTAAATAAATTGGTTCTTGCAGGAAAAAAGCTTCTGCTGAAAAACACCAGAGTTAAATGAATGGTGAATTCCATAGGATAGTGTGAAGAATCATCCAAGACTTATCTAGAATATGTCTATGTTTTGTTAAAATGAGGAATCCATTCAGTAATGGTAAATCAATGAAAGGCAGGATAAAACAGCTTCTGTTCACTAGAAAAGAGAAGTGACTTGCAGCAGAGAGCTTTAAACACTTCTGCTGGGTGAGTTTCAGAAATCTACCCAGCCGCAAACGACTTTTTCTCGTGCCAGCTTTTAGGAAGACATTGGCTGTCGTTCTCTACAGGAAATGAGTCTTCTCACCTGCTGATAAATTTTAACGTTTTGTCAAGGAAGTGCAAATAAGGAGAATGGTTGTTCTGCCACAGTTTTCTTTCATATTTTCATCTTGTTACAACCTATTCCCTTCTCGTATTAGTTCAAATACATGTTCTGACTCTGTATTGAAACAAACTCAAGAGACCCAGAAGATAACCCTGAATCTGATCTTTAGTCTGATTTGTTATTTCAAAAACTTAGTTTTAGAGCAGCAGATCGTCTAGTTTTAGAGCAAACACTACAATCACTTATTTGCTCTTTTCAAATGGTTTGAATTTTGATTTCAGAGATCTTTCTGTCCGGCATCTCTCAGTTTATTCAGTTTAACCTTTTCTCCTGTTTTCTCCTGTTTCGTGTTGCACTTTCCCTTTACATTCCAATCTTCCCGAGAAATAAGGATGTTAAAAACTAGCTGCAAAGTGCAATTTCCTTTCTCTGTACAGTCTGTGCCTATTAGGGCAAACAGTTTGGCCAAGAGGAACAGAACATTTTGGGATTTTTTTAGATGGAACTGATGTTTTGAACTCTTGGACAAATTAACGCATGTAACAAACTTAATTAAACTAGTAAAATTCTTTCATGCATTTTTAAACAACCATTTGGCAGGTCACTTCCGTGTGCATGCATTAGCAATAAGTGTTGTAAGAAATTATTGTGTAATCAACATTTCATCACTATTAATGAGAATTAGATTCATCTATAATCTCACTTCAGTTCATTGAAATGGCAAACAGAGCAATTAATCCAGCAGTTATTTGATGAATGGACTTTGAGTAGAAGCTGTTGACTGTAGTAGCTTTCCTCTATACTGAATATGCATTAAAAATGAGTGTATTATATCCTAGTTTCATATTACAAATATTTCCAGTAAAAGAATACAAATCAATGCTGTATTTTAGCATCTAACCTGTGGTTTAACTGTAGCACTGTATCATGTCCTATATATCCAATTAAAACTGTATTTTGATCCAGTAGTCTTTAATATTAGTGGTCAAGTACTAAAGGAAGTAAGCTTAAAGACTCATTCTAGTACTACAGCTTATTTCATTCCATGCATCATATATTTTACCGGAGAACTCCTTAATGTAGCAGAAATCAGATTTGATGTGTATTTTTACACAAAATCAAATTGTACAGGCGCCATCTCAGACTCCTCCAACATTAGGAAGGATAGGATTCACTGGTCAAGAAGGCAATAAGGATGACACGTTCTAAATTCAAAGCACAATGTAAATTAAACAACCTTGCGGAGTTTTTTCAGCATTTGCTGAACTGAAGGATCTCCATACTGTATATTTAAATCTTTAGAAGTAAACACTCATTTTTGAGTGTGTTAACAGAGACATAAAATTATCACTGGTTCAAGTGAAGGAGCTCCAAGTACTCTCTTTTTTAAGTAGCATCACCAGCTTTTCTGGAGCGAACTAGTGTCTGACTTGTACAGTTGGATTGGATATTTTTTATGAGCCACTCCTTGTGACATTTCGCTTCCTTATTCTGAACGTCTCTTTGCCTGTAGTATTGTTCTTAGTCAAGCAGTGGTTAGAATTGCTCATAGCAGAATTTGTATGTAATAAACCATAATAATATGTATAGTTTAGTTGGAACCCTTCTTTTTTTGTGACTGATTTATTATATGGGGCTGGAAGAGATGTAAACATACCCTGGGAAGTGCGGAAGTTAAAATGAAATGCTTTAATTTCTTGTCATACTTCATCAAGCCGTGTCTGTGTAACATGAGTCTTAATCTCATCCAAGAAGACAGAATGAGAGTAAAGCCTGTGGCTTTCCCCTTGGTCACGTTGTGTTTTGAAGTTTGTCCTTCTACTCTTTTAACCCAGCAATACTTAACTCTGTAACTACTCAGATTGTCTCCTGCCCGTTGAACTCATGGGCCTTAGCGATTGTTCTCCTGCTTCACTCTGTTCTGCCATTTATCTGGCTTCTGTAAAAGCATAGGAATAAAATAGGAAAAAAACCCTATGGAAACCAACCAAAGAAAAGCCTTTAGTTCTAAGTGCCATGCTTCTCTAGAATTTGTTATGCTCAGAATTCTTGCCAAGCTGGAAATTCTCCACTATGAGAAGCAGACGAAGTACTTCCATATGTAGTCCATTATTAGTACTGGAACTTAGACCTGCGCTGATAGCCACAGAGCAGAACACCACAGTACCAGATTACCTTGTCTGGATTTATAATGCCACTCGGTCTAGAGTTTTTTGAAGGGCCGTATTCATGTTCCAGAATCTTCCAAGCCTCCTAATACTATTTTTGTTAATTTCTTACAATCAAATGTCTTTGTGTGATGTTTGTGTGCAGTGTTATGGATACACAAATGTCAGGAAATACTTAAATAGGTACTGCCCTAGAACTGGAGGGTCACAGAATCGTAGAACGTTAGGGATTGGAAGGGACCTCGAAACATCATCTAGTCCAATCTCCCCACCACAGCAGGATCACCTAGATCCAGTCACACAGGAACGTATCCAGGCGGGTTTTAAGTGTCTCCAGAGAACGAGACTCCACCACCTCCCTGGGCAGCCCATTCCAGAGACCTGGATTCCTTTCTGGGAAAGGAGTGGATCAGAAAATAGTGAAAAAGTGGCATGATCCTCAGGCAGGAAAGTTTTCATCTTCTGACTATATTGCAGCCCTGCTTGAAAAAGGTTTGCAAGAGTTTGACAGTGGCTTGTATTATCTTGGATAAGGTCCAGGCCAATCTGTACTCTGCAGTTAATTCTTCCCATGCTTTGCTTTATCTTTTATGTGACCATGTATTTATATTTATTTTTAGAATAAGTGAAGTTACCTTCCAATTTTGAATCTCATATAAGATACAGAATTGGTTCTTGAACTGTCTGCAACTGTTTTTGAAAAGTTTTTGTCCTTGAATTTCAGAATATTTAGATTTCCCTAATGGATATAAAAGGAAATGACAAAATAAAGTCTCCTCAAATATTGACTTAAACAGCCGTACATATTGGCAGTAAGACAAGTTAAAGATGTTAACATTATTGTTTGTTTCAAGTAGAACCCTAGCAGAAATAGAAATTAATTCAAACCACTGCCAATATTTTTCATTCAGATGGAGATTTTCCATTATGTGTTTTGTGACAACCGCACTAAAAGGTGGAATACTTTACACAAATAGCCTTCGTTATGCTTATTGCGGTTGAGCCTAGCTGACAAGCACCCAGTAAAGCGACTGAATATTGCTTGCTCTGTTAGTAAGAGAGCAAGACATCTGTCTTTGCAAACGGTAAATGGAAGTTTCTCCACAGAAACATTTTTTGTTTATCAAGAACATATTGAAGCGGTTGGAGGTGTGTATATCTCATTATGCAGAACATACATCAACAGAAGTGTTAAATTTCTAGATGAAGAACGTTGATCTGTGTGCGTTTAAGAACTTTAATGTGTTCTCAGAAGTCTCAGTGCATTCATTTGTGTTTCATGTCTCTTATATAATCCACATTTTGTTTGTTGTTTACATAAAGATGAGCTCACTGCTGTTCAAAGCAGATAAACATTATTAATAGAAATAATACTTCATAATTGAATGTAACATAGAGCTAATCACCATAGAATGACTGACAGATTCTGAAACTTCAGTATATTGCTCAGTATTGTGTTCTCTCATTCCTGGTTCGTATTTAGTAGTTCAGTACATGCTTTATTTTAAAGCTGAAAGTTAGGTCCACCAAGTACCCTGCCTTGCTTTAGCATTTAATAATAATTAATAATTTAATGAAGTATTTTAGCTCTTCAAATATATTGACTAATAAAGATGGCAGTTCATATGATAACGAGTACAGAAACCTGCCCAGTATATGTGAGGGATTTTTTCCCTCAAAGTGTATCAGCAGAAGATACTGTTTTCCCCTACCCTTGCAAAAATTCAACTTGGTGTCACACTTACAATTCCTATCACTAATTCCCTAGAGATTTGGCACCTGTATTGTTCTCATATGATGGATGTGAGTCACATCACCTGCTGCATTACTAGAAGATGCTGAAATAGCCAAGTGAAGAGGGTAAAGTGGGAACCTGAACCCAGGAGATGTTTTGTTTTCTGTAGAATAATTAGTAGCTGATCTGTGTGTTCTCACTTACCACCTTTATATCAGGATAGGGCTTGGTTTTCCTTTTTCCCTTAACCTCCAGGAGTGAATTCTTAAAAAAAACCAAGCAGCAAAATTATGTCTGACAAATATGCCTGCTATGTTTCATGGACTGGTAATGTTCTATGGCTGCATTTTGTGTTTCGTTTGGAAATTGAGTGCTGTCAAGGTGTTACCTCTCACCAGACTGGAGAGTTTGGTGCTGACAATGGGCGCAAGTCTTTGTCTTGACTGAGGTGGCAATACATTTTTCTTTTTATTGTTTTGTGAGGTAAGTGTCCACTGACTTTCATTTGTGTTTTCAGTAAAAAGCAGCAATTTGATATGTTAGTAAGACCTTCCTAATAGGTGTGTCCCAGATAATCGTAGCAGATTAAGTTCATCCTCAGCCCCCAGGAAAGAATTTGTTGTTTAATCAGTATGTGCCTCTTGGAAGGTCCCAAAGGAGCCCCTTTCACTAGTGCCCATTGTTATCCTTGTCAGGGTGTAATATATGGTATATTAGATAAATTACACTGCTAGCAATAGACTATATTAAGGAGCAGTAAAAAAAGGTCAGGATTGTAAACGTGTGCTTTTCTGTAATGAAATTTAATGGTTCAGTTGTAAGGTTAGGAATGTTTTAAAGTGGTGTGTGTATGCGGTTAAGGGCTTATATCAGCAACATACATACTGGAAATAAAGCTAAAGCATGAGCAGAAGTTCTAATCTAACCTTGCGTGTACAGGGACAGCAGGGCACGTCATGAGAGCTAGTGGACTGATGGACAAGGCAGAGGCAACCGTTGTTTTCCGTTTTCTCGTTATAATTGTATGTAGCTACCAATTTCTTGAAGTTCTGTGTTCAGCACAAATGTGGGCTGCTTTTTAATTATTGTAAGATACTATAAGGTCTGAAGAGCTTTTAAGGAGAAGGGTTAATCTGGAACAATAATCCTGCCTTCCCTTACTGTCCCACTCCCCCCAACACACCCCTAAGTCCTGTCAAAGTTAATATTGCAGTTTGAACCACATCACTGTGTGATGTGGTCACGTTTTCCCTAAAAGAATGGATAACATGATCATGTTTTTTGGAGAAGCAGGACAGATAATTTTGGAATCTGTGTTCAGCTTAAAATTAGATACAATAATAATATAGATCAAGTGGCTAGGAATATAAAGAAATACAAAGCATTTCCAGTGTTTTCCATCTTTGATATATGCCATTACATGAAATTTTAAAGTAGAATGTGAGGGGGAGCTGTTCCTCTTACAAAAGGCATGGTTGTAGTGCTCGATGCTTTTAGGAGTTAAGCACTAAAAGCCTTGCAAGAGAACAAAAAAACCTTTAGGAACCTTGTTTATTGAATTCTGTTGGCTAAAACTGCCAAAAATAAATTAATAGCTGTTACCACTGCAGTGCTTTTTTTGTTCACAAGAAAAATATCTTGACATATTTTTTCATTTTGTGATTGGTGCACATTTCAAGGGTATAAATTAATCTTCAAAGGATCCTAGGGAATATCTTTCCGGGACACTTCACTTATACATCAAGTTGGCCATGTTAGCAATCTAATCACAAACCTGTAATTCAGTGGACAACAATTTCTTATTGTGAACAGCATAGCAGCTTTTACTATCATTTAGGTCAGCCCAAGATTGCTGATGCACCATATGTTTCAGGCCATGGATGATGGATGGTATCCTCTGGTGCCCATCCCTAAGTGATTGGAAAGATTGAAGACACACAGTTCACTTAAGCTTGCTTACTATAACATCAAGTAATCAGTGTGATAGGCAAACCTGTGCTCTTTATGTCACACTGCCCAACTTTCTGCAGGGACATCGTGTCAACAAAACAATCTAAGAACATTTCCAGATGACAGGCCAGTTACTAGAACAACCATTTAACAACTGGTTTCAAATAAAAAGCTTAATAATACGGAAAAGTCAATACAGATTTTTAAAACACTTTTATTTATATGAGCCAGACATGGTGTTGTGTTTTTCAGGGGTTTGTATTCCAAGACTGAATTTATGCAACGGAAGGATGTAGTAACGCCGTCGTCCCATAGTTCAACTGTGGGTGTCAAAACACACACTAATCAGAGAGATGTGCTAGTTTGAAATAATTCTAAATGCTTTAAAAGTGTTTCTAGAATTGTGGTTAGAGACACGATGTCACTTTAAAGTTATAGAAAGAACTGTGGTTTTATTTCCCAGTGGCTGTCTTTACTGATAGCAGTCAATTTCATTTTCCTTTTCCCCTGCTCCATTGGGCCCAGCTCTAACCCAGGCAATTGAACAAATCTTCCTTTTCATCAGGTTGTACTGTGGTAAAGATTCTAGGTGATACCCTAAATTTTGTTTTGCTTAAAAATCCTGCAAGATTTGCAGTATTTGCCATCAGGCAGAATAAACCCAACCAAATAATACTGTGAGGTGTTTAAAGCAACTGCTGATGTATATTATTGTGTGAGTGGGTATGGTTTTGTTGTGAAGTAACTGTGCTCAACCCAAAGACATGAACCAAGCGATCTATGTATCGCATCAAGCAAAAAATAGAAGGATATAGAAGGCTCTGTGACTTCAAACTCTGTAAAAGGCTCATGTAGCCTGTCATTGTTACTGGATGTGGTTTTATGTGCACATTGCCTAATTACAAAGCATAGCTACTGCTGCTCTTGGGTTAAATAGCTCATAGAATTGCAGAATAGTTTTCTGGAGTAACAGACACAGTTCACTGTGGATGGTCAGTCCTGGCAGCAATTCTGCAGTTATGTTTTAATTTTGTCTCATCATCTTTGCCTTGCTGGATCACTCAGTTGTCTCACAGTTACTGTTCTAACCTATTTAGGTGACTGTTGCCTGACACCAGAATAAGTATGTTTTTCAGATTTGAAGTGTGCAGTTAGTACAAGTGCTAGTAAAACCACTTGAAAAAACATTTAAAAACTAGCCACAAGACAGAATTTGAAGGCAGGCTTCCTCTTGTCATCCATTTGATAGCTGAGACGCTTAATTCCATAATCAGAGACACTTTAGGTAGCAGCCTCTAAAGTACATACTAAACTTAGGTAATGGAAAGAAAAAGTTATTCTGAGGAAGAGTTTGGGGAGGAAGTGTGTTGATAGTAGTAAGGATCATGACTTAACTGCAGAGCAGAAATTGTTAGAAAGCTGAATAGTTATCTTAGATGCTGCCTAAACCTCACAGGGTTAGAACTGTCCTCCTTGCAGCATCTGACACTTTACTGAGACATTTCCTGGGGAGAGAGAAGCACTAGAGCTGAGAGATTAACAGGGCTTGAAGTACATATATGGATGCAAGGATGAATGAAAGGATTTAAAATCTAAAATGCACTGACCTAGAACTTCCAACAGTTCAGTTAGAAGAGACCTACAAGGATCGTCTACTTCAGCCCAGTGCTTCGGCCTTGTGATTGAGAGACAAACCTGTAGTTAAGGAAAAATAATTTGGATATGCGAAACCGTATTTTACTTCAAAGAACTGTTGGGATGTGAGCAATTCCTAGAAAGTTGCTTTTTCAAGTCCAGGAACCAGGAATGTAACAGGAACTTCAAAATAGAGCACAAACAGAGTCAAATTAAGTCTTTGTGGAATATTTAGCTTTTCTGAAATAAAAAGTGTCAGTCAATGTGTTAGGAAACGTCTACAGGATAAACACTTAGTCCTCACACCTTTTCTTTTCTATTCTGACTTGGATGCCAGTGAAAACACAGAATCATAGAATCATTAGGGATCGGAAGGGACCTCGAAAGATCATCTACTCCAATCCCCTGCCACCTAGATCATCTTCATGCAAAAGTACCCTGTAGGAGTTAAAACCAGCACTTAAAATTGCATTGAGGGACCTAGAGTCAAGTTTGTGGATGGAGTGCCAGAATCTCTGTAAAGAGGGGTTGGGTATTTAGGCATTGACTAAAATATCATTAGTCTCCTGTACCTCTGTTAGCATCAGAGAGTAACATGGGACTCGAAGCCATGCATTCATCTTAAATGTTGTGGTCCATGATTGCTTTGTATAATGGCTGTGGATAGTGACTTGGATGGGCATGGAAGAAGCCTAGAAGTGTTGAGGTCATAGTGCTTGGATCTAGTGAGACTTTCAGACTAAAAAAGCAGTACAGCCTGAGGTAAATACCTTCAAAAACCTGACCAAAATATCTTCAGTTTCTAAGGTAAAGTGAGGTCAGTATTCTCTCTCACTTGAATTTAATAGTGTCCCCTAAGTCAGGATTGGTTTAGGTAACAAAATGGTTTGTATCGGTTAGGCAGTGTAGTCTCTCTGATTTAAAAAGAATGTTCGCTGCATGTCACAAGTGTGGAGACAAGAATTCAGCTTCTCCCAAAATGCAGTGTAATTATCCTCAGGTTTTGTGGATATGAACCATAGAATTATTAGGGATTGGAAGAGACCTCGAAAGATCATCCAGCCCAATCCCCCTGACACAGCAGGATCACCTAGACCAAGTTGCACAGGAACGTATCCAGGTGGATTTTAAACGTCTCC
Organism: Phoeniculus purpureus; assembly: GCA_028565055.1. NCBI lineage: Eukaryota > Metazoa > Chordata > Aves > Bucerotiformes > Phoeniculidae > Phoeniculus > Phoeniculus purpureus. The sequence continues at coordinate 2,603,573 of JAOXOE010000705.1, forward strand.
AGAGAAGGAGACTCCACAACCCGCCTGGGCAGCCTGTTCCAGTGCTCCATATGCATTTTGTGAAGTCAGTAGCATCACGTCAGTGAAGAATGGAATGACATAGACTACACAGAACTCATTAGGGAAAACAGATTACATTTTGGGAAAAGTAAGTAACTTCATTTCTGAGAGAATCAACAGAGCAGATAGATTTTGGCTGTTCTGCAAAGTGCAGGGCTTTTCCTGTATTTTAAATTATTTGGTCTTCTCCCTAAACATTCAGCCCTATCATTGCAATAAGAAGCTCGTGATAAAAGGCATTTATATTTCTTCTGGTTGCTGCAGTTAAACAGAAAGGAGGTGAAGCTTTTAACTACTGCAGCCTGCTATGCCTTTTAAAATCCTCTAAAATGGCAGACCCGTTAAACACAGCGGATTGTTGGTAAAGTTAACCGTGTGCATCCAAAAGTGACAGAATATGGACTAAGGTGCAACCTCAATCTGTGCCCTAATAAAGTAGCTGTTCATCTGCGGTCAGAGATCGTCATGAAAGACCTTGAGTTCCTTCACTTTATTTTGCAGAAAGGCCATCAGACAGCTTTGCATCATCTAACTCTATCAATCAAGGACCTCAACCACTGCTTTCTGCTGAAAGCTTTCCTGTTTGGCTCTGTTTCTCACAGACAGCTCAATAACTTGTCTGTGGAGCTGTGATAAATGTACCATGTGCTTCTAAACTGTCTCTTTAACACTGAACCGAATTTCAACTCTGAATGCTTGCAACTAATTGTTTTCACCAGAAACTATTTCTTTCCAGTTGTTATTCTGTAGTTCACGATGATCCCTTTTTTCATTTATTCTCTAGCAGTGATAACATTCAAAGGCTGCTCTGTGTACAAGGAACTACTAGAAAACTAGGTTTTCATAGATGAATAAGGTATATAGTATAAAAAACAAAATTTAAGTGAGCCTGTATGAAGAAGTGTGTATTTCTAATACTCTCTCTAGCACAGTACATATTAAGACTATTTATAGATAAATTTGTGAACCAGTCCTAAGTGAAACGTTCTTTTCAGTACACATAAAACAGGGCCAAACCTTATTGTGTTTGGACACGATTGTCTGTTTTTGCTGAGGAAGCCCGAAATAGAGCTATTACAGCAAATGAATAACTTCTCGCTCTGAAAGAAGGTGGATCTTTTAGATCAGGTTGTAGGTCAATGGCAGGGCAGGGTGAGAAAACTCATATTGCAGCTGTCTGCAAATGAGCTTCACTCCTGATACAACATAAAAAAACCCTTCAAGGTTGGGAAAGGTTCAAAATTGGCTATAGGGACAAATATGTAAAACATTGTGAAGCAGAAGTGGGTTTTTAGTTGGACACAAACTCTGCAAACAGTTGCGTGTTTCATACGTTATCAGTACTTCCGGTCTTAGGAAGTCCCAAAGAGAAGACTGAAATTAAGGGCACCTTAATGATGGAGAAAGTATGAGAGTTTTTGACAAAGAAGCATGTAGAACGGGTTGTACTCAGTTACAGTTCTAATTAGGAATGCAAGTCTCTTGCTTTGGGTCATTAGACATTGGAACTGATGTCCAGAGAAACTGTTCCTTTGAAATTAAAGAAATAAATCTCAGTTTATCACTGTGATAACATGCAAGTTCTGCTTAGAAAATTGTCAGTTGATGCAGTTCATGGAACTTGCAAAAACTGTCGTGTGCCCTCAGCATTAAGGTAAAATGATCTTTTCGGGGAGAAAATGGCATTTCAAACGACTTAGTAGAAAATGGAAAAAATCCCACATCTCTGTTCTGAGATGCACGATCAAGCATAACTGTGCTAAGACCTGGGAACAAGGGCTTTCGTTGGGCCCAAAGCCAGCTGAAACATACCAACATGATCTAGTTTTCCACTTTTTCCTATAGTGGGTTTAATAGGTGAAGAAAGAGCATAAGTCATGTTAATTGCTTTTGAGAATGGGCTGTTCCAGGTTAGGAAGAACAAATGTTGCATGCTCTGGAAAGCCTGTGGGTTTCCAGTGAGCAGTGAAAATTTACACATTCCTCATTTAGAGTACAGAGGTAACACTAAAAATAGTTCCTTTGGGTGTAGTAAGAATTGCATAGATTGGAACAGTTCCTACTGTCCGTGTCACTGCATAAATGTACAGAGTAAAAAACACAATAGCATTGAAAAATGCATGAAAAACGAGAGCAGTGATGGAAGCCAGCAGCCCACCATGCAGTAGCTGTCCCTAATGGAACAGGACAGAGGGTAGAGCACAACTGTGAGATCTGCTTGACAAACGTGACGTGTAGGTCCTGTCTTGGGTGATTTTCGTATGAAATGATTATTTCTCTTATTGCAGTGCCAGATTGGTAACGTAAACTCTCTGGCTTCTCGTACGTGAGATCCACACTGTGGCGCGCGGGTTTTGCTGCTGCTGAACCAAGGTTCTGCTTCTGGCTGATGCCACTAGGCAAATCTCTTGAGCCTCTTCAGTGTCTTTGTAAAGCATCTTCAGATGTTGATTAAGTGACGTATCACCAAACTGCGAAGGCACTTTCAGATTGTACGGTTCTTTTCCTCTCACTCTTTTACCAGTGAACATTTAACATTTACAGCTGATTTATTCAACGGAAGGTTTACTCTGCTAGGCAGAAGCTTCTACTGATGCACAGCCTTGTAGGGTCTTGTTAGGAGAAAATGGGTCAGAACTTATTTCGATCAGCTTTGATTTCCCAACTAACTTCTACTCTAGTAGCTATAAAATAGAGCAGGCATACAGTAATCTGCCTGGGGTGCTTTTTCCTTTCATGATATTTTCCCAGATATCACAATCTTCATAGTTGGAAGGGATCTCTAGAGATGATCTAGTCCAACCTTCCCACCACAGCATGATCACATCATACAGGGCTGCATCTAGGCAGGGACTGAGTGTCTCCAGAGCAGGAAACTCCACAGCCTCTCTGGGCAGCCTGTGCCAGGGCTTTGGGCTCACACTGGAAATAAGTTTTCCCTTGTTTCTAAATGAAGCCTCCTGTGTTTCAGCTTGTGCCCATTGACCCTGGTCCTGTCACTGGGCACAGCTGGAAACAGTCTGGCACCATCCTCCCTACAACCACGCTTCTGGTATTAGTAGACATGGATCAGGCCTTCCTCTGTCTTCTCTTCCCAAGGCTGAATAATCCCAGCTCTATAAGAGAGATGCTCCATGCCCCCACTCATGTTTGCTGCACTGCACTGGACTCTTTCCAGAAGCTTCCTGTCTCTCTTCAGGTGGAGAGCCCAGAACTGGCCACAGTACTCCAGATGTGTCCCCAGCAGGGCAGTTTACAGGTAAATTATTTTTGAAGAGAGATGTGCCTTTGGAATGGTTTCAAACTAAAAGTTAATTGAGATTTGACCTTAGGAATACATTTGTCACTATGAGGGTGGTGAGGCAGTGGAGCAGCACGTTGCTCAGGAAAGCTGTGACTCTCCATCCCTGGAAGCACTCACAGTTGGATGTGGTTCTGGGCAACCAGGTCTAGTGAGAAGCATCACGGTCTGGGTTGTTTTGTGAATATGAAGGTATTGTTCAGGAGGGAGTAGCAAGGAAGGGGTGTATTAAACACTGGTTGCCAACTATAGAGCTCATGGCAGTTGTAGAGCAGAGTGAATGTAATTTTTTGAAGGAAACTGAGCAAACTCAAAAACACACATTGTCTAGTAACAGTACAGAAATCAAAGCAAAAGCATGTTTTACTGATGCATTGGAAGATCACCTTTCTCCTGTGGAGGGTACTGCTGTCTAAAATACATAAATCAAAGCTGCAAGCTGATTTTTTTTTTTTGGTAGCAACTTCTATAATCTCTTTATAATAAAATTTTATTTCAATTGTATGCAGGCTGGGAGCACAGGAGCAGGTTACTGTTACTGTTTCTCTAATGAATGCACCAGGGTTTAAATCTGGGTTCACTAAAAATGAGTTTAATTGGTATCTACACGCAGTACTGAAGTCCCAAAATTGTATTCTGGGCACACACTTGACTTGATGGAAAATTTGGATAGATTATGTAGACAGTGTGTCCTTCTCCTTGGAAAGTCCTCACAAGAGCAGAGGGAGGATGTGTAGTCAAGACAATCTCTTGCACTAGCTGCCTTGGCTATTGGCTGCTCCAGTGTCTTTAGAGGCAGTGATAAATGTGAGGGTAGTCATCTGACTTGCCTTAACTAGCCTTGATTAAAATGAGCTGAACGGCTGTAGGCAGCCCCGGGATTAAAAGGATGCAGATGCTCTCTCCCTAGTGGTATGGCAGTTACTACTGTGGAGGTAAATTCCATCTCTAAATGTCAGGGGGTAACATTTCAGTCAAAAGTTGTACGGTGGCACTCAGAAGACCAGATACACTGTGAAAGCTTAAGAATGTAAATAACACTGCAAATATTGCGAAGTTATTATGTACATTGATTGCGGGGCCTTTGAGGGAGCTCACGTTCTTTTCTGTTGACTTTTTCTAAAAGATGTGGCCTCAACAGAGAAGAGCTTAAAGGTAGGTAAGAAAAATTAACAGGCTTTTGTATAAGTGTCATTTTAAAAGATATTTAGTTAAAGAGCAGGCAAATAGGAACGAGTGTTGTGGAAGTACAGAGAATTAGAAATTGGCAAAAGTAAGTCAACTACCTATTTTTTATCTTCCTCACAATTCAGGAACACGCACATATGCAGTTAAGCTGGAAGGGTAAAGCTTTAAAGAGCTTGAAAGAAAATGTTTCTTTGTGATACCTAATGATTCAGATTAGCCTCCAATGAAATGGGGAAGGACTTTTTCTCCATCTCTACCAAATGTTGAGAGTTTGAGTTCTTAAACACCAGTTGCTATCTGAGTTAACTTATGCCAAGTCAAGAACTGAAGAGGGCACTTTTGTATAGAGTTTTTAATGCAGCCTCTAGACCTCAGTGTCTAAAGGACATCCTCCGTAAAAGAAATTGTGGTGACTTTAAAAAGATGTAGAAAAGCTCCTATAGATTCTGTAGTTCCTGTAGCTAATTGTATTCACAAAGAAGTATTTAGACATCAGAAGAACCCGAGCAGTTATGTTTGCCTGTAAATCAGATCTCAAAATAACTACAACAATGAGATTCAAAAATTTCACCTCTCACTGCCAGTTCACGCGGAACAGAAGTACATGTGTAGATACCTTGCTGCAAAGTAGTTTTTGCCTACCTAGGGAGTGAGATGCCTACTTACGGAGCTCAGACACAGCAGGCAAGATGAAGTAAAAGCTTAGGCTTTCCAAGATCTGGAATGGAATGAGTAGTGACCCCGGGCTGTTTGTGCGGTAAAATCTAATGGTGGATGAGAAAATGACTTCTAGTGTAGCGGCCATTCTTCTTCATGAACTTTGTAACTGTTGGGTGGAACTGTTGATGAAGTGATCAGGAGAAAGTCATCCTTGGCCTTGCATGGCTTGTCTTCTGCTCACTGAGGAAGCAATATGTTAGCTTGAATTTAAATAAAATGCACTTAAATCCTTTTTTTGTAATTATTTTTGCCTTGTCATAAATGAGGTGTCAAACAAATGTGCTGTTTTACTGCTATCAGCAGTCAAATAATGCCGATGGTGAGGGTTACAAAGTATGTCATACTGCACCTCACAGTAAATATCACTTTAATTTTTGATGGCACAGATTATTTGTAAGTTTATTTTATGTACTGCATAGCACTTAAATGTCACTGAATCTAAAATCCTTATCCAGGAAGCTCATTAGTTGAGCTGTCTGTGTCTGTATATCTGCCATCAGCATCTGGTGAGAGGGCTGCTGCTGACCCTGCCAGACTTGGGTCATGAGGTCAGCAGGTCTCATTTATTATTCAGAATTGCTTTCTGACCTTTTATCAGCTAGGGCAAAGAATGCTGCATTCTCCTTGGCTGAATTTTATGGTGAAATCAGTATCATGTACAGATAATATAATTACCAATCCCACTGAACCTTATTCCCCTCTCTCCAAAAATGTACTCACGCTGAGGTTGATGAAGTTGGAAGAGTTGCCTGTACGAATGTGTGTTTGGTTCAAGACCACGTGGATACCTTGTCATCCCGGTGAAATAGCACGTGTAGCTTTATATCTAATTTGTGCTTCAAGTTGTTCTGTTGTGGTACTGATGCAGCTAAAGGTAGGGCTCAATATTTAACATATGACCTCTTATTTTTACTGCTCCAGGTCTGGAGAGATTACTTTTCACTGTTTATATATATATATATATATATATAACCAGTAAATACAAAGATGGTTTTCTTGGAAATTATAAGATTCTGGAAAGAAAAAATTCTGATTCCAAAATAGTTGCAAAGTATTTTCTGATTACAGATGCAATCTAGATCTAGGAAGCCACTGGCCAGTGTGATCTCAGTCTCAAACAGAATCAAGAAGGATTCTGGCACAGCTAATGAACTAATGAGCTGAAATATTTGTTCTAGGGTGGATAAATAGGAAGCATAAATGACTTTACAATAAGACAAGTATTTTCGGGAATTTCAGAGCACTAAAATTTGAAGAGAAAATTAGCTATCAGATCTTAACAAACCACCCTAGAATATGGAAGATCGTACGCCATAAATGACCGATTGATTCTTAAAGGGAGCAGTGCAGTTCAGCATTATTCCTCTGGAATGATTTCATCCTTTTTAAAAGAAGGAGCCAAAGGTCACATTGGTCTTGCCCTTGAAGCAGACAATGTGAGATGTCAAATATGAGATGTCAGCTCGTGCTTTCTGACTCTGCATATGATGAATAACCTTGACATAGTAATAAACAAATAACCTATATTAACATTTGGAAGTACAGTGAAGTTTCAATGCAATATATTGTATCTAGCTTTCGTAGAAATAGATTTTGTCTAATAATACTCTAGTAAGTTTATGATTTCTTAAACACTGCTGTAAAACACAGGGTTTTTTAAGTAACAGAATGTATATGCAGCTAAAACATCTCCTACCTCATACACTTGAACTAAGTACTTCAAGTATTTTAAACAGGCAGGTGCTGAATCACAATGGCGCAAAAAACCTGAAACACACAGTCATAGACCTCGTCAAGTTATTGTAGAGAGCGCTCAAATTTTTAGTGTTTCAAATACCTCTAGTCTATTGTCTTTGCAAGTGCAGCTCTGTCTTAAAGTAGTGTTCACGAAGGTTACCAACTGTTCTCTTTTTCCAGTAGCAGATAAGTAGTTTTGTATGGGCAAGGTATCAGGGAATATGTATATGGACGTAGGAGTGAGGTGTTCTCTTCTAAATATGGGAAGCTGGGAGTGCAGTTGCTGTGGGGAGAGTTATAATATGTTGTGGTACTCCTTTTGACAAACTCCTTAGGTTTAAGAAGAGTCTTGCGCCCTTCATAGATACCTTGATGGCACAGGAAGGCTGAAAATAAAACAAAGTAGTTGGATATTAATGAAATAATATCCAACTGTGCAGGTTTTGAGTAAAACTTTTCTCTTGTTCAGAAGCAGCATCTGTATCTTGCAGGTATTCTGAATTCTATACATAATTTTTGTTTGCTTGTAACTATGCACCATGTGCCCAAGCAGCTGTCGGTGAACTGTGTTGAGATTACTCCATATTCTTTCTGAATCTTTTAGAGACATCTCCTTGTACTGGTACAAGTGAGTTAACACCAGGTCCTGTATTATTACGGAAACTCATAACTCATACTACGCAACAACTCATGTCATTATGAACGTGAGCCAGCAGTGTGCCAACATCGCCAAGAAGGCCAATGGCATCCTGGCCTGTATCAGAAAGAGCATGGCAGTTTTGGGCACTGCAGTGTAAGAAGGACATCATGGTCTGGCTGAGGGGGCAGAGAAGGGCAGCTGTCTGATTAGGGTTCTAGAGAACAGATCTCAGGGGAAGAGGCTGAGGAACCTGGGGCTGTTCAGTCTGGAGAAGAGGAGGCTGAATGGAAACCTCACTGCTTTCTACAACTACCTGAAAGGAGATTGGAGTGAGGTAGGGGTTGCCTGCTTCTCCCTAGAGACTAGTGATAGGACAAGAGAAAATGGGGTCAAGTTGCGTCAGGGGATGTTCAGACTGGATCTTAAGAAAAACTTCTTCCCAGAAAGAGTGGGGAGGCCTTGGCACAGGCTGCTCAGGGAGGGGGTGAAGGCACTGTCCCTGGAGGGGTTCAACAAACAGGCAGACAAGGTGTTTCAGGAGATGGTTTAGGGGGTTGTGGGGTGGACAGTTGGACTTCATGATCTTGAAGGCATTCTCTAACAGCCGTTTGGCTGTGCTAAAGGATGGGCACAGAGCAGGGTGTGTATGAGCTGCGGCAGGCTTTGTGCATTTATTTCACCATTCAAGTAAACTGCTGTGCTACAGCTGCATAGTCTCAAATCACTGGTCTGAGACAGCTAAGTTTTTCTTTTCAAGCTGTGAATTTATTCGGGTTATTTTGAAAATAATTATGCAGGTTCTACAGAGCCAGTTGTATCCTGGTGAAAGTGAACTTTTCTGCTCTTTTGAACATAATGATGGAAAGTCACTTGCTTCTACAAATACTGTCCTAAACCTTTTTTGCATATCCATTAAAACTACAGTGTTTGCTTCATCTCAGCCACCTCAGCTAAACTCAGGTTATGCTAAATCAAGAGAGGCTCTATTGTTTTTTATGGAAGTGTACCTAGTTGACACAGAGATGAGCTTAACACCCTGAGCAGGGAGTGAGAGTTGTCTGATTTATTTCACAGGAATGTGTGTTCTCTCTTAACTATCTACAACCACTGCCCTGTGCTTTGCAAACTGCAATCAATGTCCTGCTGCATGTTTGTAGCTTTTATTGTGTGGGAGCCCTTTTGGTATTTCCACTTTGCTCATTTTACAAGCTGGAGTGGACTCTTTACTTCTCCTGAACTGGCAATTTCATCTCTTTTTTTTATCCTTCCATATGTAGAGGGCTATATGTGCTGTAGCTTCACCTCTGATTGTACTGGTAGTTGAAAGCACATTGCAACAGAAAACAAATCAACCAGTAAAAAAGAATGCCAGCAATACAGATGGAAATACCTGCAAGAGACTGGTATTTCCAAATAGTCAGGGTGTGCCTGCCTTTTATACGTGTGGATTGGGATATGGCTATGCACCAATAAACAACACCCTGGAACAGGTACATTCAGAATGCCTGAAAAAGGATATTTCAGATACTTTTGACTAAGTAGAAAGCAGTGGAAAGCCTTGTTTTCAGAATTAGTGAGAAAACCAATAATCAGACGTCAATGGAAAATGGAAATTCTAGCCAGTGGCTTGGCTAGCACAATCATACAGCCAATGAATGGAATCTTGTCTTACCAGTCTCCAGGATTTTAGGGCAAATCTTGTGGTACCTTAAGGTTTTTCTTTTCTGGAAGTCACAGTTTTTATAGTAAAGTGAAAATATGAAAGTACTCACTTTTACTAAAAGCAAAAGAAACCCAAAGAAAATGTCCTCTTCCTGAGGAATAAAGGCTGATCCTTAAAAAAGCAAGTGAAAATGAACCTACATAAGTGATTTATTTTAAAATCTCATACTTCTGAAGGCTTGTGCTTTATGCTAGAAATGGGCAGAACCAAACCTGATTGCCAGGTTTGAATTTTGGCAGCACTGAGGAGTACTTCCTATGACCTTTGACCAACCTTATCTAAGTGTAATAATTTTGATGTTTTAAAAAGTCCTGCCGGGTTCCCATCTGGCTTGTTTCTGCCTCACGCTCTGATGTATCACTTGAATGCACCGAAGAGCATGGAAGACCTCACACTCACACTTCCTTGGCTCTTCATATACCCCTGTGATGCTCACTTAGCTCCATGAAGAGCATGGTCCAGTACCGCGTTTCACCCACTCAGAGAAGTTTGTGTGGAAAACCTCACACTTGCTTGGCTCTTCATACAACCCCGTGATGCTTAGCTCTACTAGCTAAGCACCATGTTTCCCCTATCCAGAGCAGTTTCTGTGCATTTTTTAGAACCACGCTCTTTAGTTCCTCACACAAATGGTTTCACTCAGCCCCTGAACCACAGAAACCGTTGTCAGTCACCCCCTTAAATGTCCATCTTCTGAGAAGTGCCTGTAGTGCCTGTTTTACTTTTATTACTTATCTCATAGTGGAGGGTTCAGGCTCTTTTGTCCACTCGCAGGAACATGATTGCTGATGGCCTGAAGAATAAAGCTGGGTATAGGTGAACGAGGCAAAGCTGCAATATTGTACAGGGGTCATCTTCTACCCATTAAGTACTTCACTGCGTTTTGCTTTTCTACTGATTTGAGGGAGTGCCCTGTTCCTTTTCTGTGGATGTATCCTGTGGTGCTGAAACGGGAGAGTCTATTTTCCAAACCCGCCTCTGTTTTGTTGTAACTGAAGCAGATGGTCCCCAGTTGTTACCAATACAAATATGTATCATCCATCAGTTCAGCAATGCACCTTCCTGATACTTAAACACACCAACAGATACTATTAATTCATAGAATCGCAAAGCCCAGGTTTTGTTCTCAACTGCTTAAGGAGAGTGGCTCCCTTAAAATTAATCTAGTGGTGCTTCTGTAACGCAGCTCAGAATCGTTGTCCACATACACAACCTAGATTTCCAGCTACGCAAAACAGCAACAACTCCTAGTAAGTGGTGTTTGGGATAAAACAGAAGATTTTATACATTTGTCAGATGGTGGTGCTGCACTGAACACCAGACTTCGCTCAACACAGATCTTAGCTGTGTAACTGGAAGTCATTAATTAAATGCTGTGCAGCCCAGGATCATGCATAATGGAACACAGCTACTGCAAACAGCTTGCTCCTCATCATTTGAATTTCCTTCCTGCTCTTACAGACATGAGGAGTCTGTATTTGAAGTAGTCCCTCCTGAGATTTTGCTTTTACATCCTTGGAGAATGCCCTTGTGAATATTTATAGGACAAAGTAGGAGGATTACTAGGTGTGGATTTTTTTGCTTTTATGGCATTAACTGTAATTATTTGAAAACTACAATCCTGGCTCAACAGGATCGCATGTGCACACCTCAAAAATCTTTGGACTGTCTGGAAAGTGAGTGGCCTAATGCTCTAAACCTTCAAGAAACGGTGCTGTGATTGGGTCGTGTATGTGAGATGGCTACTTTTAAACTGAGCCTGCAGTTCCACCTGAAATATGGGGTTTCTCTGTTTTCTATTAACTTTTATGAAGATGATTTTACAAGCAGTCCGCTCGGCAGGACAGTGCTATTGTTATAGTGCTGCCACAAATAACAACAGTCTGGTTACTGCATTGTTAATGTTCAGAAAGGCACTTTGTTTAAGGGACGGAGTCAGAAGAAGGAGGAAGTGGACTTCACAAATTAAAACCTGTGCAGGAGTTTCACTGCAAGGCATCTATTAGTCATACAGGACTATCCAATTAATCCATTACTCTTAGACAAGGAATCCCTCTATATCCAGGTACAATCCTTGCCAAATATCTGGACACAATCATAGGCTTTTGGGATTACAAGTAACATAATAAAGGATAACAATCAAAAATTAAGCACACCAATACAGAATGCTGGGTTAACTGGGCATGCCATGTGCACTCCAAGGCAGCAGTCTGTTAGGTTTAAAGTGAGATTAAGGAGTTGTGTAACCTGCAATTATGCTGTTTTTCATTAAAAAAATAAGGTGATTTGGCTCAGTAGGGCCATTCCTTATATTTACCTCTGTTTAATTGGATTGGGAACTGCTTAAACATCTTTGAGTTGGAGCTTATAAGAAGATGATCCCAGCTGTTTTTCGAAGCTTAAGACAGCAGGCAGACAACATGATCATGTCAAGACTCATACTAAAGCCTTAATCCTACTTTTTCATCAACTAGCACTACAGCTGAGTTTTTAACCTCCTAAGTACTAAATGTGCTTTGGATCTCTCACAATACATTTGCTGTCAAATATTATTGTCTAATAATGTTAATTTTTGCTTCCTTTTCGAGAGGGACTTTAGATAGGCTCAGTCTATCTGAATTTGAAGAGCTGTAGCGTGAGCGTGTATTTTCAGTCCTTTAAAAGTACAATTTATAAGCTCACACCTATCAAAGTCCGTTGTGCTTTATAGAGGTGAGGGATTGCATTGACCTGTACCTCACCGTGCTATAACATAAAACCCCATACATTGGTAACTATTTTTCATTGCTTATGTGTTAGCAGCTAGAATAGAGTTTTATAGGAAAGGAATGGCAACTGCGTTTTTGTTCCAAAAACAAAGCTCAAGTTTCGTTCAGGTCTTTTTCCTAGGAACTGTTGGCATGACCAAAAGAAATTTTCCAGATTCTTAGCCTCAAAATATGCTATTGCAAAACTTGCTTATTTTATTTGATAATGCTGGAGCTGCATAAAGATTAAACCTTCTAATGAGTTTATCCTGTGTTTGTTAACGGTATCTGTGCAATGCAATCATCTCTTTTTTCTTATTCTTTTTTTCTTTTTCTTTTTTTTTCCTCATTTTTCTGTTTCTCTCTATTTTTTTCCTTTTTCTCTGTCGGGTAGTGTTCCGATTTGTCCTAGTGACACAGGGCTGCCAGCAGGAAAGCAAGCGTAGTTAATGCTCAGCTGCTCAAACCAGTCAAGCAAGCTAGCAAGTCCCAGCTGTGCTACTTGATGTTTTTTGATTGCGCCTAGTCCTCAATCTGTGAACTGTTTTCTGGACTTAGATTCATCAAGCTCTGCCGCTTTAAAAACTCATGCAGGCAGGCATCCTAGGATATGCCATTATAAGCTGCTGCCAGGGGATCTTCTAGGAGATAAATGGAATCTGTGTGAAGTAAATTAGTGTGAACCAGTCAATCTGTGTGTCAGCCTTGAGCCACATCTATGGGTAACTAGCTTGCTGACTGAAAAGTCAGCTATCTTTTGCCAATCAGAGGTCTCAGCCACCAGGAAGCAGTCCTATACAACATTAGTTTCTTGAAATAATGCCTGTTTGACCAGCTAGTGAAACTCTTCACTATACAGCACTGTAATGCCCAAGTTTACTTATTGATTACAATTGAACTGAAAATCTTTTAAAGTCGGATAACATTTTAACAGTAGGGAGCATCACAGAAATGCCTTGGAAATAAGTACTTCCACTTTCCTAGAGCAGCCATTCAGCAGAGTCACGCTGTGCTGCAGTTGGCTTTACCTTCCTATCAGTAATACATCTTCAAGGCCATAATGCAAAATAATAACAATAATCTATCCAGAAGAGGTTAATACAGAGGCTCTGTGTGTACTTTCTTTTTTTCATGGATTAAGCTATTTGGACGGTTTTGAATAGAGAGAAGGAAAGAGTACGCAGGCTGTAACATTCACATTATGTACAGGGATGTGTCAGGATCAGAACTGTGCTGCACAGTTCTGTTCATTTTTAAAAGCAGATTGAGGCAGTCTCCAGCTAGAATTCCTCTGTGGAGATGGGCTGCATCAGAATCCTCTGAAATTCCCTGATTAATAATTTTAGGCTTGAATACCCAATCAACCTACTGTCACTTGAATAACAATGTCAGGGCTGACAATAATGCTACTTTAAAAAGAAAGTGTGTTTGTTGTTTTTACGGAGCTACTGATACAATGATCCTGTTATTGCTGCAGTATTTACTTTCCCACCCCACTGATCTCATGTGCAGAAGCAATAGGGAATTTTATTCTATATTTGATAGGGAATTTATGTTCTATATTTAAAATTGGGTAGGTGAAGAAAAAGCTGTGTGTAATAGAATAATTAAATAAAGGCAATTTGGAATTATGTTTCCCTTCGAAGGTTTACAGAACTGTGCAGTAAATGTTGTGTGAGATTTTATGGGGAGCTCAGTGAGACAAATGTAACTGGTTAGGTGTTTTATTGCATACGCTACACAGAATACATGGACAGGTTGTAGCATAAATTACAACAGGATCAAGACAACTGCTTTAAAACTGAGTGAATGTTTCATTGCACTAATGAAACAAAAGTGGGATGTGGTTTGAGATCGTAATTTGTTACAGGCTGTATTTTAGTGGAAAGAAGTAGGGAAGTCTCTCTGGCTGAACAGAACTTCCATCGGGAAATGTGTTACTGAAAATGTCTGTTTTCCTGTTTAGAGTGATACTGTCCTCATAGGCATGGGGAGGGAGGACAATGGAGTTTCAGGAGTGTCCTTATTTCTAAAGTATATAAAAAGCTTAAAAGAAGTTTCACCTTTAATGAAGGAAAAGTCTAGGGTTTGGACTGGGGTTTGTCTGCGGGCGACTTCACAGAGTGCGAGAGCTCAGGCTTTCCCAGGCGTGTGCCTCAGTTCTGCGAACTGAAGTCTGCGGTGTAATGTTAGGTCCAACTCCTGCATTCAGCTTAACAGATTTAAATCACTGCAGCCTTCCATTTGACTACTTCTACACTGTCCATTCAAGGACAGCTCCAACTTCCATATGCTGCAGCCTTCGCTTTAGAATAATAAAGTGTTTCTTCAGGTTAATTTCCTAATCTCTCTTTTTAAGATTCAAACTGAATGAAAACTGGGCTAGCATGATATTTAATCATCAGTAGATAATAACCAGCTCTTCTCAATTAAATGACAACTACATACATCAGTGCAGGTTTTTTTCACATGACACTAAAAATTATGAAACGACCAGCAACTGATGCCTTGTGTCAGTGAGATGAATTAGTGGTTTATATGGCCTGAGAAAGGGTCTGGGAAAAAAATAGGGTTCAATTCAATAAGGACAGGAGCAAGGATCTAGTCTGTGGTAGGATTAATCTTGTGCAGAGAGACAGGATGGGGAAAGACTAACAAGGTAACAGTTTCTCAGAAAATCATCTAAATCACAAGCTGAGCAAGAGTGAGCAGTGTTCATGCTGTGGCAACAAAGGCAAACATCATACCAGGCTCTGTAAACAGGAGCATTACCTGCAAAACCTGTGAAGCAATCCCTGTGCTGTGCTCGGTGCCATCAAGGGCACATCCTCAGCCTGTCTCACTGGTATAGAGTGCTGTCACCACGGTGGCAGTGTAGGTACTCCTTGCTGCCTGGTGAAACTTCATTATGTGTTTTTTTGTGTTTCTGGGCGGTGGTGGCGAGTGCTCCTAATATTTCACTTGCCATTTCACAATTTGCTTCTGCGTTTCCCATGAGTTTCATGAAATAATCAAGTCCTTTGGGGCTGGCCTCAAAATACATGGTGAATCTGCGTGGGATAGTGGTCTTCAACTTGCAAAAGAGGATAAAAAGAAAGGACTGTTCAATCACAGGAGGAGACTAAAGGGCTGCTGTACACACACCTTTCCTCACAAAGGGGTAAGTTTCATGTTAAGCTGATAGGGACATGCACAGAGAGGAGGAATTGCCTAGCCGTGAGGGCAAGCAACGAAGCTGGCCATGGTTAGGGATGTTAAGGGTAAGAAAATTCTATTCATTTAATGGAAAATGAGAGAAGTTTGTGGAACAGAAATCTACTGAGAGTTATTAAATCTAAGTATCTAAATACTAACTCTAAAATATAATTTAAAATACTTTGGGTTTTCCAAGTTTTGGACTGGAGTTTAGGAGAGATTTGTGGTCAAGTACTACTGGTTGGTTGTTGGACTCTTACCTGGGTGGTGCTCGCTCTCAGCAAGTACGGTTGTTCCTATGCTTTTATGATAGTTAGGAAATGTGGTTTTTAAAAGAGTTCTCAAGGTGTTTATCGCACAGCTCTGCACCTAGGGAGTGCCCGTGTGTCCCGTACTTCCTCAGAGTGGCATTGCAGCACAATTGGTTTAGCCATTTATGAAGAGCCAAACAAACACGCATTTGTGTACTTTCACTGCTTTCTCCAAGCAGTTTCATTTAGATTCAGGTTGTCTTCTGTTCTGTATTGAACCTTAAATAAATTCAGCACCTGGAGCCTATCCTGCCTAATATTTTTGATTGAAAAATATCTTTGTTGCCCTATCCATTTGTTTTGAATGACATGTGGGACCATTTCTGTTTAATGTCATTATTGATGGTCTTGATAAGTTGACAGATGACACTGAGTTAGGTGGGTGTGCTGATCTGCATGAAGGTAGAGAAGCTCTGTTGAGAGACTTGGATAGATTGGAACAATGGGCCAATATTAACGGGATGATCTTCAACAAGGCCAAGTGCCAGATCCTGCACTTGGGGCCACAACACCCCCCTGCAGTGCTATAGGCTCGGGGAGGTGTGATTGGAGAGCCATCTGGCAGAAAGTGACCTGGGGGTTCTAATCGACAAGCAGCTGGGTATGAGCCAGCAGTGTGCCCAGGTGGCCTAAAAGCCGGTGGCATCCTGGCTTGTTTCAGACATAGTGTGACAAGCGGGAGCAGAAAGGTGATTGTCCCCCTGTACTCAGCACTGGTGAGGCCACACCTCAAGTACTGGGGTCAGTTTGGGGAACATCAATACAAGAGAAGATACCAAGGTGCTGCAATGAGTGCAGAGGTGGGCAACAAAGCTGGTGAAGGGCCTGAAGAATGGATCTTGTGAGGAGAGATTTAAGTAGCTGGGGCTCTTTAGTTTGAAGAAGAGTCATCTGAGAGGATGCCTCAGCACTCTCTACAACTACCTGAAAGGAGAAGTTGTGGAGAGGTTGGTGCTGGTCTCTTTTCACAAGCAATTAGTGATAGAACAAGAGGGAATGGGTTCAAGTTACAAC
>JAOXOE010000705.1:2620308-2641181 GCA_028565055.1 Phoeniculus purpureus
GTGAAGTGATCCTGCTGTGGCAGGGGGATTGGAGTAGATGATCTTTCAGGGTCCCTTCCAATCCCTAATGATTCTATGATTCTGTGATTCTATAATTTACCGAACACCAAAGCAGAAATGCTAGAACTCTAAATACAAATTGAACGTGAGCTTACATGTTTTCATCTAAACAAGAAAACATATACATTGAATCATATGAAAAGTATGTCACTAATAAAACACAGTAGCTTAAATCAGATCCTAACAATCAGATGATTAGATGACACTGTGGTGAGTCAGGTAGGATATTCCTGGAAGCTGTAAATACAGTGTAAGTTATTCTCTTTATTTTTTCCCTTTTTTTGTGTTCTTTTTTGAGATTTTTAAAATACTTAATCTTTAGATTCTAACATATTTATTACTAAAAAATAAAGAGAAGTTGTGGCCTTTGGAAACTAGATAGTCACCCAGCAACAGCAAGATGGCAAAGAAAAATATGTACAACACTATATGCTGTGCGATGGTTTTGCTTAGAATGTTAGTATTGCTAGGAAAAATAATACAAGGCAAACTTTTTACTGGACTCTGAGTTGAGGTTCTCTAAGCTTGCTATCCTGCTGTTACTTGTTTGCTGTTTCTCTCTTCTCAAACATCCAAGATTCTTGCTATATGTCTTCTGCTAGTTGTGTAGAATAATGATACGACAGTTTTCAGCGTGTTTCCTTGAGTCAGGAGGGGACCATCCTTCTGCTCAGTTCTCTCTCTAGAGGGTTTATGGAACAGAACTACCTGAGGACTTCCTATTTCATTATTCCTTTAATCTCTGTGTTTTCACTGCTGTAAGCACATCTGCAATGATGCCAATTGGTACTTCCCTCTCCTCTTTTCTCCTCCTTCTAAAAGAAGATTGGTTGCACCTGAGAGGTAGTTCTTAGTGCAGCTACATAATGTCACACTCAGTTACAGCGAATCCTTTGTGAATCAGTGAGACTTGATAGTACAGGACTGTAACAGTGCCTCAGAGATAAAAGTAAGATTGTGTCTTAACCATCTCTTTTAGCTGTAAAAATGGATTCAGAAGAAAGTAAAATTGATCGTTCTGGTCATGTATGTTACGTAATCAGAAAGGATGCAGATGGTTACGTGTGTGGGGTTTTAGAATTTCTGTACCTTTTGCTATTAATAGCAATCAAGAATGAGTGCAATTGTTCGACAAAGAATGAAGTTATTTGCTCTTTTGTGGTTCTTGTTATACAGTAGTAACTAAAAGACATCATTTAGGATGAGTAGCTGCGAAAGCCTGCTAGATAGACTATAGTTGGTTTAATGTTGAATTATATCTGTATTGTAGGAGAACATAAGAGGTCATGGCATTGATCCTTGAAATTGGCCTGACCTAGATCAAGAGCTCTGTAGGTACTTCAGTGCCACTCAAGCAGACAAAGCATTGCTCAGATGTGTGGGAAGATGTGTACAGCATGACATCACATTAGTGAAATTTATGCGGAAGCAGTGTTCTTTAGTGAATATTTTTACCTGTTGGCAGATGAGCAGACAGCTGTGTGTAGTACCACTTGTGTATACCTGTGAACAAGATTAATTACTAAGTTAATAAGGTTGAAGTCTAAGTGGAAGCCGTATACTTGAATTCCACCGTAAAAATGAGTATAAGATAAATATTTTGTTGTTTCAACAGTGGAAAAAAGCTCTGTTTTGGCTACACAGTTAGCTTCACGACTGAGGCTTTTCCTCTTTAAGTGAAAGTCAGTGGAGGACCTGATTTTGTGTCACTCAAATATCACTGCAGTCTAAAATAACCAGAACAGTGTTCCTGCGCTGGAGTTAATGGATAACTGGGAAAACAGCCAGTCTGTTTATATTTTCGGGCTGTGGATTAAGGAATTTCCATGATTATTTCAATATTTACGCTGTTGTGGAGTCAGCAGTAAGTCTGTATTTGACAGATGACTTTACAGAAGTTTAGTGGCACCTAGTACGTATGACTTTCGGTTATATCAGTTTAGTTCCCAAAATGTCCTTACTCCAGATAATTAAGACGATGTCCCCTTAAACAGAGGAGACTTCATTATACACAGCAGTTCATCATCCAGTTTCCTACGACAGAGGCTGACAGACTTTTCCAAAATGCTTTCTTAAGTTTCGAAAACACTTGTTTTGAAAGTCTGCTAAAAGACAACAAGTTTTTTACATTTTATGTGTTGGGAGAAACATTGTCAGACAGATTAAAATCTAAGAGTGTGCTATTTAATGTGTAACTTGTACCCTCTCAGATTGCCACAGATACTTTATTTTACATGGTCAATGGGTATTTTCCTGATGCTCCAAATAGGTGTTTCAGCACATGTTGATACATGTTGAATATCAAGAATTTTGAGTTGAAGTGGAATATTCCTTAACTAAGCTGACGTGTGTATTTATATTTTGGACTTTTCCCTGTGAGCTAGTAGTTCATGTGGTTTTTGTAATGAGCAGGAGAAAGCAGGAGTAAGTAATAGTCTGTATCTTCCCCCCGCTGACTACAAGTAGAATCTAAAGAATGGGGTAGCCGAGTTAATTGCTATTACAGGTCTAGAATATGAGAAAAAGAATCCCATCCTTTTAGTCCTTCCATTTACAGAGCAAAATAAGATTATTCTGAGTTTGTGTTCTTGCCCATGTGAGTGCTGATATGGAAAACTATACAGAGCTAATACCTAATGTATGCAATTTAGTGTATTTTGCCTAAATTTTAATGTATAGTTACAGCAGCTCTGTATTACAGTAGAATACCTTTCCATGATAATAAATATTGATCTGATAATAAATTTGGAATATTAATATAGCATACATACAGGATATGTTCCAAACTTGCATACTACAAGACAAGGATGAAAATCAATAACACATTTTATTCTAATTAAAGGGGAGAATATGTCTTCCAATAAACCACCACTCCATGTCCACTTCAATAAGGAAATTAGCTGTTACCTATATTGCTTTTGCATTTCCCTAAGCAGTTGGTGTCTTTGCTTTTTTTATAAAAAGGGAAATACTAGTGCAAGATGATGTAGTAATAAAATACTAGTGTTTGGGTTTTTTCTTGCTGTATAGCACATGGAAGCATGTCTCCTGAGCCACACTTCTATGTAATGTGTTTTGAGAGTGAGGAAAAAATAGTAGACTTTAAAGAATCTCCCTTGCTCAGACATAGTAATCTTCATTTATCAGAAGCTGATGGTCTTGCAGTTCCTACTAGTTCAATATGAACTTATTCCTTGAAGTTCACCACGCTTCCAGAATGTGAACCATGACTAATTCTCTGTTGTTTTCGTTTGCCTTGCAAGTCCTCTGTTTTTTTAAACATAGAGTAACACTATTTGAGACTTCTGGTTTAACTGAGGTAACGTGCATTTAACTTTACATTGTCTACACTGTAGTTTTCTCTCAGCAAAGGCAATTTTGAGAACTATCTTGCGTGATGCTACTAGCCTCAACACAGGAAAGAAACTTGAGACATATGTCTAAGGAGTGTTTCTGCTAAGGTTGAATCTCTTACAGCTGAAATTAAGTTTATGCTTAGTCCTTACTAGAAGGGGTCAAACTCATCAATAAGCAGTAGTTAGGATTTCGGTAGTTAACCATATCTTGGGAAGATTGTGCCCACTTAAATCATTCATATGGCAGATGAAATAGTTTGACTAGAGAGTATGTAGGATAGTAAGGCAAAAGAATTGAGAAGTGTCATGGAGTCTTCAATTTGAGATGATGTGGTGGTCCCTGCTTGTTGCAGGAGCATTGCACCAGATGACCTTTCAAGGTCTCTTCCAACCCTATGGTTCTATGATCTTGCATGCTTCTTACCTGGACTGCACTGGGGATTGTCTTACTGCCTTGTTGCTATCACTTCTGTTATTGCTAATGTGCTATATTAGAATGACTTCAGGCACAGATACAGTTCACTTGCATTAGGGCATCAGAGTAAACAGTACTCTATATAATACGAGAAATCTGACCAAATTGCAGAAAATCTCTTCCTTTAATAATTGTCAGAAAACCACTGAGGGTGCTTTCAACGTGGTGTTATTTTGGGTAGAATGTATTGGATTATATTGGATTATAAATGTTGTAATAACAAAAAAGCTTAAGTACCTGCTTGTCTTTCTATTGGTAGTCTCACCTTTGAATTGTTTATGGATCCTTATCTCTTACTTGTTAATATTCTGTACCAATTAATTATATGCAGGACAAATAAATTAATTAAAAACACAGGACAGAACTAAATGTTGTACACAAAATTGAACTGGTATAGATAAGAGGAAAAATAGATTACTAAAATACTATCACTCTACATTTAAGGAAAAGAAGTTTATGAGGTTTAGCTTTGAAAAGCTCAGATATTAAGGCTGTTTGTGCAAATCTAATTTGTCCCTTCTGTTTTTTAGGGTTTTTTCATAAACCTCTGAATCCTTGAGGACAATCCTGAAAAAAAAAATCAATATAATGTTTCTTAACCACAATTTTTAATTTGCATGGGTTTCTCTATTTGAATCCTGCTAAATACTGTGCAGATATCACCTGGACTGTAGAATAATTTTTTCTTTTTGTTTTTGTTTCTTTGGGTTTTATGGTGTTTTGGTTTTAAGTAGACCCTCATTTAGTATGTCTGACAGCTTTTCTTATCTGAAAATAATGATTCAACTGTTTAGAAAACTGAGACTTAAGTTTCATCAGGTGGTTGTGAGGAAACTAGGTCACAGTTTTAATGCAATGTATCACAGAATGTCTTGAAGTAAACTCAGTCATTAATTTACTGTGCATTTATGCCTAGGTAACTGTAGAAGCAACAGTAATTATACTCTTGTGACTCTTTTGTCCTTGCGAAATGTAGTGATTTACAGTCTCTTTTGAGATATTTTTCATTTTCCCTTTCTCTCCTTCTGTCTCTTTATTTCTTCAGGTCATTGGTCAGAATTAGACTTGAATGGGTGAGTGTGGCCTGTCTGATAAATCCTGGGGCTGTGGTGTAGCTAGGGTCAAAGTCACAGTGGTCACTACCCTGTTTTTTTCTCTAATGAACTCTGCATAGCTTAAACATCTGGGCTGATGCAAAACGCAGTTTTAGAGCCCTTGATAAGCGGGTCTTCCGTGAACACCCCCATGTGCATACTGCATGCATATTTTTCACATACTTGGGAGCTGAAAAGCCTCTTAATAGTACTTTTTGGTGAAGCCTATTTATTAATTAATTTTCTCCAGCTTAACAAATTTTGCCTGTAGGGTCCTATGCCCCTGGTCAGAAACCCAAGTCATTTATATATCTGCAGGAGTAAGATGCAGTAACTGTGAAATGGTTTTGTTAGGAAGGGGCACCAGGTCGATCTCTGTGCAGTTCATGTGAGTGGGACAGCAAGCTTCATCTTTAACTGCTGATAGACGAGAAATCTTCAGAGGTGCCAAATGGCCACATTGTGATGTGTTACTTGATAGAAACACCTATAGATGTTTGTTTTTAGTGAGCTGTTGAGAGATATTTGAGTAATAAAATTAAACTTCTGATGAAAGTGCTGTTACTTCTGTGAATGGAAATGTTCAAGTGCTTTCGGAGATACACAAACTTTCTGGGGAAGAGATGGTGCATTACTTCATTTCATTAGTTTTCCTGGGGTTTTTCCAAGATGCTTTGAAGCTTGAGTAAATTTATCTTGTTTCAGTCCAACTCTTTCTTTTAAAAATCCCTGTCGTTAGATCAGTGTTTTATGCACATTCATAAATTCTACCTTTCAAACTCTATATACACTCAGTTCACACTCTCACAATGTCTTTGTCCTTCATTTTAGAATTGCACAATTTGATATTGCTAAGCAATTTGTTTATATATCAGATCATTAATCGGTGAATGAACCCAGAATACAGTCTCGTAAGTTTGATTTTTTTTTTAAATACACAAAATCCCACTTCTGTGCTTTCTCTTGCTAATTAGGGCAAATAGCTCTCACTTGGTATTTATAATAGTGATCTCAAACGATTGTATTGCACTTAAATGTCACAATGCATTATGAATTTAAAAAGGTTACAAAACTATGGCTCAAATATCTTGTATCTTCCCTGAAGGGAGCCTTCCTCCCCTGAGAGACTTGTATTTCCCCTGAAGAGAGCTTTTCATATTTAGCAAAAGGCTCTAGTGATTTAGCTCTTCTGTTCTTAGGTTGTGGTCTGACCTTGAACTTTAATAGTTGGGGCAGACACCATGTGAGTTAAGGACTTAATTTCTCTCTCCTTTCTACCTTCGTACTTAGGTGGTATCCTTAGAGAAAGGGATAACCATCAGGGAATGGTTCACTCAGCTTTGTACTGTTGAACTCAGACCAGGCAACTTTTTGGACTCAGAGTACTGTAACACGGAACAATTAACACAACACTACACTGTATTTCTGATTTAGACAGGCTTTCTCAAAGAAAGCAGCTCTGAAGCCATCCAAGGTACTTACGATCAAAGTATAACATGCAAGAAAGTGCAAGGCTGCCGTCTTACTGTAGTTTCTCTGCACATCTTGCTGTCAACTTCCTTTCTAAAAGGATGAGGAAACATTGCTTAGTGTATTTTGAAAATGTGAATGACTCAAAATAAGACGTGAGCATAAATACAGATGCTTTGTGGCAGTTCATTGTTTGGGGGGGTTGTTATAAATTGTGGTTTGCCTTTTATACCATGTTATTTTATACGTGTAAGCCTCAGGTAAGTCTGTAGCTTGCACCTGGATATTTCATATTTCTCTACATTTGAGTCATTGTTCAATAACCTTGATGCAGAATAATAAATGCTCAGCTTTTAAAATGTTTTTTCTGTAGTCTGCAGAAGCAAAAGACATTCTTTATTACTGACAATACTTGATTGTCTTGATATTCATATGCACACATTTTTATGTACTTTGTACTAGGGGAAATGTGTGTTGAATTGAGCTGTTTGTATCTGTTTTATGTGGATGTGTTTTATTGTAGTTGATCTTCATTCTTGCTTTACTATTTAGAGTCAATTAAGATTTTTAGGTTTTTTTTTTTTAACAAGCAAACACCCAAAAAACCAAAACAGTGGAAATGAAAGATTCTAGGGAGGGTTTTCATCTCAGACATTAAATGATGAATTTTGATTACAGGTTTCAGACTGTTACAAAGAAATAGACAAATTGCTCACATCTTTTCTAAGTTCAGAGCTGGCCAGTTCTTCCTTTCAGACCAGTGCAGCGTGTTTACTGTATTTTAATTCTTGTTACAGAGCTACAGTCCTTGGCTATTTAGTGTACATAGAATCAGGGAGACAGGGGAGTGTTAATATCCTTTCTTTCAGAGTACTGACTGCAGCAGAAATCCTGACATGAGGACTGGCTACACTGGAGAGCTGCTCTTTACCTACATATGTAAACTTGAATTACATGAGAGAGATTCCAGTAGCTTTCATTGTGTTGTTCTTACAGAATCATAAAATGGCCCAGGTTGGATGGGAGCTTAAAAGGTCATCTAGCTCTTCATTGCTTTCTTTATCTGAAACCTATTCTGATAACAGTTTGCTATTGCTTATCTGAAAATTTGTATTTTGAAGAGTGTCAGTAATGTGCAAGAGTTGGACTACATGACTAAACTCTTACACATGCAGAAGTCATTAAGGAGTGGGTGACTGTATACAGTGCTGTAGTCACAGAGCATCTCATTTATAATCCCATGTATACACACCTTTTATAAAGATTATTAGACTTTAATAAGATGTGGTCTGTTTGAGACATCCCACTTCAATTTGCAAGATTTACACTTACTCTTCTCTTAATACTGTCAAGAAATACATATGCTCACTTAATGTCAAGTTGGTTTCGTTTGTTTTGGACTATTTGATGTGGGTGGTAAAATTGGCAGCTAGGAAAAGTTTTTCAAGCAAAGTGTTTGGGAACTGTGTTGGAGCAGGATGATTGACTTGTGAAGTTTTATTTTCTTCTAGTGGCTAACATGAAATTCCTGTTTGCCTGACTCTGCCATCATAGAAGTGGTCAGGAGCTTCTTTCCAGACTAAATACGTATTTATGGAAAGGAAAATCTTGACAGAAAATAATTATTATTAAAATTCCAGGATTATACTTGTTCTCAAATGTTTGCACTTCTAGTAAAGAACTTGACCACATTGCCTTTTAAAACAAAATCAGTTCTGAAACTATTTTCCATTCCCAGGTCACTCTTATGCTGTAAGATTCAGTGAGTTAGTAGGTCACAGCAGCACTGCAATCATGACGATTTTCAATGCTGTAGCTGTGACAGCAAGCAGAAAGCACTGGAGCCTGGTGATATGACAGGTCATGTCCTGTCGGTGAATACCTTGTCTGAGGCAGGATAATGCATGACCTCAACAATAAAAATTCATCGTTCTGTAGGAGCAGAACCTACAGTATTGTGTGGACAACAGTAGCACCAAGAAACACAAGTAACAGTCTCTAGTCAGTTGCATCTAGTGGTCCAAAACTGCCCTGGAGAGTGAAATGCTCCTCTCTTGTCTGTTCATAAGACTTGGTTGCCATGGTCACAGCTTTAGAGAGATAACTACTTTCTTTTCTGGTGTTTTGTATGTATAGCAGGGGGTTGTAGCTGTGGTGTTGCTGCTATGTAAAAAAGCTTATCCGTTTCTTTGAAGACATTATTTTTTGCTTCTCGATCAAAAATTTTAGCTCATCTCTATTTAAAATACTTCAGGCTTGAGAGTTGTCTTTTAATTCTGTAATCTTTCTTGTGTTCTCCTGTACAAGCCACGTCTTGCTTAGTATTTGGATTCTAAAGGAGCACAAATCAGAGGCAACACAGTACGAACAAGTAACCGGTTCTTGAACAATAACCATTCTATCCCAATATTGATTGTTTGCAGTGGTCAGAATGTCTTTGTCACATACAGGTTTCATCTTTTCCCTGCTTTCTACCCCTCCCCGTTTGCTGCTCTTCAGGATGTATTCAGGAAACATGGAGTACAAACCCTTTTTTTCCTCTGTCATCTACTCACTCTGCAAATGAGTATTTTGAGCTCTCTGTAACTGTGAAGTGCCCTGCATAGAAAACTAAATACTGTGTAATACTTTCATGGTTACTCGTGCCCTTCCATCATGTTTCTGCCCCTATGCTTGGCCCTGGTGAGGCCACACCTTGAGAACTGGGTGCAGTTTTGGACACTGCAGTATAAGAAGGATATTAAGGTGCTGGAGAGGGGGCAGAGAAGGGCATCTGAGCTGGTCAGGGGTCTGATGGAGAGAGGCTGATGGAGCTGGGGCTGTTCAACCTGGAGAAGAGGAGACTGAGGGGAGACCTCACTGCTCTCTACAACTACCTGAAGGGAGATTGGAGTGAGGCAGGAGTTGATGTCTTCCCCCTAGTGACTAGTGATAGGATAAGAGGAAATAGAGTCAAGTTGACCTGGGGAGGTTCAGATGGATATTAGGAACAACCTCTCAGAAAGAGTGGGGAGGCCTTGGAACAGAGAAGGGGTGGAGGCACTATCACTGGAGAAGTTCAAACAAAGAGGCAGACTTAGTGTTTCAGGAGATGAGTTAGTGGTTGGGGGTTGTAGGGTGGATGGTTGGACTCTATGATCCTGAAGGTCTTTTCCAACCTTGAAAATTCTATGATTCTAGCCCTGTCATAGTCGTGGTGCTGTAAATATTAACATATGGCAGCTTAGAAATGCCTACACTTAGATGTATGCACACGCAGAGATCCACAAGTAAGTATATGCAAGCAAGAGTTTTAAGTGAACTTTTCTGAAAGGTACTATTTATGATGGATATATGAGAGACTTCTGTCTTTAAATCTCTTCTATATAATTAATGAGGGTAAATTTTTGAAATTGATTTTATGTAGCATTGTCAGTAAGAAACTAACCTGGTTGTCCAGGGCATTGTTTTCTTTGTCTATTCATTTTTCTTGTCTTTAAACACGCTTCTAAAAATGAATAATACTGTAATGCCTATTTAAGAAGCCAAGTCCTGCTTTTTTGCTAATATGAGGTTACATTTATTTGCCTAATGATGATAATTCACAAAGTACTGTTTGCTGTGGCATGGTGCTCACGCTGAAGCTAGCAGGAATGGTCAGTAATCCAGCCTGTTCAGTTGGTTTTCAGCTTGCATCTAAGTCTGTAATATATGGAAGCAACTCTGTCAACAGCGGAAAATAAGGCATTTATTATACATGCGTGTGTAAAATACAAAATAGCAGTTTGCTTTCATGGACATCAAGACTGCCTGCTTATTCCATTCAGGCCATGGTCCTGAAGTGCTGCTGACCCCATGCTCTAACTTTTAACACTACTTCTGCTCTTTATTTTTTTGTTTCAACTAAAACATTTCCTTCAACCAGAATTTGAAAACCTGGCTCTGAAGCTGTTGCCAGGGAGGAAGCTCTGATATATAGAAAATACAGCAAGTATTAAAAACATATTGCATTTTGACTACGGAGTGCATAGGAGGATGAAAAGTCAGGAAACTCTGGTCTTGATTTTTGATAGAAACATGGTTTTATTTTCTTTTGCCACTGTACTATTTAGCCTTAATTAAATGATTCCATTACACATTACAGGATCAGTAGTTAAGGGTTGTAGAGCAGATGATTGGACTTAATGATCGTGATGGTCTTTTCCAACCTTGATGATTCAGTGATTGTATGACAAGATTCTTCCGTGGAATAGTCTGGTTTTGAGGGTGGTGAGGCATTTGTAGATGCATCTGGAGATACCAAAACCTGCTTTGGAGTTCTGTCTAATGTTAAAGAGTAGATATCATCAGGTTTTTGAAGTTTAATGCCGTTCTCACAAATTGTTTTGTAATCTCTGCCTTAGATCCTTGCCTATAATAAGTGCTACCTCTTACTGTTTCAACGATATTATAGATTTTTTTTTTTCTAAAGCACTCTAGTGGTAAATAGGACAAAGTTATACAGGAAAAAAGGATGGGTCTATATATGTGTGTGTGTATGTTCCCTTTACAGTGGCCTTGGCACAGAACCTAATAGTAGGGAAACTTTAGTCCTTCACACAGAACAATAAAATAATACTGTTTAATTGGTGCCTCTGGTTAATCTTTTGCCCTGAATGATGCACAGATTTCTGTAGGAAAAGAAGATACTTATAGCTTGAAATATTGCGTTGCACACATAAAGGCCAAAATAACATTAGCTGAGTTACTTATGTCCAGCCTTCTCAACTTTTTAAAGACTGTAATACCTCTCAAAACAGGTGTTTACATAAGTCATCCTGGACATGTTAGCAACCCTGTTTTAGGCATCTGTTAATGTACTTTTGTGTTCCTGAACTACTGAAAGATTGCAAGACTGGGAGCTTTGCAGTTAGTGTAGTTTTGCAGGATTTGTAGACAATCCAGCTATCAAGACCTTTAGGCAGCTTGCCTAAAGGAAGGAATCCCAGTAGTCGGTTCTGTAATGATCCTTGGCACAGTTTCAGATCCTGTTGAGGGGTGAAGAACATGACATACTGAAAACAACTGGGACTTGTCCTTACTTTTTCAGCACAATGTTATAGTAATCTGTTATTCAAGTGATTTTGTAGGGGACAAAGAATCAGTTGCATTTCAACAGGGATGGCACTCCAGTGAACAGAAATGGATGTGCCTCAGAGAAATAATTTGAGATAACAAGATTTTATCCACACATAGGCACACAAAAACTTAGCATGCGAGTTCCCACAATCCCAGTCCAATATTTTTAGCAGCTGTTACTGATAGAACTTCAATGCTACATGTATTTTCTAGTAGCAATGAAAGGGAAAATTCATGTTGTGTTTCTTGAGGCTACAAAGAATTGAGTTACGGGGGAAAAGCATTGTATGTTATAGCAGACATTTAATACTTTTAAAATCTTTCACATGTCTTTTATCTGGTATTTGTAGGAAACATAGCATTACAACAATTTCTTGTGAGTTGAACTCCTATAGGAAATGTGTAGTATGTAATAGGAACTGACTTTGAATATCTTTAAGCTGAGTTTAGATATCTGTTAATGTTACCTATTAATTAAGCATTACTGCTAAAATAAGTAGGTAAAACAACTACAGTAATTGGGCTGTCTAGAGCCACACAAGTAATGAAAGAGTCTCTCTGGAATATTGTCGTCATAGTCCTGACTACTAAGCCACATGTTACACACAGGTGTTTAGAAAATGGTTTTTTTAGGAACAGAAGTGCTTTCCCTTGCTGTTTGTAATCTAGAACACTAGAGGACAGCACTAAAATATTACATAAATGTGTTGTTTGCACTGTTAATGATACAGATGCTCTGGGAGGGCTTTTGTTCAAAGAAAACAAATTACTTTGCTTTGAAAAGACTTAAGGCAATTAGTATTCTTCTGAATTTCCTTTGTTTCTTTTGAAAACGATATCCGACTTCACACTGTGCAAAATACATCCAGTTTCTTGCCTGAACAAAGGTATTTGCTGCAGTGATTCCTGGAGCACTGAAGGTTTACTTTTTAACCTAGCAATGCTGTGGGACACTCTTCTGTGAAATGACATGTTTAATGTCCAGAAAATGAGGAATTAGTTGGCTCATCAGTAAATATTTCATTATTTATTGTTATATTTCACAACACTATATATTTTTTTATTATTTCATTATTTTAAATAGCCTATGTTAATGCTACACTGTTTGCACTGAACTATGAAATGGCTTTGTTCCCCCAAAAAATGACCATTGCTGTTGTGTTTCTGTAGGCACTCTGGAAAGACATGAAACGGGTGAAACAGCAAAAGCAATTCTTGCTTCCATTGAAGATTCAGAATGCTTGGTGGCAGACAGTCTACTTCCTGTATCTCAAGAGTCCAAAAGAATTAAAAATGCTGCATACAAACACTCTAGCTCCTATAAGCATGGCATGGTCTCTTGCAGTTCCACTAATACAGAAAAATCTTCAGATAAGGTAAGAAAGAACATTTCTCAAGACATGTTGGCCTGTGTCAGTGGTGTGGAGACTTGGTTTTAAGCTTATAAAGGCTTGTTCTCACTGACTCAGTTTTTATGCCTTCAAACCACATTTCATACATCAAATGGGGAAAGATAGAGGGAATACCTTGGGCAAGATCACCAGTAGGTCATCTTGGAAGGGTTTTCTCACAGGCTTAGAATCTATTTCCTTATGCCTCTACTCGTTTAATGCTGATTTTTATTGGGTTTTTGTTTTCTGTTAAGACCTCCACTGACAATGCAAGTGCCTTACTTTTATGTCAGTGTGATTGAGTTTGGCATGTAATTGGTTAAAAAGAGGATGGAGCTGTTCCTTGTGAGGTACAGGGATACAAATAGGCATGGCAGTCTTCAGAAGAGATCTGACCAGACATTGTACTTAGTTTTATCTAAGTTGCTTTTTTTTTAATACAACTCATTAAACCAAATAATTGTTACGATGGAGAAGATGTGCCTTTTTGCTTTGAGGAAGCAATAGAAGGAAATATCACTGAAATAGTATTAACGTGTTACAGCTGAGAAAATGAGTAGGGACAACACAATGAGCTAGGCGTTACCTTACTTGGTTTGGAAGGTAACGGTACGTGAGACTTCCAGCAAAACCTGTTTGTTCCTCAAGAGTGACCGTATTCACTGAACTCTTGATAGAAGCGTGTCTTATGAATGTCTCTCAGTGTTGGGGTTGTTCATGTGTTTCACTTCTTATTTAATGGGCTTGGGGAACTGTCCTTTGCAATAAGCAGAGGAAGTCATGTCAGCTTTTCCTCAACTCTGAATGTACACAGTATCTTGAAAAAAATATGGAAGATGTAAAAATGCTTTCCATCAGCTTGCGTGTGGAAACAGCCTTCGGCATGGTCTCTGGTCTTTTTCTGGCTTTATTAATTTTGGTATATAAAAGACTGGGTATTCGAAAGTTCTGTGCAACAAAGTACAGCTTAATCCAAGCCCTCATTCTTGAATTTTCTTTTTGGATCTTTTTTTTGTTTTACCTACAAGTGTATGTATGAATTTGAGATTATAATGATTGTTTAATACTTAATATTTATCTGTGACCTTTTACTAACCTCAGTCTGATTTCTAAAGTTCTTCTTGATCCCATTTTCTGAAAAGTCTTATTAGAACTAATCCTGCTGAGCATCTTGTGGGGCAGATGGTGCACTAGTTGGCCATTGACACAGAATCTGATTTCAGTGTTAGTTTATTAACACAGGGGTTTTTCCTTGCCTTTTGAAAGAGGAACAACAGGAAAGTTACAGTATTTGACTGTAGCTTTGGTGTCACATCTGTGAGATTGAAAATCACCAAAATGTAATGAAGTGGCTGGAAAGCAAAGCCACTCATGGAATATAGGCTGCTTGTGGAATATAGGCAAATAGATTTTGGTAGAGTTCAAAATGTCAAGTATAATATGCTTTGGGAACCATCATGATCTTAAATTGGATGTAGTATCACAGTAGGCGGCAGTGGAGTTGTAATAATTTATAGCACTTTTCTTGATCAGACATCCTCTGATCAGCTGCTCTGGTTTCTCAAGAAAATAGTCTGTCTTTTGTTTAAACATGGTTCATGAATTGTCTTGTCCCTATCAAAACTTTTTATTTAGAAAATGTAATTGGTGTCTTTCAGTCTCTGCTATGACTAGAAATATCCAATTTTGTTTTATCTTGTTTTTGTCACTGTAATCCTGTAGTTTTCTAATGGAGTTCTGTTATTGGGGGAAACAGTCTTTATTCATCAGAAATCTGTCATCCATTACATCCAGCACTTCTTCCCACCTCCATCCCCATTAGCACAGGTTCTGTAGATTAGTCTGAGAGATGCTGGAGGCTAAATGTATTGGGTGTAGCTGAACCTGGAAAGGATATAACAATGGAGGTCCCTTTAATGCTGTTCCAGAAGCCCAGTGCAGGCTACACAAAAGCAGCACATTGCTCTATGGCTTTGTTACTGCTGAAATGAAGGCTTACTAGGAAGTCCACTGTTTTTCTTCACTCTCATGCAGGAAACTTTTCTTAGGTATTTCAAAGAGCACTGCATTGCCTCTTTAGGGTTATTTTATTTTAGCGGCTTGAAATAGTCTCTGGAAATCCAGATTCGGTTAAATTAAGAAGGGCTGTGTGGATATCAGAGTTCAGCGTTCCATACCGTATTAAGTGTGGAAATGACCACATCAGAAAAGTTTCACATGATCAAAATGTTTTAGTATGTGTATTTACAGTGAGCATTTCATTATCAATTTTCTTCCACGGCAAATGGTGCATTAGAAATTTAACAACATGCTAAAATGCCAGGAACTGTCTTTTTTTTTTTTTTAAACACTGACCAGTTTCAGCCTTCTAAGAAATCAATTTCAGAGTATTTATGTAACAAAACAAAGGAGGGGCAACTGCTCTGCTGTTGATATCACCCTTTTGAGTGATTCTTATTTTGTACAATGAGATGATCCACATGAAGATCACAACTAAGATTCAGCAATTTTTCATAATAATTATTACATTGTTTATTCTTAATGTTATAGTGAGGACGAAATACCATTTGCAAAGCAATGGATTCTTTACTCCATTAATAAATATATCCTGACTTAGCAGTCCAGCTTCCAAGGCTTTCAAAACATTTTTCGTCATGTAAATTACAGATACAAAAGCAGAATGCTTTGATTTCATGGTGTTTTGACCATTTTAATTCTTTTATTTTGTGGCACATGCCAGTGGGAGTACCAATAACAGATGAGTGTGACAAGCGCAGTTAACACAAGATCCATATTCATGTTGTCAAATCCCCTTGATATGTTTTAAACAGATTTTAATTATTTTCACTGTCAAAAGATCCCAAATATATAGCTTAATAGTTCTTCAAGAAAGCTTGACTTAATATGTGAATGTAAAACCTCTCATAAAAATGAAACTTCTATATTTGCCTGAGTCATTGACACAGGGTATTCATCAAGTCAGCAATTTGTGTGGCAAAGTGCCATTTGAATAGCGTATTGTTAGAATACTTATGGTCCACTTGACAAGGGCTCTTGCTGTAAATAGTGCAATTTGACTCCAGCTGTTAAAGAGTGGCTTTGACAGCAGCCAAATAGAATGGAGATGCTTTACTGCACCGCAGAAAAATCAATATTGGGTTCTTGTTCATAGTAACCTGGGTTTTTTTTCTTTGCAGATTTATACAAGATTAGATAGAGTTCATTTGTGGAAGTTTAAATATTATTTGAACAGCGGGTCTGTTTTATTTGCAGATTAATGTTGGTGATGAATGATGCTCCTGTTTAGTTTTTTTAAAAAAAGGAAAAAAGACAGTACTCTGTGGATGTGCATAGACTATGTGGTAATGCAGCATTATTTCAACTCGGTTGATATGGATGGATATTAGGATGTGGGTGCATAAGTTATGTAATGACAAGTGGTCTTTCCTTCCTCTCTCTTTTTTCCTTTTCGTAGTGTTTTGTAGTAATCCTGTCAATTCTCTAAGCACAGGGGTGTTTAAAGTAGATTTCTTTGTTATTCTCCCTTTAACAACCCCCACAGATGTTGACAATCTGTAGTGCCATTGTAGTTTTTTCTGAAGCGTACTGCTGAACAGTTTTCCAGCAGTATTCAGTGACATAAGGTTGCTATGATACCTGGCCGGTAGCAATAGGTATCGAATCACTGGTCTTAATTACAGTAGACTACATGCTGGATTGTGTGCTCATGGTTTTTATATGGAACTAGTTCTCACTAAAGCTTTAAGTTGTAGTTATAGTTGAAAATTGGAACTGTATGAAAAACTGGTTTGAAAAAACAAACCAAACCACAAACAGAAAAGCTTCAGTGTTGTGTGAAGATTCCATTGATATTCCACATAGACAACCGGATACGTCCAGCAATTGTTTTCCTGATGTTCCAGAAACCTGTCATGTTTGACAGTTTTTCCTAGATTTTCAGCATAAGTAGTTTGTTTATCATGTGCTGATATTTCTGGTCATTTCAGTAACGTAATTAGAGCTGCTTCTGGGTAAAAATGTTGGAGGAAGAGCAGCTTCTGAGATTCAAGCGATAATTGTGAAACCTTGTATTGCTGAGGACTGCTGAAGCGTTACTGTAGATCTTTTTATAATTTATTATGTTTATCTGACAATTTCTTACATTAATGCTCAAAGAACAGTATTTTATGGTGCAGAGAGTAGAGCCAGAACATCTAAATAAAAATAGGTCTGAACAAGTTCACTGTTATTAGTTCAGTTATATAGAAATAACCATGACCAGAGTAATTAACAGTTACTATACACTTGCAAATGTATTATAAGCATGTTTAACTTGACGTAACTGGTATTAGTTGTTCTAAAGAACTTAGGTAAGTGAATAGTACTGGCACACGTATTCTGCTGTAAAGGCAAGATATTTTCTGAGGCAAAGGTATTTTCCTATTAGGAAAGTCAAAGTTTACATTTTTAGAGTTGCTTCAAACAAGAAAGTACAGAAATTGTAAATAATGAAAGGAGGAACTTTACTTACTCTGTGCAGCAACATAAAAGATAATAAATGAAGACTGAAGGGCAATGGCAGTTATTTGTTTTAGTATAGTAAAGCATGCAATTGGAAAATGGTTATTGGAACCCTGGAAGTTTTTTATATGTATATGTATGCTTCTTGTAGCTCGAATGCTAAGCATTTCAGTACTACATGTCTTGTGAAAGTTTATGATTAAGCATTTATTCAGGGGACCAAGGTAACAACATAGCTACAGTCAAGTAAGAATTTTAGAGTTAGATTAAATTAGTGCCAGCTGAGAGGAGCCATCATGATGCTGGTCTATTGATAGCTTGAACCACCTCAGCTTTGCCACGAGTAACTGGTTGTCTCAATTGGTCCAACTCATGGAGAAAGTGTTGGTTTCAGTGTTCTGTCCATGGATTGCCTCAAAGCAAAATGAAAGCAAAAAGCTGCTGATACTGTAGCACGTTTTACCCTTGTAGGTGTGGACAGTAAGTAACACAGGCTGGCAGAAGTCTGAGAATAAGCTGTGGCTATTTATTTCAACACTTTGGACACTGTTTTTACAAACTTTTTGTCTCGCTGGAGGTGACCAAAACTTTGTTTTCCCTGCCTAGACAACAAATTGGACCTTGTGCTAAAGCTGAAAAAGCTGCTGCGGTGTCCTACTAGAAATAATTTTAAGATCAATACCAGTAGTCCTTGTGAAGTGTTGCACATTAAAGGACTGTTTATTGAACTCTTTATTGAAGCCAATCTAGCTGTTGCTGTAGTCTTCATCTTCTGCCAAACCTCAGCTGTCCTGCTCCGGTTCCTTTTTGTGTTCCTTGGAAGCTGTAGCAAAGTTTGTCTTTATTTTTAGAGGTGTTTCTTTATAGGCAATTCCTCCTGTTTTACTGAAGTGCAGTTCATTGTTTTTCGAGTGTTCCTTTCAGTTCTGTATGTGGAGTCATACAGTTTGAATCTTCCTATCTTACATTTTAACCATAGTGCTTAGTAGTCCTTAAAATGCTACTTCTGTATATCAGCCTAATTTCAAGTGCTCTACCTAATCTGAATAGTTCTAAAATAAATTACTTCACCCTTGTATGCTTTCATATCATCCAGTGATGTTGTCGTCTCCATTCAAGACAGAGGTTTTGTGGGATTTTTACACTTGTGATAATCATTTTGCCTATTCTAAATATGAAACTCCTGACCCCTTACAGTTTAATTACTATCATTTTGGAGAAGTCTCATACAGTTCCTAGATCTCCATCTCTCACACCTATTTAAAAAAAAGCAGTGACTTTTTCAGAAGTGCACTGGCACCTTAATTATGGAACTGAGACTTGTGTCGCTAAACCTGTGTCTACAAAACACAGACTTGCTATCTACTAGCCTGCTTCTAATTGAATTCCTTGTCTCAGTTAAGTAGCAGAAATAATACAAATCTAGAGTGGTTCAATTCAAAACCAACAAAGCAACAGCAGTGGTTACATTGCTGTTCTCTTGGCAGGTTTGACCTTTTTTGTATGTATTAATCTTCAAAATCTTAGTTTGTTCTGATGGCCAGATTTGGTTCTTGCAATTCTTATTACCTGGTTAATTGTTCTTTTCCATAAGTCACAATGTTTGCTTGCAGATAGGGTCCTCTTGGAAGTCTATGCTGTTCTACTGCCTTGAATAGCTGTCAGGAAATAACGGTATTGAAATCTGCAGAGTCACAGCTGCTGCCCTGATATAACCTAGAATGATACAGGATGTGAAGAAACTCCAGCTTGCCTGTTCCTGGGTTGGTAACTTGAGTCTTGTATATATCAGTCCTTCTTAGGACAACGCAATGTTCTTATGCTTACCCTCCACCCTCCTTCTCAGGTCATGTTGATGGTATCTGTCTTTATCATTATTCTCAGCTATTTGGATGCTCGTTCATCCAGTAGGTTGCTCAGTACAATAATTCCTAGATCTGTGAGTCCATCTGTTGGTGGATTGCTGTAGCATTGCTTGTCCAGTTGATGATCTAGGAAACACAGGACAGTTCTGTCTTACAGTTTTTCTTCCTAAATGCTGAGGAAGGCTGAAAGTGTTTTGGCTACCACCCATTGCTCAGCCCTACATATTTCTAAAGACATGGTCAGGGAATTTACTTCTACATTCAAGATAAGGTAATAGGTTTCAATGTATATAAATCTGTGGAGTTTATTTATAAATGGCTTTTTCTCCCTTCCACCTAAAGTTTTCCTGGTGCAGAGACTGTCCACGTGAAGCACTGACTATTTTCTGATTAGTCAACCTTCAGTTCACTTTTACATTCTTTCTGTAATAAAAATATTAGAAAAAACTTGTGACAAAGTTACTGCATTTGGCGTTTCCCTTCTTATAGTGCACACAGACAGGTCATGATAGCACAATTTGTCTGTATAAAAATGTGTCATCCCGCCTGGATGTGTTCCTGTGCAACACATCACAGGTCTAGGTGATCCTACTGTTGCAGGGGGATTGGACTAGATGATCTATCGAGGTCCCTTCCAATCCCTAATGATTCTATGATATTTCTTCAAATATTTTTCTGAAAAACAATGTTTCCTGCTGTAGAGCACTAACATGTAGAATTGTCTGTGTTAGCTTTACTTACCAGTTATTCTTTGAGACCACATTATGATTTCTTGCCAGAATTACTTGTGTATGTATGCACTTGCATTACATCCAATGAAAAATCTAAGCATAATATTTGTGTTGGAGAGAGACAGTGTGGATATGAAAACAGAAGTCGGAGAGAAATTTTTAATTTTCACACACATCTCTACGTTGAGCGACAGAGGCAATTTTTCCTGAATAAGTAAAATTGTGTTGTGCCGACTAGTGCTCTCTGGCTAACAGTCTGCCTGATGGTAGCCTTCCATGCATGATAAAAAGTGGGGATTAGCCAGTTGCTTAGTCTAGTCCAGAAGGCTCCTTGGCTTGGTGATTTGCACTGTGCCACATTCTCATCAGGAATGATGCCACATCTAGTGTGCCAAGTGCTGCAGAGACACTGACAGTCTCCACTGGGATATAAAGAGAGAAAGATTATAGTGCTGGAACAAAAGTTGTTGTCTTTGCTTATGTTGCAGTTAAATTGGTAGCCAAACATTGATGTAAACTCAAAATATCGCAGTGGTTTTTGCGTAGGGGAGAAATCCATCCTCAGAAATGTTTAAAGCTTTTTAAATAAACTAGTTTATATGGGGAAAATACATAATTGACACCTTTGTTTGGGACTAGATTGTCCAAAAGCTGAAGCCTCATGTCAAGCACACATAACATGTGAAAGCAAACTGGGGCACCACTATTGACTCCAGGCTTTTTAGCCTTAGTTTTTTATATGTTTAAACCACTATAAATGAATTTTAAAAAGGAGCTCCAAATGCACACCACCCCCCCGCCCCCACCGCGCGG
>JAOXOE010000705.1:2641281-2656715 GCA_028565055.1 Phoeniculus purpureus
CCTCGAAAGATCATCTAGTCCAATCCCCCTGCCACAGCAGGATCACCTAGACCAAGTCGCACAGGAACACGTCCAGGTGGATAAATGGAAGACGTGCATTGCAGGTGATATTATGCCTGGCAATAAAAAGCAAATTTCACATGTTTTATGTACCTCTACATTTATAATTTTTGCAGAATGTAAAGTAATGGAGGACATGAGATACATGTTCTGATATAAAATTCTATACTACCAGCTTTGTATAGGAAAAACCCATTCTATATTTCTTCTGTAGAGGACTCACTTGGAGTCCAACCACAGTAGCAGCAGAATATAGTTCCTTTCACAGAACAAATTAATAATACATGATGGAGACCTTGTATCTTCAGGCCTTTAAGCTCAGTGGTGCTGTGCTCTAAAGTGATCAGACAGCTACTATACTATGGACAAGGCAGTAACAGGTATTTATATGCACTACAGAAGTTTTCTGTAGCCATCACTAGTGTTCTACAATGACTTTGTGTTCCTGGAAAAGAGGAGAGCTTGTGAAATCCTGTTCTGCCATCCCAATCTCAGCTAGAACAGTGGAAGTCTACTGATTATTGCCATGTAGCAGTCTCGTAAGGATTAAGAAATGCAGTAGTGGTACTACCAGTGACAGCTTATCAAATGCTTATAATACATCTTCATTCCATTGCAGATGAGGTCTTCAGGACAAAAAACAGTAGCAAGAATTTTAAATCAGGAATGGGAGCAAAATAGAAAATTAAAGCACAAAGGCTTGGATCTCATCGCTTCCCCCAAACACATTCTTAGCAGTTGAGTAGAAACCAGACAGGATAATACTTACGTCATAGCTTGATAAATATCTTCAATTCCATAGCGCATTGCAAATTCATCCACAATTTCTTGTGCAGCATCATCAAAGTAAACCTTCCAGGCTTCATCACCACTCACTTCAGGGATTTTTACAATGCCATTAGATTTAACTTCCGTCAAGTAATGGAATAGATTCTAAATGTTAAAAATGTTTTGAATAGAAATATTTGCCTTTTAGGTGGAATTATGAAAGTATATTTATATAAAAGTCATTAAAATGTTCATTGTTAGTTGGTTAGGTTTTGGGTTTTTTTTGGTTTTGTGATTTCCTGCAATAACTAGTCATCATTTTGTAAACAAAACAACCCCTGTGAATGAAATTTTGATGTTATGGTGCTTGCTAAATGGCGCTTCAGTGTTAATTGGATCTGTGACCACTAACTTTCAAATGCATTATTTACGAATAAAAACTCCAAACGTTGGAATAATTTCAGTTTTTTCTTGCTTTTTCCAAAATTTCACTCAATGTAACAGGAAATGAGTCCTTTACAAGCCTTCTTTACAGAAATGATTGTATCTTCTTGATATTTGCCAGTATATATGGAGCATCGAAATGCTGAAAGAAAATACGATATAGGGAGAAGGTAGCTGACTGTACCTCTTCTTTTTTCTAATGCTGACTGGCGGGAATGACCTATTGGTGTTACATTGCTCTGCGTTTGACTCTGAACCTGACATACCATCAGCAGTACAAACTGTGAAATAAAAAACATGTCCAGAGCTGCAGTTATTTGCTTCAGTGTTCTACTGCTCTGTAACTTTTTTTCCTTACCTATGCAACAAGTGAACAATAATTTATGTCTAGCATGTTCTCTTTAACTTTTCCAACATACCTCATGTAGGCAGGTGTACTGCATGTGGTAGGGAGCAACTTTCTCCTCTCCTTTGATTTCAACATTGATTTTCAGTCTAATGGCTCCCGAGACAGCTGATTTATCTGTTCGCTTTTCTAAAGAGCAGAAAAAGAATGTGTTAGTAACTACCAAGAAAATATATATATGTGTATATATATATGTGTGTGTGTGTGTGTGTGTGTGAGATGCCAAAAGCCTTCATAATTCATTCTAGCCATGTAAGAATGCTTTCTAAAACCAGAAAGTCCTGCTGTTGAGGGCAAGAGATACAATATTTAAATATCTCACATACGGTACAGGACACAAAGCAGAATATCAAACCACGAAGCATAGAGTCTTCTTATTTTATCTGCCAAATTCAAACCAGATTGCAGTGTTTTGTTTAACCTTTCTGCCTTTTGAACAGAAATTGTTTCACATTTCTACCTGATGTCTTTACTAATTATGATTCATTTCAGTATTGATATTTTCCTTTAGTTGTGAAGACTTCAGCAATAACCCGAATTACTATGTCTGGAAAACATTAAAAACCTTAACAGAACTTAGTCACAGAGCTAAGCTGAATCTTACAGAACAAATGATATGAAGAACCTTGTTTGTGCTATCTGTACTAGTCTGTTTAGTTGCTGTCACTCATCATGGGGATTATTGATCTTCTCTGACTTCAATTTTCCCATTTCCAATACACCCTAACAGCATAACTGAGTATTACAATTTTCAATATTCTTTCACAAAGTGCTGTGGGTGGTGATGCACAGTGCAATTAATAGTTGTTGTTTCACAAATCTAATTGTTTTGAGTATTTCACTCCTCTTTCTTCCATACAATGTGACACAATACAGTTGCATCAATATGTGCATGAATCAGAATAAAATACACTGTCTTTTAGAATTCTCAAATTTTACAAGCCATTTAACAATAGTTTTAGATACTGATTGAAAGGGGTTTATTTTAGAATCCTTTTTTTGCAGAGCACATTCTCAAAGTTATTACAAAACTTCTTCCAGTTCAATCAATTCATCAAGTTTTTTTTTAAAAAATCCATTTAACAGTAACAATTTCTATCAGTACTGGTATCACTAAGTCACTGACGTTTTTGAAATAATAAAATTCAGAATTCGTAATGACCCAATTATCTTACCTTTAAAAAAAGTTTCATTATAAATAGGATATAAAACAAGGTTTGTCTTTTCATTGTCAATAAGTAGTTCCCTGAGACATCTGTGTATGTCACTGGGAAATGAAACACTAGACAAGCAAACATACGGTTATAAATTCACATAATTCACCCAGCGTTCTCACAGAGCAGGCAGCCTAAACATAAACTATCAAATATAGGAGATTAACTTTCAAAGGGGTACTCCAGAACATCTAGTGCACCCAAAGACTTTTTCAGAACTAAAGAATAGTTGTGTGCTTGGATTTAGATAAAGGAAATACATTCTTAGACACCCTGCCCATGATTTATCCCTGGTTTGAAGAATGTTGCTTCCTAAGAGCTGTGCAAACAAGAAAGTGTGGCCATTCAGGACAAGAGAGAGCATTTTGAGCTTCAGCAGGCTGTCTTCAGTTCGCCTCTGCACGTAAACACATGTGACGAGTACGGAACAGAAAATTCAAGCGTGTTTCATGAAGAAACAAAAGTGTGTAACCACAGTGAAAATCACAGATAATCAGCTGTTGAGGTCAAGAATAGTGCATGAATAATGTACTTGGGATAAAATCCAAGAGTGTGTCCTTTGTTTTCAAGTAAGCCCATAACAGTTTTAGACGTTGTCTATTGCTACCAAAGCTATATATTGCGATATATATATGAAGTCCCATATCTACACATGCTGAGGTTCTACAACAGTTTCAGAAAAATCGGGAAGAATCATACCTAAATTATACCATACATCCATTTCTCCACTCAGGGTTCTTACTTCAATGATCGTTTGCCCAAGGAAGTCATCTGATTCCTTTTTGAAATGTTGTTTTACTCTAGATTTGATGTCATCGTCTTCATCCCATACTCTCACTTTTATTCTATCTGTTGAGTTATGGCATTCACTGTAAAAATATTAATAAAATGCAAAATGTGAGTGATGCATACACCACAGACATTGATACTGCTACCTAATTTATTGTCCTTGATTTCTGGACTCGTGCTTAACTGCACGAAGCAACAACCTGCAACATTTAGTGGAATAAAAAAGCCAGACCACAGTGCAAGAACAAAACTACCATTAGTACATACATGAGGAAGTGAGGATATCAAATTAACTGAATTCTATATACACGTGGATTGTATTTAGGAAACTCTATTAAAATTTTACTTAATTTACAATTAATACTCCTCAAGGATATTATTTAACCAATATCTTTGGAAAGATGTAGTTGGATCAGGTTCATTCATTCAGGACTACTATGCAGTACATACAGTAGACCACAAAAACCAGCAGCCTAGAATGTTGTAAAACAGTAAGTGAGGAAATCTCAATATTTCCAGTACCTGTCAGGAAGGTCTGGAAAAAACCCAAAACCAACCCAACCAACATGTGTAAATAACACAGCAAAACAAGACAGGCAACTACAAAATCTTAGGGAGAGAAGTAGTTGGTTTCTTTAAAATAAATATTACCTTCTTTCAAGACCTCCGCTCCCTTATAAGGGGAGGAATAGGGTCTAACTGCCATATACTAAGAAATTCCTTGCAAATTTAAGCAGCTTACTAACCCCTTGTGAGTTTAGTGGATTTGTGAAGATAACGGGTGTATGAGAGGGAGGCAGTGCACTGCACAGTTCCCAGTGAATGAGGCTGTTTATTCTAAGCTCCATCCTGCACATACTTGCGCAGAAATCGAAAAGAAACTCTGCTGCTGCTTATTCCTCTAGGCCAAGTGAGGACTGTTTACTATTGTGTTGGCTTTTGGTGACTTAATTGGAATATCCTAGTATTGACTGCAGGAGTCAGGTAGTCAAAAGCTTTCTGATGTCATTTAATGGCCAGAACAAACCTGGCATCAGTTATAAGTCAAGACATACATCTTAATCTAGTTTGACACTAGATTAAGAGCTATTACTTGAATTCTGTTCCAAGTACTATCACTGCTCAGTCTCAGGGTTTCCAGAATTAAAACAGTAATACTATAACTTATCTCCCAAGTGGAATCCCTCAGGGGTGTTCTAAGAATTAATTGGTGCTGGTAATGGGTTTTGGAAGTATAAAATGCTTTAAATGGTATTATTACTGTCAAGGCAAATCAGTTACTAAAAATTACATGCACAGCCTTTGCTCTGCCTCACTGTGACACCATCGAGTTGCATAGAAATGCCTGTGTTTGACCCCATCCCAAATTCTAACATTACTGATATCTCCGGTAATTAAAACCCACATTGTTCTGTGATTAGCAAAACTAATGAAGCCTATTTTCCTTCTGTCTTACGAATAGCTTCCCTACCATCTACCAAACTGCAATCACCTATTGAATCTTCTTCCATAATTCTGTCTTTCATAAATGGCACATTCATATGGATTCCCTGGTGTCAGTTATGGGGTCAGCTCATAGTGAGAACATTGTTAGGGTGCCAGCTTTGTCTGACTGATGATTTTCATAGCACCTGATGTACTATTACACAATCTGTGAAATGTCTCCGACTGACTGTAAAATTCTGAAGCTACTAGCAAAGACACATAAGGTAGGGGAAGATGAGGATGCATAAATAAATATATTTATCTTAAGAAACTAAAAATTTTTCCTAAAATACAGCCCTGAATTATTGCTTAACGTTGCTAAAGTCCTGTGCTGACTTTAGCTGTGCATCCAATGAAACACTAAGCAGGGGATTTCTGCTGCGATTTCTACAGGGAGATGCAGCACTGAGGCATTTATGTGACCCTCATCACCACATCTGTTACATTAATAGACATCTTGCTCCTGCTATGCTTCTCAGGGAGATGCTGAATATAAAGAGTCATTAAACAGTACTTCAGTTCAAATACCACATTGTTAATTCTCCTGAGATTACAGCAGTTTCCCTTTGATGCACATTTAACTGATTAAGGTATATTTATTCAGATAATTAGGACTGTGTTCTTCCCTGATCTTCTCATTTGTATCTCCCATATCTTTTGC
The DNA here is from genome assembly GCA_028565055.1 of Phoeniculus purpureus. Lineage (NCBI taxonomy): Eukaryota > Metazoa > Chordata > Aves > Bucerotiformes > Phoeniculidae > Phoeniculus > Phoeniculus purpureus. The sequence goes on from JAOXOE010000705.1 coordinate 2,647,109, forward strand.
TCCTTTAATCCTAGGTTAGTGAAACACGGTGAGACCTATAGCAACCAATTAATTTACTCATACATTGATCTTTGTCTAAACTTTCAGCACTGAGTTAGCTCTGCTTCATGTCTGCAACATTCTGTGCAAGATCCCCAAACCTACACAGATACACTCATAAATATCATCACGTTTGTTATGGTTGCCATTACTGTAAGCCAGAGCAAGGTACATCAATGGCACTGCTATGAGAAGTATTTCCACTTCTTCAGCATCAGACAGTTCCATAGTCTCTTGGGATATCTTTCCTAGTTTTGCTGTTGGCAACCTTTTTCTGGTGTGATTTAAGCCTCTAAAGGGAATCTGTGGCTATTGCTTCTTTATCTGGTATAATAGTAAGCATGGAAAAAAAGTTATCCCTTTCTTCTTTGCAGGAGAATGGATGTGTTTAAAGACATCATTACCTCCACTACTTGTCTCTTCTCTAGTCTGGACAGTCCCAATTCTTTAACAGTGTGGTCACAGGCCATGCTTTCTGATAAAGTAGAATGACACTAATTATGTCTTTTCTTGCATTACTTTACTCTGTCATAACAAAAAGAAAGTTGTATAAAATTAACCTGGATTGACAGTAGCTTGAGAAAAAAAGATTCAGACAAAATGTGCTGTACTATGAAACTTAAAAACATTGCTGAACTAAAAACTTGCAACTTAGGCTTGTTCTGCTCTCTTGTTTTAGGCTGAGGCTGTGAGACAGCCTATAATAATTAGTAGTGAAGTCTCAGACTTCACTACATATCAAAGAATTCTTAATATGGATAAATCTAGGAGAGTAATTTGCATGTTACATATGACCCAGTTGGTTCTATGCAATATAATTGTCTCTTGATTATGAAAATATTCCTTAATCTGTTTCAAAAGTTCTCACAAGACTCTGTTCAGATATCACCACAAACTGGAACATCATTCAAACAGTTAACAAATCTCATTGTCTTCAGATACAGTGAAGAATATACTTTTTACGAGTCAGATCGCTTCGTCAAGAATGTATAAAATGACAGTAGGAAAGAGCTTTGGAAAGATTCTCTTGTATTTATTTCCTGTACATGGTGGCTTATATTAAGCACTGCTTTAAATGAATCCACAAATTGCTTTTCGGCAGCACAAATAATCTGTGAGTGGCGCTCTTGAAGTAATTCTAAGCAAAGAACATCCATAGCTGTATGGCTGAAATAGGTGCCAGAAATTGTCACTTCATTACAAGCAAGACTGACATATTTAAAACATGAAGCAGTTGAATAGGTTCTCTGGCCAACACAGATACTTTAACTATCATGGTCTCTAATCTACAGTGTTGCTGTTTGGTGCCAGAGGATAATTCTTCCCAGTATTATGTGTGAAACTACACAACAGTAACAATTCTCGGCAACATTCTAATTTTTTCATTCACCTCATTAATGAAAATGAATGAAATCAAATGTTTTTGTTCACTGGAAGTAGTAGCTATCCAATGAGCTATGTGAAAGAGCCATATGGTGGTCTAGTGACAGACAAAGTAGAAAGAATAATTATCCACTTCTATCAAAGTCTTCTGCATTATAGAATTGTATCTGAAGTGCTTATGAGTGGTCATAAGAGACATGATAGTTTAATGGTTGGGGGTTGTAGGGTGGAAGATTGGACTTAATGATCTTGAAGGTCTTTTCCAACCTTGACGATTCTATGATGCTTGCAAAGCTTGCCATGCAATCTGGAGACATGTTTGTTAGACAACACTGCCAGAAAAAGGAAGAGTAAATTTCCCTATTTCACAGAATCACAAAAGGTCAAGGATTGGAAGGGACCTTGAAAGATCATCTAGTCCAATCCCCCTGCCACAGCAGGATCACCTAGACCAAGTCACACAGGAACATATCCAGGCAGGTTTTAAACATCTCCAGAGAAGGAGACTCCACAACCCCCCTGGGCAACCTGTTCCAATGCTCCGTCACCCTCATTGTGAAGAAGTTCCTTCTGGTATTTATATGGAACCTCCTATGTTCCAGCTCACACCCATTGCCCTTTGTCCTATCACAAGATGACATTGACAAGAGCCTGGCTCCATCCTCCTGACACCCACCCTTCACATATTGATAAACATTAATGAGGTCACAGCAATTAACTGTTGAAAATAGTAATGAGACAAATGAGAGTGGAGAACATTTTTATCATAGTGTATAGAACTACAAGTCTGTGCAAAGGTTAAAGCTACACAGCCCAAATATCTCTCTTGTAACTACATAAGTAAAATGCAGTCCCTTTTGAGCCACACTCAACCAAAACAGGAAAGGTGACAGGCACTTTCATAGATTCATCGAACACTAGGTTGGAAGGGACATCAAGGATCATCCAGTCCAACCTATCAGGCTAAAAATAGAGTTGAAATTAGATGTCCCAGTAGTCTGTCAAGCTGGGTCTCAAAACTGTCCAGTGTAGCGCAATGTGTCACTTCACTTGGGGGATTATTCCACTGTTAACTTGCTTCTTCTTCCTTTGCTCTGACACTTGAAAAACACTTATCACTGATGCTTTACTAAAAATAGCCAAACCAAACAACCCGATTTGATACCTCCTTTTTAATAACGCCAATAGAAGGGAGCAGAGCCCTTATGACCTATACTGCATTCATTCGTTGGCCTATTCATGTCTTTGTTTTCTGTACCAAAACCCATACATTTCAAGGAAAGATCTATTCTTCCTCTGTTTGACTTGGTCTTTTACCGAGATGCATACAGCTGTACATATTCTCGAGTTATGGTGTAAAAGTTTCCCTATTAAAACCCATGCCAGCATCTCATGGTGATTTGGCAGAGAGTTACACGGTTTGGTTAGAATTTTTCACTCTTTGCTCACCTTACAGCCTTACTGGGTTTGGAGTAAGAGTGTGACTCTTCCAACTAGAACTCTGCCCTCATTCTATCTGCTATGACAGAGCAAATGCACAGTGGGAAACTAATGATTTTCCCAAATCCTTGTTCTGGAACAGATGAGGAGATTTAAATGGATGTTTTGGTATTATGAGTAACTATACGATGGCAATATCGATATATATTGTATTTCTGCAATTCGGCACTTAATTGTTAACACGATGATTAGTATTTAATTTTAAATAAGACTACCAAGTATCACTACTAGTAGAACATGCTCTGGCAGGGAGGTTGGACTAGATAACCTTTCAAGGACACTTCCAGCCCATAACTTTCTGTGGTCCGGCAATTCTGTAATTCAAATCAACTTCCTGAATTGATGAAAGAGTAATGTTGATTTATTTTAGATTGAAACATGTGGTTAACCATGTATAGTTCATTTAACACACCTCCGAAATTCTCATGTATGTATGCCTTTTTATGTATCTCCTTTTATCAGGGGAATTTATGTGGGGTTTTCACACGGGGTGAATTTAATATCTTGTTGCTTTTTTCCCCAAATCAAGTACGTTTTGTTTTTCACCTGTGATTCATAAGAGGTTTCTTTTTGAACCCTCCTTGTATTGTTTTTATTCTGGCCTATTGGCATAACAGCTAAATTAATTTGTTAATTTTATCGTCAGGGTGTTTAAACCATGAAATAAGGGTTTGAGGGTTTTTTATTAATGCTATTGCTAGAGCAGCAGATGATGATACCACTTAGTCCTCAGTGAAAGAAAAAAGAAAATGCTCAAGCTTCCAGGGATATTGTGGCAGCCCTGCCGACATCACTAAGAAAACACATTTAAAACTTGTAGAATTACTCATTCTACATTTGACACTATGCAAGACTTACAATGAAATGCAAAAATGTAATTAATCTCCTACCTTGGGTTACTCACAATCATTCAGTGAGTTATGACACTTCAACTGTTACTGAAGCAACACAAATAACTCAAAAAGAACGTATGGTGTGTATAGGGGAACCTGTAAAGAGTTTCTGAGTGCATATTTCCTGTGAATTAACTATTCATTTTCAGTACTGGCCTTTGAATCTGTGAAGGGAATGGGCATAGATTGTTTGATGTATCTAGATCATCTTGTTCCTTTTCCAGACAAATGAAAGTGGCATCTTGAGTAATAACTCTTTCAAAACCACTAGTGAAATGATAATGTCCTCGCAATAAAGTAGCAGACCTGAGACACGAAAACAGGGAAGAAGAAATGGCTATTGCCTCTTACACTATGACATTGCACTTTCTTGAACAAAACAGAACTCTTCTCCACCTACATGAAATATCAGCAATGGGTTGGTAGGCTGCACTAAGCTGAGAAGTTTCCTAGTGATGTCCTTAGCTTGGCTCCTGGGAGATAGCAAACTTCCCTGTGAGGAGAGTCAACCTTTCATCTTGGACCCTCCATTTCCCTTGGAAGTGAGTCACCTGCAAGAAGTCTTTTCTTCCTTTTGGATGCGGTCTCGATACGTGTAGTAGGTCTTTCTGACATCTCTGGTGTAGATGGTTCATTGCTCACATATTCAGTTGTGAATTAGCCTTACTCAACCATAGCCTCATACCTGTTGTTCAGAGGCACCTGGTAGGGTGAAGTCTGAGAGACGGGAGTTCACCTCTTGCCTTGAACATGGACTTCTCTCCAATCATTCCTTTAATTTAGGTTTCTGCCTTCAGCTTGCTTAGGAGAGAATACAGGATCCCCCTGAGCTTGGGTATTTGCCAATGAATGCTCCTGTCTCTGACTCAGGGAGGGCAGTGCCTGGCTCCACCAATCTATTTCTCATTTAGTCTCCCTGATGCTCCTTACACTTTCTACTTGATCACATAACTCTGCCACCATGCTGAACAGACCATGCCCCTGGTCAAAGCACACACAGCAGTTCCCACTGCTCCCACCCATTTCCAGTGAAAGGCTCCAGTAGCCCCTGCAGCCTGTGACGTGGACAGCTGAGTGATTCCATGGGAGCTCCATTGGGACGGTCACATCCATTCTGGGGAGTGATGAGAGCTTTGCTCTTATTGAGGCAGTGAGGACCACCAGTAGGACTCACCTATCAAACTGGCAAAACTTAAGCACCTTCCTGCACCTGCTCCCTCCAAAGTGCCACCCCCACATGCTGTCTGATGCTCGCTGAGCTCCCCAAGCCCTGCTTTTAGGGCAGTGAGCAGAGTCCCTGCAACTTGGCACTGCCTGGGGGCAGCTCCTGCCTATAGCCCTTTCAAACTGCTGCTGAAACTGCAGGCACTGACACCACCACATCAGCCCACCCAGGAGGGCCTTTGGTTCCTGGGGTCTCTTCCTGATCCTGTCTTTTCCCTGCCTCAGTGAAGCCGAGAAGATTCTTCTGAATGCTCCTGAGGTCTACTGCCCCTTGCCAGTGGGCTCCAGAACGATCTCTCAGCAACTAACCATTGTATATGCCATACCCAGTATATAAACTGGGAAAGACTTTGCTGGGCCTGGCCAACAGATGATCATGCATCAATCAGTGGATGAGCAGCAATTCCATTATTCATCACCTAATTTTTATTGGTGTTTATTTGTCTGTTATCTTTCTTTTCATTATTATTAATATATATTTTTACTCTGATTATAATATTTTATTTCAGGTATTAAACTCTTCTTATCTCGACTCTCGAGTTTTACCCTTTTTTTTACTCTCCATCCCATTCCCCCATCTCCTTCTCACAGCAGGGAGAAGCAAGTGAATGAATAGCTGTGCAGGGATTAGTTGCTGGCTGGGGTTAGACCGTGACAGAGTAAGACTGAGCAACCTAACATTATTATGAGATTGGTCATAACCTGTTGTATCCTGAGGCAATATTTTCAGGAAAGTAACTGTGTAGTACCTGTGAATTAGAACTCCCGTTGCTTTTACTCTTCTTTCTGAAAGAATGAAGGTTGCCAGAACTAGAACAGGCATAAAATCAAATCTGAACCTTCACCAATTTATTACAGGCTGAAACATCCACTTTGCAGCCTGGGTTCAACTTCTGTGATCTTCTGACAACAAGCTCTACCATGGTCAATTCTGAGGCTGTAGCCAAAGAAAGAAGGCAGGATGATTGCACCACATCAGACTCCTGGCAACTTTCAGTCTTGTAAAGGGCAGACCTTACAGTGACCTTCCAAAAACTGAACGTGGCCAATAAGGCGGCTGGGGAAGAACTACTCAGTAGGGCAGGGAACAATAGAAGGAAGAAGGGGTCATGGTTTGAAGCTGGAAAAGGGTAGATTTAGGTTGGACATCAAGAAAAATTCTTTAATCTGAGGGTGGTGTATCCATGGAACAGGCTGCCTAGAGAGGTGGTGAAGGCCTCATCCTTGGAGACCTTCAAGGTCAGGCTAGATGAGACTGTGGACAATCTGGTCGGGTGAGAGATGGCCCTACTTGGTGTAGGGGTGTTGGACTAGATGACCTTTGGAGGTCACTTCCAACCGTATGATCCTTAGTCCGAGTCTATGATTCTATGACATTACAAAAAGCCCAGCTCAGAGCATGAAGCATGGCAGTTATAATCAAACGCCCCTGTTTCACCTAAGGGAATCATAATGTTGAATAAAAACACATTTACCTACACGTAAATACAGAAAGCAAGAAACACTGGTATCATATATACTTACAAATAAAATTTTTCATCCCATACTGGATTCAAGTTTCCAAAAATAGTCTTTGTTCTCCGCTTGGTTTTGCCAACTTGCACAGTAACGTATGGGTCACTTGAGCCGGTTTTGTCCTTAGCCTGTAAGCCCTGAGCACAAAGAACTGCAAGAAAATGAGAAAAATGAACTTTAGCTCCCATAGCCTTCACGATGAGAAATAAATGAGACAGCATTAACAACAGCAACAGGAAATAAAACACTCAAACTGAGGGCTCCTGAAAAAAGCTTTTTGCTTTGTGTTACCCTGGGGGCTTCTCTAAACATACTCCTGACTGTATAAAACTTACTGACATGTTTTGATGAAGCAATACATGCAAAAATTCACCACAGAGCACAAAACAAACACTTCTCTTGCAACACATCAATTCAGGTACACTTCTCAGATTATGGTTTAGTCTGCATAGTAAGTAATATAATGTCATATAACTTGGCTTGAGCCTAATAGTTCCTGAAAATTCCATTTCACTCCAAAATGAAGAATTATTTCAAACATTCAAGCTAAAAATTTCCAAAAGAAAACTGATTTTCAGATATAAACACACATAATTTGCTTTTCCATCATAACTGATAAAATTGAAAAGCTCAGGAGGAAGCAGAACTGTCAAACAGCAGCTTATCAAACCCAGAGAGCTGCAACTAAGGCACTTGCCATGGCTACTGGCATGCATCAGCAGAGAGCGGGTTTTCTCTTTTGCGCACAGAATTTAAACTATACCAGTCGTAAGATTTAGTCAACATTCTCTAATGTCAGTCATTCTGGATAATGAGGCTCCCTCAGTGTGCTCAGATAAAGCAGTTACTCAGCAGATCGGTTCCTGGTGTGAGTTCAGTTCAGTCCTATCTGCTGACTTCAGTGAAATAAACAAGTTTCCATGATTTTTTTTTTTTTAACTTCTCATTCCTGAAAAGACTACTTCTAGGAACAAATCAGAACAGACTTTAGTGAGCATGATGTGATTAAATGCACTTCATTATTTTAGAAAATACTACTTTAACACTGTGACACAGTGATTTAAAGATCTGAATGTAAGTTTATTACTGGACTCAGTTCTAATGGGCAGCCATAGCAGAAGAGGATACCTTACAAAGATATATAGATCCAAAATGAAGTGCATCATTGGCTGCACTTACTGAATACATTTCACTTACTTTTCAGTCCTGTCCACCAACTACACAAAATTTTTTGTTGATATTCAGCTAGTAAATTCCAATCTTGCTTGCTATCAACCAGTTGTTGCAAACTAATTGGAAAGGGCTGCATTTTTATGTGCTCAACAACTGGATTCAAAAACCCCCTAGAACTCCTGAGTTGGAAGATTTTTAAACAAGGCAGGAAAATCCATTTCTGAGCTTTTTAACATGTACACATTAGAGTTTTTGCAGATGAAACACACTGGCTTTGGCAGCAAAGTCACTAACTGTGGAAATATTTCCAACCATCTATTTCATAATGCTTTCACCACAGCACAAGTGTCTTTTGAAAAGTGGCTACTTTCCCACTCACGGGTAAATCATACCTTTGCCTTGAAAGGACAGGTTAAATATGGTTTGGTTTTGATGGTTTTTCCTTCAAGATATCTGCTAGCTGTCTCATAAAGCCAAGTTGACCCTTCTAAACAGAAAAGCCTTTGTTTAGTTTTTCTGTGCTGAGGTTTTAATTTACACATTGAAATGTCAAAGTCAGAGGACCTGCAAATCTTTATGAGCAACCAGGCTAATGCATTTAGAAGCAATCTTGAGGATGTTCTGGGTCCACGGGTTTCTCTGGCTCAGCTTCATTAAACTGGAGAACACTGAGTCAAGCAACAATAATGGATTCAAACTAATGGGGTCTGGAATTGCAAGCTGTGGTGTTCTTAGCATTACAGACATTAAAAACCCATAAACACAATAGTGAATTTAACTTGTGCAGTTGGTGGCAAAAGGTTCAACACTAGTGCAGGAAATAGTGGTAGAAGTTAGAGACACAATAAGACTCTTCTTTCCTAGAGAAGCTGAACATAGTTTTGCCAAGAGGTATAAATGAAAACTCATCCAGTTAGGATTCTATAAATTCAACCATTTATAGATGCACCAAGTAGGCAACTGAACACACAGTTCCAGCTTCAGCTCTAATGATGATAAATATTATTCTTGATCCAAGAATCTAGAAAAGAATGAGCTCAGAACAAACAGATCAGAAAAAAATTTACCTGTGATGGTTATTTTTGCGGACCATTTAGATGTTCCATCCAAAACGCTTTGTTTTGCTGCTTTTGTGTATTGTACAAAATCTTCTTTAGAAATATTAAACATTTCCTGGATCACTTCAAACACCTCTGGTCTATTTTTCTCCCTAATCTTCATTCTTTCCTTCATAGCACTAATGATATTGTGTGTTTTATCTTCTGCACCATGCTTGGAACTTTTCTCAGCAGCTCCTGAAATGAGGCAAAATGTCACTAATTTTATTTAGAAGTTGCTCTTTTGCTCTTTTTCTCTCAAGCCAATTTTTGATAATGCAGTACTCAAAGCGATTTGTGTTTCATTTGGTTAATATCAAGCATTTGATTAGTATCAATATCAAATATTCTTTGTGACACCTAAAATTATCAACCTACTTAGTTTATCATGACAAGTTACTATACAACTTCAACCATATATACAACCATACTTCGTTTGTTAGGACAACCACCCAACACAAACCAAGTTAATAGAAATGGTGTCTAAACCAGGTAAATGTTTCCATCTCATTTTTCAGACAATAAGTCTCCAAAACAGAAAGATGCAGCTGTATTAACAGATGTAAACATCATGACAGTAGAAAGTTGAGAGCCTTCTAACTAACCCAAACATATCGGTATAATAAATTTATTTTATTAATATTTCTATGCTGGAAGAAGGGGCTGCATAGCGACCAGTGTGATCAAGCAAAAGCCACTTTATTATCCCGAAGCTAGCTCTTTTATACAGTTCTTAATGAAGCTCATACATATTACAGAAACCAAGCTCATGATTGGTGAGAT
>JAOXOE010000705.1:2656815-2731469 GCA_028565055.1 Phoeniculus purpureus
CATTAATGAGGTCACCCCTTACTCTCCTCCAAGCTAAAGAGACCCAGCTCCCTCAGCCTTTCCTCATAAGGGAGGTGCTCCACCTCCTTCATCATCTTCATTGCTCTACTCTGGACTCCCTCCAGCAGCTCCACATCCATCTTGAGCTTAGGGGCCCAGAACCGGACACAATACTCCAGATGTGGTCTCACCAGGGCAAAGTAGAGGGGGAGAAGGGCCTCTCTCAATCTGCTGACCACCCCCATTCTGATCTACCCCAGGATGATGTTGGCCTTCTTGGCCACAAGAGCACACTGCTGGCTCATGGTCATCCTGCTGTCCACCAGGACTCCCAGCTCCCTTTCTCCTACACTGTTCTCCGACAAGTCAGTCCCCAACCTATACTGGTACCTGGGGTTGTTCTTGCCCAGATGCAAGACTACAATTACCCTTGTTAGAGTTCATTAAATTTTTCCCTGCCCAGCTCTCCAGCCTGTCCAGGTCTCACTGAATGGCAGCACAGTCTGCTGGGTGTCAGCGACACCACTCCGCTTTGTGTCATCAGCAAACTTGCTGACAGTGCACCCTAATCCCTCATCCAAGCCATCAATGAATAGATTGCACAGGACTGGTCCCTGTGCTTACTCCTTCAGGACTCCACCAGATACAGGCTTCCAACTAGACTCTGTCCCACTGACCACTACTCTCTGGCTTCTATCCTGCAGCCACTTCACGATCCACCTCACATCCTGATCGTCCAGACTACACTGCCTCAGTTTGGCTGAATTTGTCAAATGCTTTACTGAAGTCAAGATAGACCACATCCACTGCTTTGCCATCATCTGTCCACTTGTTTATGCCCTCATAAAAGGCTCTCAGGTTGGTCAAGCATGCCTTCCCTTAGGTAAAGCCATGCTGACTGTCCCTAATGACCCTCTTGTCCTTGATGTGCCTAGAGACAGCATCTAGGATAAATAGTTCCATCACCTTTCCTGGGATGGAGGTGACGCTGACCGGTCTATAGTTACTCGGGTTCTCCTTCTTACCCTTTATGAAGATTGGAGTGATAGTTGCTATCCTCCAGTCCCCAGGCACCTCCTCTGATTCCCATGACTTAGCAAAGATGACGGAGAGTGGCCTAGCAATGACTTCCACTGTCTCCCTTAGTACATGCAGGTGCATCCCATCAGGGCCCGTGGATTTATCAACACCCAGTTTGCTCAACTGATCCTTAACCCAGTCCTCATCAACCAGGGCAAACTCCTCTTTTGTCCCAAATTCCTCTGGAGCCTCAGCTGTCTGGGGCTTGATATCAGGATATAAACCTATTCTAGAAATCTTAGAAACATTAGTGATGGTGGGTGTTTAATTTTGGTAGTTGCTATTTGCTACATCAGATTTTAAACCTTCTACAGTTGTCCTTTTGGATGTTACTGATGATGTAACATCTATTCCCACTGACCTGAACAAAACCAGAATTCGTAATTCTTTCAGTGTCGGAAATAATGTTCCCTACAAATGACACAAAATATGCAGCTAGTTCCACAACACTCACATCTTTCAATCACCTCCGAAAATGAAAGCAAATCACTGGCAGCAAACCTCAACAGGAGCCGTGCAGTCCAATGCTGAGAAAGTGAATTCTGTCCCAGTTGGGTTTGGAGATAAGGGCTGGAAGATCAACTGGTCTTAGTTATGAAAGGGTGAACAGGTTATGAAACCTTAGTTATGAAACAGGTGAGAGGTCCTGTGCTAAGTACTAAATTTAAAACCTCAGGGTGCCCCATCCTTGGAAATGTTCAAAGCCAGGTTGGATGGGGCTCAAGGCAACCTAGTCTAGTGAGAGGTGTCCTGTCCCATGACAGAACAGTTGAAACTAGATGACCTCTGATATCCCTTCCAATGTAAGCCACTCTATGGTTAAATAATAGGGACAAATAATGTCATTAACACAGGCAAAATCTTTTACCCTTTCCATACCCTTTAGCTATCTCAACAGTCATAAATTTAGGACCAGATATCTAAGAATAATAATGCTTTAGTCCATGTAGCTATTCAGGCAAAGAGATTCCTAGGTTTATAGAATCACAGACTGGCCTGGGTTGGAAAGGATTTCCTGTAGTGAGCAGGGACATCCTCAACCAGATCAGATTGCCAAAAGCCTTGTCGAAACCCACCTTAAATATCTCCAGGAATGGGGCCTCAGCCTGTTCCAGTGTTCCACCACCTTCCTGCTAAAGAACTTCTTTCTAACATCCAATTTAAAATCTTCCCTTCTCTAATGTGAAATCATTGCCTCTCATCCTATCACTACAGGTCTTCACAAACAGCCTTCCTGTAGCCCCCTTCAGGTACTGGAAGGTCACTATCAGGTCCCCCTGGAGCCTTCTCTTCTCCAGGCTGAACAACCCCAGCTCCCTCAGCCTGTTCTCATATATAAATAGTTACTCTTAAGCAGGGAGATGAGTTATACATTTTTAATGCACTGTTCTAAGACTGAAAACTTAGCAGTTGTCATTCATCTCCATATAAGCTTCATACATCTTCATATAAATATCTGGGGGACGATCGACTGGAGGGCACTTCCATAGAGAGGGATCTTGAAGTTCTTGTGGACAAGTTCACCAAGGAAAAACAATGTGCTCCTGTGGCTAAGGTCAATAGAATCCTGGGATGGATCAAGAAGAGAGTGCAGCAGATCAAGGGAGGTTTTTCTCCCTCTTCACTCTGCCCTAGTGAGGCCACATCTGGAATACTGTGTCCAGTTCTGGGATTCTCAGTTAAAGAGAGACAGAGATATGGTTGAGAGAGTTCAATGGAGGGCCATGAGGGTGACTGGGGGACTGGAGCACCTGCCATATGAGAAGAAATTGAGAGATCTGGGACTTTTCAGCTTGGAGAGGAGAAGGTTACAAGGGGGACTTAATCACTGTCTATAAATACAAGAAGACTGGTCGTCAAGAAGAAAGAGACAATCTCTTTTCACCCTGTGATGGGACAAGGGGCTATGGGTGTCAGTTGGAGCAGAAGTAGTTCCATCTTAATATGATAAAAAATGTCTTTAAGAGTTACTGAGCAGTGTAAGGGGCTGCCCAGGGAGGTTGTGGGTCTGCTTCTCTGGAGACTTTTAAGACCTGTCTGGATGTGTTTCTATGTAACCTGTCTTAGGTTCTGTGACCCTGACTGAGCAGAGGTGTTGGACTTGATGACCCCTGGAGGTCCCTTCCAACCCCTAATGGTGTGTGTGTGTATCTGTGTATAAACACAGAAGATACTACTAAACAATTCTGAAGCTGTCTATATCTATTGACACTCTGAATAGAAGCCTTAAGGTATTTTCTTTTACAGTTTTTGATTTAACTGCAAGAAATTCTAACAAAATTTGTATAAAACATGCAACTAACTGACCAAAAATACTTACAATTGGAAAGTTTCATTGTATTTTGGGGACCAGGTGTTGCTCTTTGTCTTGGTTCCGTGTTTTCTTTTCTTGTCACTTAGGTTAGGACCTAACAGGCAAACTTCCACGAACGGCCGGAACATAGCTGTTGTTTGCCAGTTTAGATTATTTAGTGCTACAACTATAAAGAAATAAAAGAAATTAAATAAAATTCCATTTGAAGAGCTCCAACAGCCAATGAAATTTGACCGCAGAGATTTCCTGTAGGATACCTGGCAAACCCAGGAGGAGCTTTGCCGGTTCTCTGCCAAGGAAGATGCCTGTCAGCTTTCAGTTACAACAGTAGCAACTAGAAACGTGTATATTAGAAAAGCTGTACATTAACAGCTCTTTTGTCTGCTAGTTTTAGTATCATAACTTTAAAAAACCAGTTTATGCTAAGCTAAATGATACTGAACTGCCTCTGGAATTCAGGTTGTGCAGTACAAAGGCAGTTTGGAACGCGCAAGCAATTCAGAAGTGACACTTGGCACTTTCGAATTTCCAAGTCCATAAGCTCATACAATAAATTTGAACTGTCTACACAGAGAAGCACAGGCAGTACTTACCTGCAGAATCGTAACTTCTGTTGATGCTGAGCAAGGGAAAAGTACAACCCTGCATGCAATTGCCTGAAGCACATGCAGAGCTTTATAAATAATGAAATATTAAACAGTAGATGGGATGTTTTACTTAGGATGCAGTGGCTGGATGGTTTTGGACTTTGTTATTGCTTTCTTTTTAAAATTAGCTGTGTGAAATGTTACCTTTTACAGTGACTTTGTGCTCGCCAGTTCCAGGCTGTGTAGACACGTCTACCTGTATAGATACCTCACCCACTGAGTTATTAGTGGCTTCACCTGAAATAATAACAAACAGGTTAGCACACTTGGCTTCTCAATACGTCAAGAGAAACAGGCAGTTAAAGAAGTGATTTGCTGTCAGAAACACTTAGAAATTCATCATTTATTTCACTTCTGGGTGGGAAACAGAGATTCATGAGTGATTTTGTCACGGAAACACCCAGCAACTGCAAATATGATTCAGGAAATTAAAAAAAACCCTCTCCTTCATCTGGAACATTCCATTCGGGCAGTCATTTGCATCTTGAAATGTGATTGTTAGTGGGTTTGTCAAGCTTTGGTGTCATGTGCACCCCAAAAATCTCGTTGCAATTGTGCATTTGGAAAGTTACTTCTGTAGGGTTATTGATGAACCCTTTGCTGGGAGTTATAGCTAAGCAACCCGAAGTCCTGCACTAGCATGACACGGGCTTGAAGCAAAACAGGTAGGTTGCGTGGACGGCAGAGGAGCCAGGAAAATAATTCTGAAAGTTTTTACTTTTAAGCACCAGCACAGGTTCTGAAAATGGACAGACATAGTGTCTCAGGAGATGGTTTAGTGTTTCGGGGTTGTAGGGTAGGTGGTTGGACTTGATGATCTTGAAGGTCTTTTCCAACCTTGACAGTTCTATAAGTCTATGATTCAATTTGCATATAATTCAAAAGGCAGATAATGTAATTCAATCCATATCTATACCTACCCACAAGTACGTATCAAAAGGTCTTTTACTACATAACATTATAACAGTACAGTACAAACAAAACTGGATGTGTTCTCTTGTTCAAGTGGACGCCTGTGAATGTTGAATTCTGAACCGTGTGCTTGCTCTTCAGCCTCTGTGAAGCAGGTACTAAAGCAAATTGCTGTCCCTTTGTAGCTGGCTACTATTTCTGTGAGTTAGCAGAGGTAAGACTCTATCTTCTTTCTCTTTACTCCAGAAATTCCTTACCCACTGGTGCCCCATCCATCTAGGTGTGAGAAGCAGAAAACATTCAGGTAGAAATCTTCCAGGAGTTCATACAGGAATTAGGGAAGGGGTGCAAAGAAGACAGGTTTCTTGTGCAATTGTACTGGGGGAAAGAAGTTGTTTTCCCCTGAATTAATTTATACCCAGATTATCTCTCTCTCTCTCTCTCTCTCTCTCTATATATATATATATGTGTGTGTCTATATATGTGCACACATTATATATATAATTATACATAATGATATATTGCATGATATAAAAATTTAAATATCAAAGAAGTCAATCCATGTATACACACACACACACACACACACACAAATGGGCAAAAGGTCAAATTTTCCCCCCTTTATCATGCATAGTTTTTTCTGGATTTCACCACCGATGGTTTCCTAGAAAAATGTCTATTCAGTGTGTTGGCATAATCTGTAATGCCATTCTGTACACTGGTTGAACATTGCAGGTCAACTAAATACTCTTACTGCAGCACAGTTCCTTCAGTTGAGGGTTTTTTCCACACCAAAATGAGGAAATCCTGTTAACGCAATTAACATGCTCAGAATCCTTAAATACTGTTCTGCATTTTCCAACTTTCCGGTGACTTTCCCTTGGAATTGTCACGAATCCACTTTTGAATCAGTATTTTACCAAAAATACAGCCTTAACACCTGACTTAAAATGACTGCACATTTCACAGTTGCTGAGGAAAGCTCCTGTGGCAGCATGTCTTAGCAGAGAAAATTTCTAGAGGACTACAGAATGCAGACTTGGGTTTTTCACAGTTACCACACCATCCATCTAATGTTTGCTTTCTCTCTGAGCTGCTAAACCACTTAGAGGTAAAATCCAGTGACGTTAGGTACTTGTTTATAGCAGCTCTTGTTGGCATTCAACAACTATGGCATTTCAGTCTAAAGTTTCTGATCTGTTTACTTCTGGGTTTTTTTCTGCCAGCTCTTGTGCACTCACAGCAGGCATTGGTGATTCAGCCTGTACTATAGAAAGGTCTGTTTATAAAACCTCATTTAATAAGTCCATTATCCACCGACAAATGTCTAGACCTGCAGTGCAGAAGATAGTTGCACTTTTCATAGACTCATAGGGTTGGAAGGGACTTCCAAAGGTCATCTATTCCAATCCTCCTACAACAAGCATCACTCACCATATCAGATTGCCCAGAGCCCCATCCAGCCTGACCTTGAATGTCTGCAGGAATGGGGCCTCCATCACTTGTCTAGGCAGCCTCTTCCAGGGGTCCACCACCCTCAGATTAAAGAGCTTTTTTCTGATATCTAACCTAAATCTACCCTTTACCAGCTTCAAACCATGACCCCTCATCCTATCATTTCCTGCTTGTGTGAACAGTCTTTCCCAGCCTTCTGACAGGCTCCTTTCAGGGCTTGGAAGGTTGGTCCCCCTGGGGTCTCCTCCTTTTCAAGCTTAACAGCCTCAACTCTCTCAGCCTGTCCTCGTAAGAGAGGTGCTTTTTTTCCCCTTAGTAATCCAATATAATTCATTAGTAGCTTATCAAACTTGAAAACAGGTCTACTTTATGAGCAAAAGCCTGATGGTTGCCTAACTATTCCTGCTTCCACTCTAAACTGTGTTTAGATTTTGTTATTTATGAATCAAAATACAGCCTCTCCTCACAGCTGGTTTGTAAAGAGATCACCTGCATTTAACCTGCAGTCATTCCATTAGAGTCATTCCACTGTAAAGAAGTGGACAAAAAGTCCTACACTGTCAGCCTTTGATTCCTTCTTTATTCCTTCCATCTGAAATGTCATTAGTGTGATAGCTGTTACAACTCTGATGACCATGGCAGACCACAGACATTTGGGACCAGCACCTAGTGAAATGTTTCTTGGCTATGTTGTCTTGGCTATGTTTGCAATTAGTAACGTGTGAACTAATTCTTCTGTCTTCTCTTTTTTAGTTAGGTACCTTCTGAGAAGTATGAAATGGAAGGGTTTGGTAGAGAAAAGAGCAAAAAATGCGAGTGGAAAAATGGGTCATGTACCTTTTGTAAAGATGAGCCCAAAACTCCTTATGTTCTCTAGAATAATATTCTTGCTCCATGCAAGAGACTCCTATTGAATCAGACTGTGATTGCGCACAAAAGCACACCTCGGTGCAAGGGCTCCTTTCTCCTGCTTCAGTTCTTTAGCAGTGAAAAGTTTAAAAAAAAGATTTCCTATCAGGATGACTTTGGAAAGTGACTTGTAGGTTTGCATGAAAAAAGCCCAGCAGAAATAAATGAGACTTACAGAAAAGAGGCTAGCATGATATTAAGAATAGATTTTAAGACCCTGAAATAGCAAGAGCAATTTCAATATAGCAAGAGGGTACTTTTCAGCTGATCTACAAGTTGGGGCATAGAACCTGGGAAGCTTGCAAAATTTCTAGGAGAATAACAAAAAAAGGGAAGTACTAAAAGTAGTTTGTTTTGAAGGCCACAGGAATCATAGAAGCATAGAGTCAGCAAGGTTGGAGAAGACCTTCAAGATCATCAAGTCCAACCATCCACTCTACAACCCCAAACCACTCAACCATCTCCTGAAACACCACTTGAAACACGTTCTCTGAACACCTTCAGGGACTGTGCCTCCACCCCGTCCCTGGGCAGCCTGATTCAAGCACTCCCCACTCTTTCTGGCAAGTTTTTCCTAAGATCCAATCTGATCCTCCCCTGACGTTATTTCACGTCAGGGCCTCAGTAAGAGTGACAAAAGATGTCTGAGAAGCTGAGCTAATCACTGGGCTGTTCATAGGTCTCGGCTCTGACTCGCCCAGTACCTCAGTTTTGCTGCTATGAGTACTTGAGATAGCAAAGCTGGCACGTGTAATTACTGAAACGAGCACTGCAGCTCCACCCCAAGCGCGCAGTGTTTTGTATGAATTATATTTCTACAATAAACATAGGAACTTTGTATAATGATGTTAGGTCTCATTATACAGAGAATCGCTGGATTCCATATTCTCCGTATTCCCACATGGAAGGTGAAATTGCTGTTTCTGGAAAGGTGTGGCCTGACCTATCCATTAACGAAGCTGGTTTTTTAGACAAACATTATCATCAGTCTTACAATCTCTCCAGTTCAGCATTGCAAACCTTTGCAGCTGTAAGTGAAGCAGAGCAGCCTTGCAAACAGCACTGGAAAAGCAGTAATTTGATGATGTAGAAATTCAGATAGGAATACATAGCACTATCCTATAAGAGAAAAGACTGTCCCTGCACTAAGTCGTATAAGCCCTGACTTTCATCAGCTCTATGCCCCTAGTACAGAGATTGAAAGTGGTTGCATAATCCTAGGTTAATGTATTTCACAATGTGGAACATTAACAGTGTTATGATTTATGTTAGGAGAGCAATTGCACTTGAAACTGCTTTAAAATCTTTTGCTATTCATCATAACTTCCTGCTGCTAGTAGTTTCATGTCAGATCCTTAAAGGCTATTCTTCACAGTAGAAAGACTGCAGTAATCTAGGAGCAAAAACAGGAGAAGAACGGAACGTTTTTCTTGTTCTTCAGCTAGGGACATTTTCTTATTTCACCCAATAACATTAAAGTTTCAACAAAAATAGATTGTATTTATTTTCTTGTCCTTTTCCTTTTAATTTTTTTTACTACTGAACTCCAGAAATGCCAATTATTCAAATATTTAGCCCATGCAACATACATTGCTGCTCAGTGGTGCTTGCAGGGTTGATTCTAGCTATACGGTCCAATTGTGAAAGGGAAGACCAACTTTTTCACAGAATATATGGACAACCTGCAGATCTTCTTAGAATTTCGTCTGCCTCTATGAGCCTTTCCACAAATTGCATTACATTCACAGAATTTACAGCAATTGCTGGAAAATTGTGTTTTAGTCACAATTATAAAAGAAGATTACATGTTAAAAAACTCTCCAATCTTGGCAGTTCGTAAGGTGGAATGACTTTTTTTGTCCTCTGCCTGATGTCCAGTTTATAGATCTGTTGAGCGTTCAACAAATGGGCAGACAAGGTGCTTCAGGAGATGGTTTAGTGGTTTGGGGTTGTAGGGTGGATGGCTTGATTTGATGACCTTGACGATCTTTTCCAACCTTGATGATTCTATGATTCTATATGGTTGAATTGGGATAGTCTACGAATGAGAAGTCTGAGCTATGGAAAAAGGAGGCAGAGTCAAAACTACAGCTTTTTGGAAATTCAGGTAACAATTTAGTAGACAAATGAGGGTTTGAATTTGTCACCGAAACTTGATGTGAAGCTAGATCTTTTGCAACTCAGAAATGTACTCTACCTTCCTCCTCATGCAAGAAGCGATGTATCCCTGAGGAGAAAACTGATTCATTCTCTGGAAGCTGGAATTGACGAAGCAGCCTACAGAGTGTCCAAAGGAGCTCAATGTCTGTTTGGTGTTTGAAAACAGGGCTTCTATTGAAAAAGCTTTTATAATATCTGCTGTTACTACAGCACAATTATCTATTATCTGCTCTGAAAGCAAAGCACTGAATGTCAGAATTTATTGTATATATGAAAAAGTATTTACAGAAGTACTTTATTTGAATTTCCTGTGCTTTGTTTCCCCCTTCACATAATCACATCCCAGTTTTCCACTCATTAATGGTTCTTTACATTTAGCGGGGAGCTGAAATGATAGGTAAACCTGACTTAAACATTTTACTTCATGCAACATAGTTCATTAAACAGAAAAGAAATCCAGTGTTTACCAAACACTGATGTGTTTTACACTGAACAAGTCAGTACTCATACAGTAATGACAAGGTCCTGGACTTCCAGAATTTGCTCATTCATTGGATGCACATGAACCACGTTGGTATTGCTCTTCTTACAGTTGGCATGGGCCTATAATCAAGTTTAATTTATTCACATTATTTCTTTCTGCCTTCTGTAAGCCCTCTGATTTCATAGAATCAAAGGGTTGGAAGTGACCTCAAAAGGTCTCCTAGTCCAACCCCCTACAACAAGCAAAGGCACCTCTAACCAGACCAGATTGCCCAGAGCCCCATCCAGCCTGAGTGTCTCCAGGGATGGGGCCTCCACCACCTCTCTGGGCAGCCTGTTCCAGATTAAAGAACACTTTCCCCAACTTCCATACCAAACTGAACTGGTTCTTCCTGAATTTTTTCTGTCTTTCTACTTAGCTGCTCAGATCCCTCTCTGGATGTCAACACTACCTCCTTCTCATGTGTAGGATCCTTACATTTTTATAGTTCTGGGGCTGGATGCTCTTTTACACTGTCTGCTTAGCTTCTTGATTTTTCACCCACAGACTCATAAAGCTGAGTCTGAAACCAGACTTTGAGACTGTCTTTATAGCTGTATTAAAAGTTCCCTGGAGGTTTTAATTCTTGTTCTTTTTTTTTACTATGGCTTTTAGGATTCAGAGTTTCAAGACCTTCTTTACCTCTCTGAGGATTAGGAATCTAGTTTAAGAGAAAAACAACTACCTACAAACTAATTCTCATGCATGAGATGATTTTAGTTCCCAAGGCCTGGACAAGCTCACAGAGCACTGTGAAACAGCCAATAAAACCTGCTGAAGTGGCAACTTTCCCCGTTGCATCCCGTTTGCTAGCTGGTGGCTTCAGCATAAATCTGACTATTGATTTAAATGCCGGACCTATGCTTTAAGGTTATTTTCTGTACAGGATGGAAAAAGGAAGTAGTTCAATAAATTCCAGCTCTCACAGTGCTCCAGGAACTACACAAGCTGTGAAATCAACATTTTAATTCAGAAAACATTTGTCATCTGATTAAGGACGCCAGCAGCACAGATCTCTTTGTCTGGGGTCCCTCTGCTAACGTATTAGGAGACAAAAGATCAGAGTGACTAACCGTGTTGTTTTTCACGGGATCCTGCAGGCTCTATAATTTAGAGGAAAAGCTTGAGTGCATGTTTCAAGACTTATTGTTCATAGAATAATGAAGTTAAAGCAGAATTGTTCAGAGCTGGATGTAGTAAGCTAAACGGTCTCTTCTGAATGTGTTTATAGAACAGGAAAACAAGCAGAAAAACCTGCCTGTAATAATTATAACCATGCTCATGGAAAAACATGAGTTGCGTCAAGAAGTTGCTGCACTGATGATAATTGTTTGGTTTGAGGGATGCTGAGAACCAACCTCTGGTGGCTGACGCTCAGCAATAATTCTTTCACCAGGCTGCCACAAGAAGATTGAACAGATTTAGAAAGTTTGTATTTGGTTAGAAAACATTAAATATTTATTGTAAGAATCACTTGATGTTGAAGGTATTAAGACTGACAGAAGATTCTGCAGCACCTGTAAGCTTCTCTGTTGTACAAAGCTACACTATCAAAACACATTCCGTGCTGTCTGAATGTCTGTAATGCCAGGTGGAGATATGAGGAATTCAGAGAGCACAATATAAAGGCAGGCTACTATGGTGTGAAGAGAAAGTACTGGTTTCGGCATCTGAAAGGAGGTGGTAGAGAGGCGAGGGTTGGTCTGCTCTCCCTAGTAGTGAGTGGTACGATGAGTGAAAACGGCCTTAAGCTGTGCCAGGGGAGGTTCAGATTGGATGTCATGAGGGATTTCCTTCCTGAAAGGGTTGTCAGGCATGTCCAAGGAGGGGGTTGAGTCACCCAGAGAAGGGTAGATGTTGCGTTGGTGGCAGGGTTTAGTGGTGATGATAGGGCTAGGAAAAGGTTGGACTCGATCCTAGAGGTCTCTTCCAGCCAAAACTGCTGTAAGATTTTATAGGCAATGAAACTTGTGAAGGGCCTAGAGGACTTGTCTGAGGTTCTTTATTCTGGAGAAAAGGAGGTTGAGGGAGGACCTTACTGCTCTTTATAGCTACCTGAAAGTAGAGTGTAGAGAGGTGGAGGTCAGGCTCTTCTCCCGAACTGCTAGAGACAGAACAAGAGAAAATGGTCTGAAGTTGTGTACTACTAGATCTGGCACTAGAGATTGAAACAGGCTGCCCGAGAGGTGGTGAAGTTGCTGTCCCTGGAGTAGATGTGGTCCTGGGGGATGGGCTTTAGTAGGCATATTGGGGTCGGGTTGGTGGTTGGACTGGATGATCTTGTAGGTATCTTCCAACCTTAATGATTCTGTGATTCTGTGTGTATATACATATGTACCAATGATTCTGTGATTTTATGTGTACATACATATGTACCATCCGTGTTTTAACTAGGCAACATGCAGGCAAGTGTAGTTGCACAAGTTAAGAGGTTTATATGTGTAGTAAATGCCCCACTGATACCATGAAGAAGCTATTTTTAAAAACTGATTGTGGAATCATCGAATGCTTTGGCTTGGAAGGGATGTTCAAAGGTCATTTAGTCCAACCTCTTGCAATCAGGTCACCCAGATGTCAGATAACTGATGAGTACAGAAGCTTGTGTTTGTCATCTTAATTCAGAGAATTAATTCAGAGAAAATGTAATATACAGAAATAATATTTCTAATGAGGTTGGACTTGATGATCTTGAAGGTCTTTTCCAAGCTTGATGATTCTATGATTCTAAGTGCTTTACTTAAGTTTTTTGTGCAAGGATTAACCAAAGACATTTTCTATAGTGACAGGCTCTTAAGTCAAAGGTCTGTAAAACCCTCATCCTTCACCAGCCACCTGGCTTTTGTATGTGAACTTTTAAAATACTCATTTTCTGTCACCATTCCAAACGCATTTATTTTTATATGAGCAAGTGCTAGGACACCTCTCTTAGTTGTTGTTCTGCAAATGTCTTCATTGCTCTAATGTCATGTGTTTCTTATTATTATGAATTCCTTGCGAGTCTACGCTGATTCCTGCAGCTTATAATGCAAGTCTGGGGTTTATTTTCCTGTCATGGAATAAGGTTGCGTAACACATGAATGTGACCTCAATTTGAAACAGTGGATAAAGCAGGAATTACTTCTTGAGTTAAAATCCGCCTGAAGCATCAGTTATGAGACAACTAGGAGTACTTCGTAGGACTTAAAATTAATGATAGAATACAGGTATAGCTTTCAAAATATGGTAAATATAACAGCTCATAATACAACAGTTCCGATGTGCAAAAGAGCAGATTCTTATTCCATATATTTAAGAAGAGAGAAGATTGTGAGTTTCTGCCTTGTATCCTTCCAGGCTGCAAAGGGACACAGAACTGAATTTTGCCTGAGCAGCTGGAAAGAATTGCTCTTCATTTTTCATCATGTAATTTCCTTCCCTATGTGGGCGGCTTCACAAGCAGAGTATGGAGTTCCTAAGTCTCATTAGGTCAACATTTTTATTTCTACTTATTATCTTTTCTTGGTTTCAGGTTCTTCCCCTTTTAGCTTACAGTTGTCCAGCATAAGAATGAAGAAATCCAGTACAAATGAGCTGATGTGAAAAACAAGCATTTTCTGCAGCTGTTTAAAAACACACAAGTAGGGCTGTAGGATGATCTCCATGTTTCTAGATGAGCATTGATGGTTTGCTGAAGTGATACACACCCTTAAAAGACAAGGTAAAAAACAATATTGCAGTCCTGCCACGCTGGATTGCTGTGCCGTGTACTTTACGGTAACCATATCATTCTCTAACGAGGCTTATAAAACTGAGCTGCTGGAAACTGAAAAGAAAAAAATATTCTTTTTCCAATAGCTGATTTTGAAGTAAGTATTTTAGGTGTGGCAGGGGCATTTACTTGGGAGAGAGGAGTGGCAACAAATGAGAAGCTGAGTATGCTCTTTTTTTTTTTTCTCTTCAGGAATCAGTTCTGAGACGCTTTACCAGGACTCATCTGGGCTTTGAGTAGCTCTAAGTCAAATACACCATAATACAAGTAGGAAATGCACCATAGTACAAGCAGGAAATCTTGTACAATAGCCAGGAGGTATGGATGCAATTTTACTTCAGTGTTCTGAGTGTTTTTCTTCTCCTCTGAAATACAGAAATACAGTAAAGAGTTGTCCTTCAGCTTTTAGAGTTTTGTCTTGATTGTAAAAAAGTGTTTGACTTTAGTTCAAGTTAGAATTAAACATTAAAAATAGCTTGTTCTGCCTGAATTGAAATTGTAGGTTGAAAACTTGTACAAATACATTACTGCACAAATATGTGGTCTTCTGCTGAAACCTTTGAGCATTCCTTGCTGATAGGGCTGGCTTGCTGGCTACTACTCAGCTGTTAGCCAGCCATGATGTAGTTTTACCATACAGCAATGAGCTGCCAAGTCCCTCCACCTGAGCTGAGTTTTCTGGGTCACTTGTACAGTACAAGATAATGTTTGTTGTTACCAGTGGTCAATCTAAAAATGAAAATTTACAGCTAGCAAAAGTCCAAAGGAAACAGAAGCAATCAGAGATCTGAACTTCAGGGAATCTGCTAGGTACTGGTGTGCTGATGGACCTGATGGAGCAGGTCCAGAGGAGGCCATGAAAATGATCAGTGAGCTGGAACACCTGTGCTACAAGGACAGGCTGAGAGAGCTGAGGTTGTTCAGCCTGAAGAGGAGAAGGCTCCAGTGGGACCTGGCAGTGACCTATGAAGGCCTGGAGTGATAGAATGAAGGGCAATCACTTCAAATTAGAGAAAGGCAGATTGAAATGGGCTGTTAGGAGGAAGTTCTTTAGCAGGAGGGTGCCTACACACTGGAACCTCTGGGCAACCTGATCTAGTTGAGGATGTCCCTGCTCACTGCAGGGGTTTTGGACTAGATGGTGCCTTCCAACACAGGGAATTCTTGATTCTATACTTATGCTAAATATACTTTATAGGCTCTTTGCACAGGTATCACAACCATGTAGTGTGTAAGTTACTAGTCACTCAGGTAGTATGAAATGCAGGTCTTTTCACTAAACTGCTTTCAGATTTTTCAAAATCCTTCAGGTCTGCAGCAATGTCAGTTTTAGAGACTCTTAAGCAGCCTGCTCCACAAAATGGTTCTTGGCAGTGCCCATGCTAGTGTGCACGGTTGAATGATAAGCTCATTCTTCTGGATCAGTATCTTACAACACGCACCAAGGAATCACCTGGACACCTTCTTGTTAATATTAAACGTGACCTTCAGGTAAGTGCTGATCTCATTAGCAGTTATAACTATTGTATGTGAAATGTAAAAGTTTTCCTACTAAACAACACCAATAATTTATTTGCAAAACACCGTGCTGCTCTACAGGCTTTACATTTGTGTGTTGGGATTAAAACAGGTCGAGTGCTGGCAAGTTTGTGGGGTTTTTATTTTCCTGGACATAAAATGCCATTGTTTCACTAAGGGGCGAACACAGCTAACCTACTGTCTCACTAACAACAGCATTAAAACCTGTAATAACGAGTCTCAGCAATATTTAATTTCCAAACGAGCAGAAAGTGCATGGCAGAGCTGGGATCGCAGTAGAGATGTAAAAGAAACTTCTCTCTCTTCCTGTGCCAGGCAAAAAGATGGGCATTTAATGGGATAGCACGTAAAGGAGCCCAAACTACAGCACTAAGTATGCTAAGCTGGTATCTCTGTTGTCTCAGAAATGAAGTAGATACAGACACTGCACAGACTTTGTCTTTGATGGCACACTACCCTGCATTACAAATTTGTTTTCACAACACTCAGTGAAGACTGAATTTACAAACGGCATCATCAGATGCCTTTAAAATGGCAAATCATCATAAGAGGGAGAAGAAAACCCGCTATGTAAATTATTCATAAAGTAACTGCCAGTTGATGCTCAGTGTTGTCATTTATTTATTCAAATACTTGTCTCTTTCAAGTAAAGTCTTGAGAATCCACAGCGGTGCTTGGAAGACGAAATATCTTCAGAGTAAGATTCTGAGAACTAGCTTGGTTAGTCCAGACTCTGTCATAATTTCCCGGTAAAACACATGTCCCCAACAGGGTTGCAAGCTCCTGTAGAGGTTTAGCTTTCAGGTAACTAGTGTATTGAAACTACCACATGAGAAGGAGATTAAGTCATAATTTTAAAAGTTAGGAATGTTTTGATTAAGGAGGTGACTGTTCCTCCATCCTCAGCACTGGTGAGGCCACACCTTGAGTGCTGTGTCCAGTTTTGGGTACCTCAATACCAGAGAGATATCGAGGGGCTGGAGCTGGTGCAGAGGAGGGCAATGAAGCTGGTGAGGGGCCTGGAGAACAAATCTTACGCAGAGTGATTGAAGGAGCTAGCGCTGTTTAGTTTGAAGAAGAGGAGGCTGAGGGGAGACCTCATTGCTCTCTACAACTACCTGAGAGGATGTCGTAAAGAGGTTTCTTCTCCCATGTGACTAGTGATAGAACAAGAGGGAAGGGCATCAGACTGCACCAAGGTTAGACTGGAAATTAGGAGAAATTTTTCACAGAAAGAGTAGTCAGACACTGGAACAGGCTGCCCAGGGAGGGGGTTCAATCACCATTCCTGGATGTGTTTAAAGGTCACTTAGATGTGGTATTGGGGGCTTTAGAACTTGACAGAGTGGGGTTGATGGTTGGACTGGATGATCTCAAGGGTTCTTTGCCAGCCTGAGTAATTTTATGACCCTATGATTCTATAACACTGACTAGGAAAAGCACTTTGTTTCCAGGAAGCACTTTAGGAATCTACAGGCACAAAGCCTGGGAATCAAAACTCTGGTTCAAGCAATCACCCTTGTTTTGATGTGGTGCAAAATGTATTGCTGGATAATTTGGTTATTCCTGAATGTGACCCAATATGTACACGAAGAGAGGGAGTATCAAGGACCATAACATACTGTTTTACATAGCAAGCTTTTTAGGGGAGGAAAAGCAACTAACCTTCCATTTCTTACAAACCCTGCAGTTAACAGGAGGCCTGATTATTGCCTGGTTCTAGTAGTCTTTACAGGAAAACTAAGCACTGTTATCTACAGTTGTCCAAATAACAGCTACAGTTGTAGTTATTATTCAATATGCTACTTTCTAGAAATTATTCTTTTAGTCATTGCTTTCAGTTTATTTCCGTCCAACTGTTTATTCATTATGGGTTGGTTACCTGCACATATGTAAGGGAAAGTTTCTGATTTGCAGACAGAATCTCTTTAACTAAATGCTGATGATACAGCTACGGGTGTGCAGCTGGAGTTCATAATAGATGAGTTTTTTAGTTCTTTTAAATGAGACATTAAAGGATGATTAAAAGCTCTGAGTCACTTTTCTGTAACTTTCATTCCCAGTGGCTATACTTCTGATAATAGTGTTGTGCAAATATAGGTTAATGCATGCACAGAAATGAACACAGACCTCAGGCTGAGAACATGATGAACATCAGAAAATTCAACCTTGTGGTATAGCATGCATAAAAGATCTCTGCTTATGGCTGCAACTTATGGATAAGTTTTTATCCTGCAGTTACAATAAGTATGAGTAGTATGAGTAAGGAAAAGCAAAATATACTGGTAATTAATACTTTCCTGCCTACATACATATTGTTAATCTTTTTTGAGGGGGAGGAAAGAACCCTATTTCTTTTATATCACATTTTTATAGCAATTTTCTCCTTCGTAATGTATGAATTATTAACATGGATCCTCAGTGTAATATGGAAGCTGTGTAGGAAATCAGTCCTTGAAATTAATCTTGGGGTAAGCTTTTCATACTGAGTAACTCACTGTACTTCAGAGGTAAAACCGAATTATTTCCAGCTTAACTGTGCAATTAAAACTTTTCTGAGTCTCATGAGTGGAAGCAGGACAGTTCCTAATGGATCAGCAAATTGTATTCCTTCCTAAGGATGTTAAATGGCAGACAGACCAAATTTAACAAATGCCCATTACACTGAAAAGGTTTTCAGTTTCTAGAGTGAAGAAACCATTCAGTTTGTAATACAATACCCATAAAACTAGTTCCTGGTTTTGTCTTCTATCCTCTTCTACCTACTGTAGAAGTATGAACAAGCTGTCCTAGATCAATAATGGAAATGGTAAGAAATAGCTTCTTGTTGAAAATAGAAGGAATCTTTGCCTAAAAGCGTAGCTGCGAACTCTTGTCCTCTTACTGAAACCAGAAAGTCCTCCCCTGAAAGGTATCATAGTATATAGTATACACCATGGTATAGAGTTTAAATGAAAAGGACTTTATATTTCAGTTTCTTCTAAAGTAAAAAAAAGTTGCCTCAGTGTTGTTGATGCTCATAATCAAGATACACTTGACATCACATTGCTTGTTCTCTTCCTTGGTTTGCTGTGGGGAAATTATCAAAACAAGCAGGCATGGAAAATGATGTGATGTTTTCAGCAGCATGGCTCGGAGTCTAAATTCTGGGCTGTACAAAGGAAAAAATTATAGGCAGGGAACATCATGCTGTATCTTCACATCCAGAAACCTTCCACTCCTTTTCAATCTACAGATGATCTACTAGATGGAGAAGTGTGGGTTCTCTAATGTGGAGTCTGCATGCTACATTAAGTACATGTTGCTCACAATTTATTGTTCTCAATCATAAAAGGAAAGCCTAAGGGCTCTGCCATGCTTTTTTGTAGTTACTTGTGATTAGCAATTAATATCCTCCAGCTCTGAGAGTATTGATAGCTGACAAAGTACCCTGTGAATTTACTGTTACTGTAGTTGTAATATGCACTCTGGCATGGCCCCTGCCACCCTGTTTGTAGCAAGCACTCCTGTGGGGTGCTCCTTTAAATAGTCCTGATCTTCAGAGATCATACAGAGTGACAGGACCTACTGTTAATGTAAAATGACAAGCTGATAAATGCCCCGCACACAACTAAGCCTGACTGACAACAGCAGTTGATAGCGGGTGACAACACATGGGCAAATCCGTGACAATAAACTGTAGTTCCCAATCATGTTCTCTAAACACTGTGGCATTTTAGTAATTTAAAACACTGAAAAATTAATTTTATGCACTAATATCTCTTTTACAGATCACTTACTTTGAGACTTCTGAGTGTCTATAAACTTCTTTATCAAGGCATCAGTCGTCTGAGTGTAAAGGCTGAGAGCGTACTTCAGGGACTGCAGGTCCGGGCTCTTCTCCAGGAAATTCTTTTTCAGACCACTTCCTCCAGCATGGAAGTATTGCTGAAAGGGAAAGAAAATGTGGTTGTCAGGTAAGGGGCTTGAAAGATGCACTCAGAAACAGAAGACATCAGTGGATAATGTCAAGAACATGGAAATCAATGCTATAGCCACTACAGTCCCATCTCGAACGTGACAAATGTCACACAAGTCATACTGGGTGACTGTTTCACTTTGTCCAGTACCTCTGGGGGTACAGTGCTTGCTAAGACAAGAATGGAGACTAGAACAACACTATTAATGAACATCATTTCTGGGCTCAGAAAACTCAGGATAACTGATGTCAGAATGCCACTACAGTATTTTTTACATCATACAAATACTGGTGTTTTGCTCTTGTGGTGGTTTGAAATTTTGGTGCTTTGTCTTGAAAATTGCCAGCTTAATTTATGTGTTTCTGTGAATGGAGGAGGTTTGGGCTGGCAGAAGGGGTTTGGAGCTTTGGTTTTGGTTTCTAGTCCCTCCTTCTGCTCTTTCGACTCAATTTTCTTCACACACTGAACTGAGAACTCCGAAGGGCTTACTTCTGGAGCATATGATACTTCAGCATTTTGTTCCATTTTTTTTCCACAAGACTTGATCATGAATATATCCTGTTATTTATATCTTCTGCTTTATACCTAAGTGGCAGCATCCTTACCTTTCTGATGAGCTGTCTCTTCAGCAACAGACACAAAAATCTGCTGGTATTCTATAAATTGATTGTTTTTTGAATATTTTTTACATCAAATAAAGGTCCAGGGCAATGTGAAAAAGACTGATAAGTGCATTAAATAATATTACTTTATGGTTCTTCTGACTACAGAAACCCCATCTGTGACAACTGTAAGAAAATCTTCAGCTTTTTATGAAAAAAAAAAACCCCAAAAGGACTTTGTTAATCTATTTACTTTCACATTTAGAAGCATAATTGCAATAACCACAAAATGAGTGGAACACAAAGTTTTCTGAACATTTGATCTGGTCTGTGGTCTGATGGTTTCATCCCTCCAGAGAGGTCAACTCCTGGAGTTACTTTATCAACTGCCAATACATCAATTTGTGTTTTCAGTAATGAGATTAGCACCAGGTAAGGGTCAATGGATTTGTCTCAAACATGATTCCTTTAAAAATCTCATGCAAAACATTTATTACAATGCTGAGAATTTTCTGAAGTTATTTTATGTATCAACAGTATGTTGGGTTGCATAACAACTCATTTATTCAGAACTACTGCTTTTAACAAACGTGTAATGAATATGGCTTTGGTTTTAGTCACTGAAATGGGACAAATGTTTAGAGTATTTAAACAGTATCTGTAATTTAAATCAGATTATTTAGGAGTGACAGTAGACTAGGTAGTGAATTCCAAACTCCGTAAGGCTGATAAAGCAAACGGACACCGACTTTTAAAATGGATTAAAAGCCTTGTGCTCCGGTGTGCGGCGACAAGCATGTGTCATACATGTTTGCAGGAAAGGGCAACTGGCAATAGCCAGACTCTCCAGGCTGTTTGGTGTGAGAAAAAAAGACTGTGTAGCAACACAATCAGGATTTAGCCCAGCTGCTTCAGCTGCACTAGCCCTGAATTGTAACACAAGAATCAGATAAGATTTGGCCACCAGCTCCTTTAAGGGACTATGTTCTGTCTGCAACTGGTAGAATAGTTTTTTTGCAAGAAGACTATTAGACATTTACTTTCAAGTCAATACAGGATGATTAGGTTCAAATTGTTTTTGACAAATTAAAGGCATCTTTATGATTCAACAGGATGATTCTGTAGGTAGAATCTGTTGTTTCTATTACTCATGTTTTTTCAGTATAGAACAGAAAAACGTATCAAGCTGTACCTTCATAGTAGCTAGCGCTACTTCCATTATTGCACACTGCCGCAGGCTCAGGCTTTTAGCTTCCTCTCGAATCACATGGTCCTGAAAAGCATGTCAAGACTATGTTTGATTTTGAAAGAGAGACACTATTGTGGTTTGTCTGTTCTTGGAAAAACAAACAAACCCATCAAAAGCCCCCTCAAGCCCCTAAGATTAATTCAGGCTCAGGCTTGTTTTACAACAAATTATAATCTAGAACAACCATGTTTTTTTCTTGAAAACATACTGTACAGAAGAACTACTGATGTCTATTACTGAGCATCTTTGCAGCTTGCTTTCTTTCTTTTACTAGGATGTATTATTGCTCTGTTCTGAGGCCAGGGAGGGGCTGGTTGTTGGAAAAGATGGTAAATTTATGTTTAAATATTTATAGCAGACTACTGAAAAAAGAAATTTTTTACTAAATCTGGTCTTCTAACTAATATTTGTTAATGTATATGTTTTAAACCCCCTTAAACTCTTTCCTATTAGCACATGGGGTAAATAGATCATAACGTGATTATATCCTGTGAAATCTTTTCTAAAATAAGTGTCCTGTGATTTTTCTCAGGCAACATTTAAACGCACTTTATCTCTAGAAAAATGAGTAATTGTTTGTAGAAGCAAAAATGATCATGTTTCTGCCAGAATCTGAAATCTTAACAGCAAAATTGACAGGCAAACAACTGACAGCAGGATCAAACATCTAAACTCTCCATCAAGTGTATCATGGACTTCAGCAACGTGCTGATGGGTTTACGGCTGAAGTACAAGCCCTAGATAAGATGGACATCATGGTTAATAGTGTTTCTGCCTTAGTTCCTGGAATTAGTTCAAGAAGGAACACAAAGATCTCATAGTTTAAATTTTTTGTGATGTTTAATAGCTGTGCAATATGGGAATATCTTCTTGATCCATCTAGTAATCACTTTACCATATAAGCACATCGTCTTGCATTCTAAACGTGTTGAGACTGTAAAATCTACTCGCCTGTGCACTCCTACTACCGTATTCAATCATATATAGTAAATAAGCAGAAGAATGAGACATAAAAAAATGGCTGAAATATTAGCCTTATTAGAGCAAGTCTTTCAGAGCTTCATTTGGCTCCATTACCTTGAGTTTTGAGAGTTGTCCAAGATCTTTGGCTGCGCTGAATATCATCTGGGGTCCCTGCAATTACATTGAAAGTTCAGGATACACTCACTACAGCATGTTTTCTTTTCTTGTCATCATGATCTTGTTTTCTGACAGGACATTAACCAAAGTCACTGTTTTGCAAAGCTAAATAAAAGTGTCAGTGACACGCAAGACACATTTTCATTCAGCTGGTAAGGCCAAGGAGTTGAATGCCTGCAGCACAATCCCCTCCCGTATCCTTTGCTTGGTACAAAACTGGTGTGTCCTGTTGATAGTGGCTTTGTGCGCGCTGCTGTCTATCTCATTTTGCATTTAATATTTTCAAGCTAATGCTGGGGTTGTCAATGAGGTACCTGTCTATATTCATAGCTCTCAGGTGCTATCCTAATATAAATTGTAATGGGAAGAAAGCAGCCCTGAGCAATCTTCAGAAGCTCGGCTATCTACAGTGAAATCCTCAGCTGAGTAGCACACAGCACGGTGGTGTAACGTTAAATCAGTGTATCAGATATCAAAGATACATATTTGATATAAGATACCAATTGTTATGAGGTTAAATATTTTTACAACCACAATTACTCCAAGAAACAGAATTAATACTGAAGTTACTTGGCAGTTCACAAGATACAGCTCTGAATATATGGCTTTCAGAAAAATAAGTCAGTCCAACTTACATTAGTGTGATACAAAACAATTTGTCATTTATCTTTCCGTTCCAAAACATTTCAGCTGCCAGAAATAGTTTTTCTTCTATATGGTTCAATTACACAAGATGTAGAACTGCAGCTTAAACGTTAAGGATTTATTAGAAGTAAGAACAGTAAGATAAATATGCAAGCTAAAACATAAATCCTGCTTCCAAATGTCTGTGCATCTCACTCTCAGAGAGAATGTAATATTCAAAAGGGAGACATCTTTCCTACACTGTCCTTTTCACTGATTCTGATTAAATCTGTGTTCAGATAGTAAGTAGAAGTAGCAAAATAAGTGCAGCTATATGTTGCCATGAGACTGCACCTTACATAGAGGTTACCACTAGTAGGTTTACTACTCTTTGACAGGTAATTCTGTATTCTTGGACACCAGTTAAAAAAACAGCAGAAAACCTCCTTAACTCTGAACGACACTGTTTTTGTCAATCAACTGGTGAATCAGTACAACTACTGACCCTGCATCAAGTCAATAAATGCTTCTAGTGCCTGACGGGAAACAAAGTTTCCCAATTTAAATGCCACTTAGGGGTTTGTAGATAAAATAGGCAACAAAATGTTTGAAAGCAAATTAAAAATCTCAGAAATATAAACTGGATACAATTAAGATTCCACTTAATTGTAGGAAACAGGAACAAATTCAATGAACGAAGTTCTGGCTCTGAGCTCGTGATTGGCTCTAGTCTAGAATTTTTTAATAGCTCAGCTTATTTCACTTCTATTATGCCATCCTTCATAACAGTCTTTCGTGTATTTTTCATATAATATGAGTAATATATATTTAATATATGGATACTGACCTATTGACTTTTAGCAGCTTAAGTGGCTCCAAGCCACACTCTGATGTTGTTATGATTAGCTTGTAATAAAGATGGTGAATTTATTCCAGACAAGACTGAAAACAAGATTTAATGTTTAGTTTATCCCAGGCCCTCAAAAACAGCAAAAGATAGAAAAAATTATAAGGCACTGTAAAGTGCACACTTTTTCTTTCAACTTTAGACAGAACCAGATTTTACCTGTGCCCTCAGCTCTGTCACCACTCAGGGTTCACACCCGGCCATTATCCACACAGGGTTTGTGTGCAGCAGCACTAGTTTCCATATTAATGTTTAGTTCCTTTCCCTTTTCTTGTCAGGCTGCAAATACATTCCTGCCCAAATAGACCTTCCTATTAAAAATACCCCAAAACTTTAGAGCTTTAGTGCTGGCTCAAGATGAGGAAGGGGACAGCAGGCAGGACTAGGAATGAGATTGAGCATTTACAGCTTTCTAAGAGCTGTAAAAGTGGAAGCAATTGAATTTGGGCAAGGAGCACTCTCATTGTTACTGCTTACAATAAAGTCAAGAGAAATCAAACTTAAAGGCTCTTAGATGAAAGCACACTGCAAAGCCATTGGTTTGGTTTCTTTTATAGTCGTAAACCTGTTTTGAGTTGGGGCAGGCAGTAAATGAAAGAGGAATGTCTTCTTCAGCAGCTACAGAAGAGCAATGGAGCTACACTACCATGCCCCAGTCAGTTTATTATTCTTTTCAGTCAAAGCACAGACAAGGGTTGTTCCAGCCCCCACGGCAAACATCCCATTGTTACCAGCATTTATAACGTGTGTAAACTGCTACTGGGACACTTACGGTTTGGTCTGTCAGGGGTGGAAGCACGATTTGCTTTTCTATTCTGTTCAGGACTAATTTCCACAGCTCTTTCAAAATGCGTTTCAAAACTGTCTTCTCACAGATTTTTGCAGAGATACTTAAACTGAAATAAAATAAAATGGAAACCAGTCTCTAAACAAGCAATAAGCCTTCGGAGTTACTGTATCACTAATCTCGGAATGATGGCTATTGTGGTTGAGCATCACCATTGAGTTATTCTGCAACATTATCAGTAACTAGTTTTGTTGTTAAACAACCAAGAGTTAGAGATTATAAAATCATGTAAATCTCCACTATTCAGTTCATTGCTTATTTCTTACTGATCTATCATAGAACCATAAAATCACAGATTGGCTCAGGTTGGAAAGGACCTTAGAGATCATTTACTCCAACCTTAAACAGAAGGAAGAACTTTTTCATGTTGAGGTTAATAGAGCACTGGAACAGGCTGCTCAGAGACTGTGGAGTCTCCAGCTCTAGACATGTTCCTGTGTGATGTTCGCTAGGTGATTCTGCTCAGAAAGGGGTTTGGACTCGATGAACTCCAGAGGTCCCTTCCAATCCCTACCATTTTATGATTCTGTGTTACAAAGAGTGTACGCAGACATATTCTTATTCAAGAGTACATTCACGAACCATCTTGCATGTGTCAACATGAGTAAGTACCAGCATCAATAAAGTGCTGCAATTTTTCAGACACAGGGAAAAAAATCAAATAATTTAAAAAAAAAGTGTGCGTCGGGAATGCTACAGAATTCTATCTGATATTTTAATGTAAAACAATGTTACTGTAAAATCATTACACATATCACATAATAAAGATATGAATTCATATTTCTAGCACCACTTACTACTCTTAATAAGCATCTAAAGAAAAGCATAATTAAGAAATAATTACAACCATATTAACGTGGTTGTAATTATTTCTTAATTATAAGAAATTGTAATAATTGTAAATAATGTCATTACTAACACTAAGAAATAATTACAACCATTACAGCATTTCTCACACCTTAGAGAAATCGCAATTTGGAATTAAATCTGAGAGCCAAAAGTCAGCTGACCCAGCTTTATAACTGATGAGTTTAAGATCTAAGTGTGTAACCACTTCCGGCTTTTCTTCAAGACTTGAGCAAGGAGTAAACATCTCAACTCAAAAATAAGTCCATTGCTGATAACTCAAAGACCTTACAGTTCCTGAAAGGGGCCTGTCAGAAGGCTGGGGAGGTCTGTTCACAAGGGCAAGGAATGACAAGAAAAGGGGTTATGGTTTGAAGCTGGAAAAAGGTAGATTTAGGCAGAACATCAGGAAAAAGCTCTTTAATCTGAGGGTGTGGACCCCAGGAACAGGAGAGATGGTGGAGGCCCCATCCCTGGGGACACTGAAGGTCAGGCTTGATGGGGCTCTAAGCAATCTGGTCTGGTGAGTCATGTCCCTGTTTGCTCTAGGGGCGTTGGACTAGATGACCTTCAGAGGTCCCTTCCAACCCTATGATTCTAGAAGTTGAGCAGAGCAGTACGCACACAAGTGAATGCTACAAATATTAAAAGTGCTGCAGGCTGTTTCTGGGCATTAATGATGCACCCAGTTCCTAATCTGCCACACTTACGTTTTATCCAGGAAATCCATGAGAGGCCGAATCACAATCTCAGCATCAATGGCGACACTGTTCTTATTGGCGGCTGCATTCCCATTTCCTCTCATTTGATTCAGTTCATTGTTCATTTGTTTGACACAATCTTCAATAATCAGTTGGAAACTATGGGATAAAGAAAAAAAAATCCAGGATAGAAAGCCCCCATAATTTTATATCAGGTTCTCAGTATTTAATTTCTCTGCAATGATGGAAAATTCACAAAGGCAGATCCTGCAGGAGCTTCAGACTGAAAATAGCTCTTCCTAAGGATTACAGCTCGTATAACTAATTCATGTACTGTTTGCATTTCCCCTGCTTGATTCTGTTTGTCATTGTGTTTTTCATGCCCTTGCAGGGGCTGTCAAGTAATTATCTTCTGAAAACGTAATGTGTCAGATGTATTAGAATCTATAGTTTCAGGTAGCAACCAGCTAGCAATAACTTGTCCAGGTTTTATTTTTACTGCAAAAAGAAGCAGGCTTTGATATTCTTCTTGAAGGTAAGTAGAAAACGTCTTCTGATTTTGCCCCATTTGACTCTATTTGACTTGTTCCTGGATTTCAGACAGTCTTTGCTTTCTTCTTTGCAACTAGACTGAGCTAAAACATTTGGCTTGTTTAAAATACCATTTCACAGAAAGCCCCACTCAGGAGTGGTTAGACTCTTCCTCCCGGAAGGGATCTTTTCCACTTAGAAGGGAATGTGAAGAAATTCCTGCTCCTCAAGTTGTATCTGCTCAGCTTTTCTGACAACTGATCTGTTTTCTAACTCATCTGGTTGAACAACGTGTCTGGTAGTCTTCTAGTGTCACTGACATGATACTGCCTTCAGTCAGTATTTATAAACAGTGGAGATCAGTGGTTAATCAAAGTCATAGTTCAGCGGCAGAATAAGGCTCTGCAGACGTGGTCACTTGGTCTAAGAACCAATTTACAATGAACTGAACTGGTTTAGGATTAGTGTTTAAACAGAAATGGAAACCTAAATACCTAGGGCCTATTAATGTGAAAAGATAAACAGCAGAAATTAACTTCAGAAAAGTTAAAGAGTATTCATAAAAAACTTTAAAAACATTATAATCAGGTAGTCTGCTGTTCCAGCTACATGGCTAATCATAAGAAGGGAACACAAATCTCCATGTGAATACACTGGATATACTGGAAACTTTTCCGAGTACACTTGGATGTGTAGAGAGGTGGTGGTAGCCCCACCCCTGGAGACATTCAAGGCTGGATGGGGCTCTGGGCAATCTGGTCTAGTGAGTGATGGCCCTGCTTGTTGCAGGGGGTTTGGACTAGATGACCTTTGGAAGTTACTTCTAACCCTATGATTCTATGTGGACCTACCTACCCACTTCAAAGCCCTAAATGAAATCAACAGAAAAATGCTGTTGAAGCTGCTCATGTAAATCCCTGGGACTGGCCCCTCCAATAGGAGCCAGAATAATGCAGTGACTTTAGTTGCTTTTTGCCACCTTTCCAATACTGTAAACCTAAACAATCCCAGCAGTGGGAACCCTGAAGAATATTCTAGCTCTATGGAGCACATCGTGGATTGAGCTATTCCTGAGATTTCTTTTGCACAAACCTAGCTGGCTCACTCAGAAAGAAGCCTTGTAAAGAAATAATATTCATGCCCTCTCAGTAACCAGAAAACCAGGGCATCAGAACAGAAATAAAATGAGACAAGTATGAAAAAATCAAGCACACTCTCACAAAGTGAACACTGTTCACCCAGGCAGTTCATTGCCAGATTAAGCAAGCAGCTACAGACTTCACTTAATGAACATAGCACTAATCCCTCTCTCTTAGAGTCCTTTCTAATTTGAAGAAAAATAACTTGCAGCTTCTTACACCAGAGGCATGGCTGGCACAGTACCATACTCATTCAAGGCTGCAGTGTGTGCGGTCTGATTAATCAAAGATTTCGAGAGCAAAGCTCAGCAGAAAGTTTTTGCAGGGCCATGGGCAAACAAATGATCCAAGGCGGCCATTCACTGTGGCCAGTTGAAGCAGGTCAAACCTAGGCAGATATCCTTGCTTGGAAAAAGCTATCTGTCTTGGGAAGTGATGTAAACGTGGTCAAAGAGAAAAGCTGAACACAACATCAGGCAAGAAGAAAGGAGCAGTTACATTTTTTTTCCAAAATCAGAAGGAAAAACATCAGCCTCATTACTGTAAGATGTTCATGCCCACAGATTCATCTCAGTTTTGTTTCCAGTGAGGCTACTGCTGTATCCTTTATGGTCTACACACACACAGACAAACGCACACCACTTTATCGGGGCAAAAGTAAGCTGTACCTCAGAGCAACCAAGCAGCCATCCACACTAAATCGACGAGGAAGAGTTTTGGACGGAGTATTTCTCCAAGCTTCGCAGCAGAACAGGTTGCTTACCTTGTTGCATACGTGACACTGAGTTCATCCAACACGCTGCTGAGTTTGGCCTGAAGTTCTTTTAGAAGAACACTGGCTTCAGGATCCAGCTGCACAGAGATAAGCAGCGTTACATTTCGCTCACACACTCCTGTTTTAAGGTTTTCCTTCACAATCAATGGATTAAGGACTATGCAGCACTGTACTGCACCACAGAAAAACAAATTTGGGAGCGCTCGTTAAAACACAGGGTTGTTGGCCTAAAATTCCAATTATCATTCGATGGAAAATATTATAACCATGATAAACAAGAATTATATTGCAAGAAATCCAAACTCTACCGTTAACCAATGGTGCACTTTCTATGGAATGGTGCAAACTGTGTTGGCAGCCAAAGGGACAGAACTACCATTAGCACAGAAATGACATTCACAAGGCACACACCAAGAGAAGGCTGCATGATCAAATATTGCTTGTGTTAATAAAATTGAATAAATTTTAATTTCTTTTGAATTACTTTTGTACTTTTCACCACTGCCAGTATATTTTTGTGACCAGTGTGGAAGATGTTTCCATTTTCCTATTAATGCAGTACAAAAATAGAGCAGCCAGCACTGGAAAAGATGGCTTGAAGACTACTCATGCTGCTTCTACACTTCTATAGCACAAGGGTAGGGAATCAACTGCTTCCAGGTGCTTCTTTTTTAATTGCACTTAAATTCCCGTATCATTTAACAAAGCTAGAGTTTATTAACAAAGGCAAAGACTTTGCAGGCAATGCATTTCCCTAGGGAATTACATAACTTCCTTTAGTGGGATACATACAGAAAACAAATTTAAGACTGCTAGAATATTAACATTGGACAAATACTCAGCACTCAAGCATTCATGTGGAACATGGTCAGAGAAAGCACAAAACACCAAGCAGGCAGAAGACTCCAAATTTCTTACCAGATCATGCACAAGCTAGAGAATCATCTTGGTACTGGGACTACAAAGGCCAATGTGGTTGCTTTCTATCAGCGATTGTTGTAAGAACCAGAAAAGACAAAATACTTGCCACATTCACCTGGAACTAGACTTAGTCTGGACAAAAGGGGATTAAATACCAGATTGTGGCCATAACACACATTATAAAAGGGTGCATGCAATTGCTAGCCATTTTAGAGGGCTCTGTGCTCACAAATTGCATGAACAATGTTGTGTGTGCACAGCTGGAGGCATCTGGCAGGACATCCAGCTTTGTGTATACACATGCTCATGCTCATTAATGCATTGTTATAGGGAAGGGTGGACTAGAAAGAGGTATGCAGGCTCACCATCCAGATGCTAGACACCTGGTGATGCTGTGATGACTAAAAGAGGTTAGCAAGACTTTTAAATGCCATCGTTATTCCTATTTAACTCCTGGAAAACATGGTAATTTGAGTGATTGACCAGAACTGGACTGTGCACTTTTCATTTCTTTTACCATGTGCCCTCTCACGTGCTACTGAGCTCTCCACACGGAGGTGGGGCAACAGAGGAACCTCAGGCATCAGCCCTTGATTAGCATCATCCAAAAATACCACAGCCACGACTGCTTTTTTTTCCTGATGTGGTTCAGCTAAGAAAGGAACTATTATGATGCTTCTACACTACGAAATTCTGGGGAGATGGCTCAACTGGTAAAGGTTGTTTTAGGACAGTTTTGTACAGTGGAGATAAGGCAAGTTAGCTTGTGGTACCTCTGCACATACTAGCTATTGTTAACTATAGATTACTAAATAGATTAGAAGTTTGACTTTTCTTGAATGCTAAACAAAGGGGAGAGTACTTTCCCCAAAAAGCTGAAAAAAAGAGCAATAATATAGGTAGTTGAGTATCAGTCTAAAACTAAAATTTTTAATACATTCAAACTTGGAAAAGAGTTAATGATCTGATGAATTTGGCTGCTTTTCATATGATGTTTTAGATGGAGCTATTCCGTGCTGTAATTCAATGTGTGATAGTATGGACGTTGTCTTGTTACCTGCACATTTGGTAGCAAATTAGTTTTGCATGAAGTTAAATGGAACCTCTCTCATCTCAACTCCTTTTATCTGCAATTTTACCAGTCTAATTGCTCACAGTTTTCTGATGGAACCATGTGGTGAAACCACTTCCATCCAGAAAGTAGTTGCATGTATTGTTACATGTATCTAGGAAAGATGCACGTAGTCTTCAGATCTAGTGGGGGGTTTTTGACTTTAGATGGTAGACGTCACCCTTCCTTCCCTGCCCATCTCCTCCCAGCTACTCAGGATTGGTAAACTTCATTGGCATTCCCATTAGATGTGTTTGGCTGCCACTACCCTTAAGTACTCAAGCCTCTGTCTTTACAGATTTAATGATGGCCACTTCAGAATGATCCTGCTGAAGTTTGGGCCTTTGCCAGATGATAGGGTTTGGTCCATTGATAGGATTATCAAAGTCTTTAGGACCACATATAGATTCCCCTAGGAATTCCTAACCATTATAAATAAAGTTGGAAGGGAACATGGCAGGGTGGAAATACGATTTACCTATAGTAGATGTAACACTGCTTTACATAAACAAGGGGGTTTCGCTTTCCAGATTTTTTTTTTTTAGTTGTAATTTCTCTAATTAATTTCTGTCACATTCCACCATCTGGTGCAAAAGCAACACGAGCATTAACTTTGCATTTTTCCCTTTTATTAGCTTCCAACTTGTGAGACACGAAAAACCTGTTTAGTGCGCAGGAATGCATTCTTTTGGGACGAAACAACACGAGCTGAACTAAGGTTTAACATTGTGATTATCTGTCCCCATGGTTTGGGACTTGACTTTTTACAAAAGGACAGCGAGTTGGTTCCCACTGCACTGCACTTCCTTTATGATAGCAGACTGACAGAATTTGTAATTCTCTAAGCACCCTTCCTGCCTGGCTACAGCAGAAGAGGAGAGTTAATAAACTCTGATTATTCAGACAATGGCAGAAGAGCAGAGAACCTTGTTCTTCCTGTATTTATAGAGATCCTGGCCCTGCAATAAGCAACAGGCTTACGGTGAATACAGGGACTGCTGCTTGATTTTGGCATTTTGACTCCTTAGTTTGAAAGATGTACACCGAGGCGATTTACAGTATTTAATTTTTCTTAGATTTTTGCTTCAACTGAAACAGCTCTCATTATTCTGCTGAAAATAATCTGCTTTTTTATGCATTCCACAAGCAAAATATTAAACTATTTTCTCCCTGCAAGGAAGCTGCTTGCAGATTTTATTGCTAGCTTGGTTTCCTATGACTTCAATAAGGCAAACTGGCTCGTGGAATAGCTAGTGCTTATGCTCATGGAATAACTAGTGGAATATGGATTCCAATTTAAGGACAAACGTTTTAAGTATAGTTTGTATAGGCAATAAAAAAATTGAACATTAATGTACTTTTCTTCCAGAAATTGCTCTTATGAGAAACAAAGCAAGCTCTAACTATATTTTTTCATAGACAATAAATCATTAAGGTACCTAACAAAGGGATTTTAGAAATCAACCTTGAATTCTCTCCAAGGGTTGCATGTTACACCACATGGCTTTGATACCGTAACACTCTTAATTACCATTAAAATCAAAAGGGAAAGCAAAAAGGGTAAGAAGTGACAAGAGATTTTGGAGGAAAACTGCTATGAAAAACCTGAATTGTTTTTTGACTCTACCTTGTGTTACATAAGCTATTGGAAGCAAAGAAAAAACCGAATATTTTCTGAGGGTAATGGAACACTGTGGAGAGTCAAGAAAGTATTCTGACATAAAACAAATTTGATGGTTACTGACACAAAGTGCTTCTCAGCTGTCCTCTGCCCTTGTCTTCATCAGGATTTATGGATAATTAGCGTGGTTCCGTTGGATAAAGTGTTGAGAAACAAGCCACCTACAGTTTCAACAAGAGAAAGCTAATGTGTGTGTAACTTCAGACAGTGATACTAAGGATCATTTTATTCATGGTGCAAACCTTGCTTTTTAACAAGAGAGATTCTATAGCTTGAAAAGATGCTAATTTCTTCATTTGAATTCAAAACAATCAATGACTACAATCCATAAATACTGAAGCATATTTTTATGGCCTTTTACTGTTGACAGGACTTCAGGCACTTTTATGTCTTCTGCAATATAAAAGGAAATAAAACTGAGCATGTTCTGGACTGTTTGGTAGCAGCTCTTGGTGAAATGGTGCCAAATCCTGAATACAAGCGGGCTCTCAGATATTGAAAAGTGCACTTAAAAATGTCTTCTGGATTTTTTTGAAACTCTGAAAGACTTTACACTGT
This sequence comes from Phoeniculus purpureus, assembly GCA_028565055.1. Classification (NCBI taxonomy): domain Eukaryota; kingdom Metazoa; phylum Chordata; class Aves; order Bucerotiformes; family Phoeniculidae; genus Phoeniculus; species Phoeniculus purpureus. The sequence continues at coordinate 2,689,694 of JAOXOE010000705.1, forward strand.
CTGCCTAGTAAAACTTTTCAATTTGCAGCTTCCACTGAATGCCCAAGCATAGCTCTTTTTGATTTTATATCATAGGGAGTTGCATAAATGCATCAATGGAAATTAGTAGGGAGTATGACTGCTTTTAGCCTTAGTACATATGGCCAGGAATAATAAAAGATGCTTACTATCACAAACCTCATAAGAGAATCTCTCTCCTTCTTTCTTCTGCTCGGTGGATTGCAAGTCAAAAGCATTAGACAAAGACATGACACATTACAGACAAAGCACAACACACATATTCTACAACGCTCTGGATACAGGCAGAACCTACCAACACACGCAAAAGCACAGTCTGGTACAGTACAAACACTTAGTAAAGCTGGCACTGCACGCTGCAACACAAAACACCTGGTGCTGGTAGACCTATACAGATCATTAGCATGACTCTGGACGTAGTGTTGGTTCTTGCCTGTCTTTGTCAGGACATAAGACTTCCTGTAGAGTTTTTTTTTAAAAACATTTTGATGTTCTTTACAAGTGGAAGTGAAGGCTGTGACTGGGTTGAAAACTTGGTGCTAATGATCTATAGGGAACTTGGGGTGAAGCAGGAAACAAGCAGGCCTCACCTCTTTTCCTCCCATGGACTCAAACATCTTCTCAAGCTGGACCCTCAATTGCTGAATGTTGTTCATCAAGATACAGGGCTGCTCAGAGAGAACAAAAGGTGAGACTGTGTGTGCTGTGTTCCTTCTGTGGATGGGGTGTGTAGTCACAGAGGCTCTTCAACAGCCATCCATTCATGCAGTTGCCTTTTATAGAGGAGGATCTCAGGTTCACAACCACTACTGCCTTCACTTCCTTCTTCAATTCACACTCCTCTCTGCCCACTCAGCCAGTGACCGCCCACCAAAGCACACTCAGCGCTCCTAAAACAGTGTTGCACCACACTGGTGCCACTCATGCCTTCTCGCAACCTACTGGGCCATTTTCAGATCCAGCCATTCACGTCCTGAGCCTTACAATCCCATGCCATACTTAATACAACTGCACCTGGTGGATTCATGCAGGCAGTGAGGACATTATTGACTCTTGGAGAGTAGAGAAAATAAAGAGAAAGGTACTTTGGGAGTAAAAACAGACTGGGGGAAAGGAATTTCCAGACTGCTTTCTAGCCCTGGTCTTTGCAAGTCAGCACTGTAACTCAGATGGCTGATGCTATAGGATTTGAATAAATCATCAAGTGATACTTTAGGAATGTACATCCTGCATTGCTAGTAAAGACAATTAACGATTTTAGCATTATAGTTTTGCAGGCATATTAATTTTGTCTACAAACATAAAGCTGGTCAAGCGAATTTCTTTAAGGCACACAACAGAGCCACAGCTTAAAGTACAACAATTACTACAGAATTAAAAGATAAAGAGAAAAAACACAGATTAAATAGAGCAGTGTATTAGAAAGATACGAAAGAAAGGATTTCTTATGAGAATTTTGTGTACTCGGCTGACACATGCTAATTTGGTATGGCACAGGGGAATCAGTACGACAACCCTTGTTAAAGGAGCTCTGGCTGGTCAAAGTCAGTATGTTCTAGTACACAACTGGATTAATTCGGCTCTGAAGTGATGCATTTCATTACAACACTATTATTCACCTTCTTTGAATAATAAGAAGGTGACAGAGTGATTGATTGTGATTGATCCTCATTTGTATCTTTCTAGGTACTGGCATGGTCCAGTGTAGTGCTGAAATACAGTGGCATTAGGTTTTGCTATTCAGAAGACTAGTAACATGGTTTAGATTTAATTCATTCTGCACTAGTCTCAAAGGAATTTGGTACTGAAGTCCTTCTCAACTGAAGGAAGAGAAAGAAATTGGAACTAACTTCTTAACGCTTTCATTACTCTGCCCAGTCCATGCTATCTGTCATCTGCAAAAGACAGTTGGCTTTTGTATAGAGATTGAAATATCATCTCTTCCTGTCTCTTGAAAAATCCACAAACTCCAATTCTTCTATTGGTTTATTTACCTTGTATTAATTTCTGATCGCTAAGACTCTGTCTTCCTCACCTGTGCTCTCTCATATCTTTTGGTATATTAATTATTCCAGAAATTCTGTGCAGTATCACAATTCAATGATTGTGATTTCTGATGGGGGAATTCGTAGCTGAATATAGTGTCTTGGTTCTTCTGCTCAAAAGCAGTGCAAATGCCTTTGGCAGTAAATACTTTGTACTGAGGCAGTTTTTAAAGTTCCTTCTGAGTCTAGCATTTGCCTTTCCAGACTCAAAAATTCTCGTATTGCTGGACCTTCAGATACTCTTTGCAGCACTTTTCAGGAATCATACAGCCAGAAGCGACAACATGTAAAAGTGTTGTGCTGTCAGAGCGTGGGAAACTGAAAAACCCCAAACCTAGAGTAAGAGAAACACTGCTCCGCAACAGCTAAAACATCAACGTGTTATCAGTGTTATTCTCACAAAAAACACACAGCACTGTATCACATACTAGGAAGAAAATTAAATCTATCCCAGATTAAACCAGTCCATAAGAAGAATCACTGGTAGTTGATCACAGAATGAACACATTCATGATCATCAAGCTCAACCATCCACCCTACAACCCCCAACCACTAAACCATCTCCTGAAACACCGTATCTGCCCATTTGTTGAACTCCTCCAGGGACAGTGCCTCCACCCCCTTCCTGGGCAGCCTGTACCAAGGCCTCCCCACTCTTTCTGGGAGGAAGCTTTTCCTAACATCCAATCTGAACCTCCCCGGCACAACTTGACCCCATTTCCTCTTGTCCTATTGCTAGTCACTAGGGAGAAGAGGCCAACACCCACCCTTCAGGTAGTTGTAGAGAGCAGTGAGGTCCCCCACTCAGCCTCCTCTTCTCCAGGCTGAACAGCTCCAGCTCCCTCAGCCTGTCCCCATCAGACCTGTTCTCCAGACCCTGAATCAGCCCAGTTGCCCTTCTCTGCCCACTCTCCAGCACCTCTATGTCTTTCCTATACTACAGTGCCCCAGACTGCCCCTCTTACTCAAGGTGCAGCCTCAAGAATTACTGTAGAGCTCTTTTTGTGTCGCTAACATACACACTATTCTTGTGTGTATGTTGGTGACCTCTAGCCTGTGACTCTGTCTCACATTACAAAGGGTGCTGGCAGGAGTGAGTGCTTCCTCAAGCCACGTACAGGGGTATGACCAATAAGCTGAGATCTATTGTGTATGAGCTATACATACAAGGGCTGTATTGCTCAAGAGGAAGAGTATGAGAGTATGATACACATATGAGTACGTACATCCTTACAACATGCTACTCAGTATAGCAGACACGGTGCGAAATGTTGTCTGACTTGGGAGTACTCGCTCAGGCTGCGTACCAGTGGTGCTGAAGAGTCAGTTTACAAAAACAATTTTCCTTGGTCACGGGAAGCTCTTGGTAATGCCTCGATCTACTTAAACACACCTTTACTATCGCATTTATTTCTGAATCCATGGCAGTCCACTAGGCAGTCCCTTGTAAGCCATGAGGCAACAAAACAGAACACTACTTTCCTCTCACTGCTGCATGGATAAAGCAGAGAGCAAGTGGCAGTAGCAGCAAACTCTGTACACACTCCCTGTGTAGGCAGAAGTGATCTTACAAAACCCCTATTGAACAAATCAAAGAGGTGCAAACAAATGCAAAATGAAAGCTCAAAACAAAAATATTTCCTTCTGTGTGGGAAAAAAAAAGAGAAGCTACATTCACCATATTCACCACGGCGTAAGGCTGTTACCCAAGGAGTGCTTCTGGACACCTTGGCAATTGTTTTCTACTTAAACATTGAAATTATTGACTAGGATTCTTAACTAGTTCCTTCTATTCCAGCTTTTATACAGCAACACAGGCAGCTATAAGCACTCACCCACATCATAAAAGAAATACAGCAAAACCCCCTCCATTCCTCTGTTCATGCTTTTTCCCACACAAAAGTCCTGACACTTCCAAAAAGTACAGAAAGTCACTCGAATTTCTGAGGTAAAAACAAGACAGGGATTTTTACTCACCACATTGTCTTTATCACAATAGGAACTGAAGTAATTAGAAATAATCACAGCGTATTGGAGAAGCACTTTGTTGATTGTCTAGGAGAGAAGAAGGATCTTTTCAATTGTAAATCTCATTGTGCAAAACACTCATACAAAGCCACAGGCAAAACCCACAAAAGGTGGCTTTCGGCAAATTACAGATTTTACAGGTGCTGGCACATTTCTATGCAGTAGTTTTTGGATGTAGTATAAACATTTTCAAATTGATACACAACAGGCGGTGGGTTGTAATGTTCAACAGCAGAGATACTTTAATTGTGGTCGTACTGTGCTTGAGCAGCACCGAGAGCTCCACTCCTGGCAATGTGCCACATACTTAATAAAACAGTAGCAAGCTCAGAAAATCCTCTAGGGTAGCAGTGCTTACATTAAAAACATAATGGAAAAGTAAGACCAAGAGAGCGCTGGCCAAAGCCTGGCAAATGAGTCTACAATAATCATGCAAATAGGAACTTTGTTTGCAAATGGAAAACTGTTGCAATGGAAGGGCAGGAAAAATACATTTATTTTTTTTAAAGCCATCACGACTTTAGTTTAAAGCTAAAGCTTGTGAGGAAATATTTCAATCCAAATAGAAAGCTGGCTTAACGAAGCTGAGTTTATCAAACTGTGGATGAATACAAACCACTGCTTCCGGCCTTCAACGGACAGGTGCCAGGTGTTGATTTTTTCCTTCCCTTGCACTGAATAATTAGATAATTGCATTTCACTGAATGGTTCCATTAATGGAATTGTAATCAGTGTTTGGCAGGAAAAACACGTGATTATATGCTGTATATAACTACGAAATCTCAGAGAGGATAGAACTTCTCAAACTGGAAAAAGATTTCGACAAAGTACATGAAAAACAGTCGTACTGCACAGACAGCACGTCTGTCTGAGGATCCCTGTCGGACATAGGAGAGATTGGTTACAAACAACACTTAGTTGACTTAGTTTTCACATCCATGCCCACACAACGTCACACCCTCTGAAGCTTTGCTGAGTTGCACCGATTTTAACTTACCTTTGCAAATCTTCTCATTAAGTGAGATAGTGCTTCTGGATTAGGACACTCCAGTTTTCTAATAATCTCAAAGCTTTGATTGAGTTGTGTGAAGACATCAACCACAGAACAAGAGAAGAGGGCATGATCTGATGTTTGCTGAAACTAGAGAGAAACATCCAAATGTGTTAAAACTTGATCAGAGATCAAATCTGTACTAATTGATCTTCTTTTCAAATTCTTCCTAGATTTATAAAAGGTAAAAATAAAGAAACAGAAGTTTCACTGGTAATACTGAGAAATGTTGCTTTCCCCATTTCTATTGTTTTCAAACCTCTTGAAAATTAAACCACTTTTTATCCTTCATGACATCAGTACCACATCAGACTTTGGTGAAACCACAGACTCAAGTCCATGGGGAATTTAGGCAGATGGACTTAGAGGATGAATTAGTCCATAAGGTTATCTTCCAAGAACTGTAAGTGACCCTTTATCTTGCGTAGTCCAGCAAGGACACTGTGGGAACAAATGCACTTTTGGTTTTGCGATACTAAATCATTATCCAACGCTCCTTTTGTTCCATTAGTTTAAAAGTAAAGGCTTACGCCGTCTTTTTTGTCTCTTTCTAGCGCTCCATGAAGAAATTCCATTGAGACATCCTCATTTTCATCCAGCCACTGAATGACAAATGGTTCAAACCACCTAAGAATTAAAAACAATTTGTAAAGTAAAACAAGCACATTTCATAGAGATGCTGAACGGAGAGATGCCGTACCACCTAGCAGTTTGGCATCTCGTGCCTCCACGTCTGCTCTAGTTACTAAAAAGTCTATAATCCCAGGGAATAACACTCTCACCACTGTGACCTTTAAGACTTCAGTGTCACAATACCCTAACCAGTTGCTCCCAGTGATACAAGATTGGCAGCAGCCACCAGAGAAACATGCTCATGTTTTGCAGGCGATCATATCCTGCACATTATATTTTTATTTTAGAATGTCTTGTATCACTATTGTACCTTAGTATTTATTTTCTATTTGAACGTGAAATAACTTGGGTAAAACTTTGCTCTAATAAACCATCATCTGTATTTTATTTTTCACTATTAAAAAAAGAGTAGCAATAACAGGCCCCAAACCACTTCAGCAAATTGCAGAAGATTAAGGAAAGAGATTAAGGACAGCTCACAGAAAAGGAAAGGAATTAGTGTATTAATTGCAGGAGGAAAGGTGAAATTAAAACAGCAGCTGAATGTTAATGCTGTGCAGAAGGAATAATTTCTGTAGTGTATTCCAGCAGCTTTGTGTCTTCATCCAAATTTGTGCATGAAGCAAATGCAGAGGGTTATAACTAATACTGCTGTGCTTCTCTCTTTCCTTACCTTCCTCGGGCATTTTCTGACCAAAGTATTTTGTTATCTATGAAGACCTGTAGTTACAATAGTTGGGGAAAGCGCCCTATAAAATAGCTAATTGCATTTCTAATACCTGGCTTATTAAATTTGAAAGACTGACAAACTGAAGAGCAGATTGTGTGGCAAGTCAAGAACTACACACCTCAAGATCGTGCACTGGAGCAAAAATATTGACCCAAAACAACCCTTGCAGCAAGCCCAAACTCATAGGTGACTTCCCTATTCACTACTCACAGAGAGTATTCAGGCACCGCATCCTTGAAAGCGGCGAGTTCTCGCACGTATTCATTATAAAACCATTTGACTTTGAAGTGCAAATTCATATAATCGGTGCTTTTGCATAAGCGCTGCTTTTCATGCTCTGTAAGAAAGGGAGTTGAAATGAAAACGTTTAACAACATTCTCACAGTGCCTCGGGACACCAGTGACACGACAAAACCGTACTTGCATTCTAAAGCACAATTGATTTGATATTTTTGAGAGGCAACAGCATCCACACGTTCAGTCTTTGGGCTCTGAGTACCCTTATGGAAAGCAAAACAAACCAAAGTCCCGACCACATGTCAGGCTTCTCACAAAAACCCGCAGATTTGCTGACTTTCTGCTCTGTAGGTTCTTCTTTGGGTGCTACAAAACGAAGCTGTAGCAGGTGTCAAGATAGAAAGGACAACTATAGCTATGTAGTAGCTAAGTGAAGTAACAACTATAAATGCCATATTCTTGTTGGAAATGTTCATCTTTCTTCCAGGATTAAAAACCCCCTCATTTTAGCTTATTCCTTATGCTCTGCAGTCCTTCCCATCCAGCCACTACAGAAGGTGGACAGATCCCTCCTTCATTCCACTAGCTAACAGGCACTCAATCCTCATTCCAACTTTCCATTACCATCTCCTCCAGGAGGAATCTACAGTTCTTGGCAGAATAATCCTTCCTTCATTTACTGCTCACAGCTTCCTAACACCTACACAACTCTTGTCTCCTTGCAGCATCATGTCACTTGCACATTCTTCCTTAAGCAAAAGGCTGATCTCTTCTCCAGATCCCTTAAAAAGTGGCTTAATCACAAAGTCATAGAATGTTATGGATTGGGTGGGACATTGAAAGATAGTCCTGCACCTCTGTCAGAGCAGGACTCCCTTAGATCAGGTCACACAGGAGAGATGATGACTAAGAGAAATGATGTTCTTGTGAAAATAGTAAGTATTAAATTAAGAACTTACCTCATCTAAACCTCCTTTTTTTGCTACTTGCTTCTGCTTGCATCATAACATGGCATCACACAACATATTCATATCAGTCTGGATGTGAACCTGGCTTTATACCATAACCAGAGCACTCCCTCCTCACTCACTGAAAACACCGTTCAGTTTGTGAAATAGGCAGTCTGTGTTTTCCAGCCTGACCAGGTAAACTGAGAGGAAGCTTTTGGTTTTTGTCATTATGCAAAATCAGCACAGCACTAATGCCATCTAATGCCTGTTCTAATTGTTCTTACCTTCTGCAGACTTGAGGAAGCTTATACTTTTTTATTCTGGTAAGGGGTTATTCCACAACCTGTTATCGTAGGTAGCTAGATGACCAAACATTCGGTCAATAAAAGGTAAGTCTTACAAGTGCAACTAGCCTTTGGCTGACAACAGTTACCTCATTGCTATCAAATTGAGGGCACATCTACTGCTAAAGTCATGATGAAGAAAAATCCATCCTATATTGCACCCCATTTTGGAAACGAGCAGCATGTTCTTGTTCAAGCATTGCAGAATCACTTATCAGGCCATACAATGCAATTTAAGAATATTTGCTAAAGTATCGATAAACCAAGGAAATGCTTACTTCAGTATTAGAAATGGTTTTAGCTGCTGCCAACAAGGGGCAAAATTCTCCAGGCGGGTTCTACTTACATAATACCTGTCACTCATGAATATTTTCTTTTTAAAGCCAACGTCTACACTGCAACACGTCAGAAAGGAGCACGAAAGTCATTCATGAATAATTGAACTTTTTTGTCTCTAGGCTGTTATATCTTGGAGGGAATACTAGAATCTCAGAAAAGAGTCTCCTAGGATATTCCTTGTAACTGCATGTAAGTGAAAAATCCATCCTCAATTCCCATTATCAACCTGTGAGAACGTTAGAAAAAACTTCGTTCTGCATCCATGTGGATTATCTCTCCATTCTGTAAGAAAAACAGAGAAAACAGCTGCCCACATGAACCAGCTCACGGCAATTTAATTGGGATGTGCTTTCACCCACAGGAACGCCGTATTTTGGTTAGCAAACGTAGGAACATCGCTGCAGACATTCTGAATTGAGGCCCACGGCCCCACAGATTGTATTCTCTATTTCCGAAAAGCTGCAGACGTTACTGCAGAAGTCAGGCAGCACGGGCTAAGTGTCTGCAGTTGAAAAAACTGCGCCTTTTTTACCCTGGAGGGAAAACTGGCATCTTGCTTTGCTCTACAGATATATTCACCTTGGACTTTCTGGAAGGTAGATGTAGCAGCTGCTCAACACAAATCTCTCTGAACAAATCAGCTCTTGCTTTGCACAATTATCTTAATACTGAGTCAGTCTTGACTGAAACCCGTCAACAGTACAGGTGCCGATGTGCTCATGAGATAATGACTGAAATCCAGACCTTTCTTAAAATTGATTCTAGATGAAGAGAATCACCGGTGTGGTAAACCTAATACTGTTAAGATTTTGGTTTTGTGCTGCTACTGTCATGGCACAGTCCTCACAGCAGCACGTTTTCATAAGCATCTACCGAGTCTCATAACAAGGACGTCTACAGTTCCCATTGGTGACAACGGCACCAACGCTCCGTTACTGCCTTATGAACGCTGATAATCTGTACAAACCTGTAACCTGTGTGCATGTGCTGTTTATGTAACCCAGACAGAGGAGGGATTGTTTAAAAAACCACTACTAAGTGGAAAGTGTTACCAGACGCAAAGGTATTTGGCGTGCGAAACGATCTGGCGACACTCTGTCTAGCAAACAGTCAAACCGCAGGCGGTTCTTCTACAGAAAAACGTGCAACGTTGTAGGAAGGACTGTGATCACATAGCAACACTTGGAATCGTGTTTGCTTTCTTGCTCACTTCTCCAGCAGCAGCAGCAGCTGAAGAAGCTGATTTTCCTAAGGCAGCAAAAAAGCAATTGCAAGTATTTTTTGACATGAGTACTGCGCTTAGAGAGCTCCCGACTGCATCCCTGTGCTCTGAAATGAACTGGAAGGCACTGGCTGAATGTAAGAGATTGGATCGGACCACACATGAAGAAAAGCATAAACTCAAATGAAGTTCATAACCAGTCCAGAAGGAAACATCACATTCTACCAGACATCTCATCCACAAAGTTCTTGTACTTTGCTAAAGGCAACGGAAGTCTGTGGTTGTTAAATGAAATACAGAGCAGGACACAACTAATTTATAGTTATGTGTCACTGACATTGATTTTGCAAATGTGAAATGCTGCCCTTTCTGAAAAGGCCTTCTGCATCAGAATAAATATAATAAATGGAGACGTCTACACACTCCATTTTTTCTCTGCATTTACTTGGAAATTTTCATCAAAACATCTTTGAATGCTTCACAAACATTAGTCATGTAATTAATCCATATAATGTTTACACCTTGAACATCTCCATTAGGTGATTGTGCTATTAAGTTTTAGAAATGGGAAACTGAGGTACAGGGAGACCACATGAGTTTACTAAGGGAACATACATCAATTATGAAAGAACACGTACACCTTGCTCAGAGATGTCTTAACCACAGAGCCGTGTTTCCTCACAGAACAGAGACCCGAGAAGGAAGGCAGACTGGCAGACTGCCTCATTCTGAATTGTGAGAGGAAAATGGATTTGCTGGTTTTGATGTTCTCGCCTGCAGTGGAAGTGGGTTAATCAATCCTTGACTTCATGCAGCACACTTTAAAAGCTGATATGACACTGCACTTTACATTCAAGGAGGAGCTCTCAGAGCAAAAGGCCATTTGCTGCGAGTGCTTCACTTTCCTTCCCATTTCACAGCAGCTACAAGTTCAGGGCCACCTGCACAGCATCTGAAAAGCTAGAGCTGTACAATGCTTTTCTGGCAGAGGTAAACTGCTTAGGGGAACTTTAAGAGCATCACATGCCCGTGTTACAAGCTACCTAAGAGATGCAACTTGTAGTATCATGAGAGATGCGTCAATCTGTTGTAAATGCTATTTTCTACTACAGAACACTGCATGTTATTTTTACCTACTCTGCTATATTGCCTAAACTTTTCAACTTACTTAAAGCAAATTAGCTTTGATATACTCTTAACATTCCTAAAAATATAGGGTTTTTTAACTTTTTTATTGAAAATTTAACCTATTAGCCTCATTTGGGCAACCCGGTCTAGTGAGAAGTCCCAACTAAGGCATGGAGTTGGAACTACATGATCTCTAAGGTTCCTTCCAACCCAGACCATTCTATGATTCTAGTATTCAATTATTTCGTACTTCACAACCAAACACTTTCAGAAAAGCTCCAGAAAATTGAGTGCTATAACAGCAGGGCAACTCGAGATTCAAGATAGCAGCTTGGTTAAGCACACACTTGGCTCTGTCCTACTGGCATTTAAGACAAATTAAAATGCCAGTGCAGCGGTATAATGGAATAAGATTTACCTCAGTGCAACCTTTACCCTTCAGTATTACATCAGAGTGAAATTTCTGTGCCATGAAAGATAAACAGATCAATACTACTCAAAGAACAGACACTCACAATTCTGTCTTTGGATGCACGACTACGACTGATTACAGAAGGAAATATGCACTTCTTTCCACAGGCTGCAATAACAAGAAATGTGGGGGTTTTTTTCACTTAGTGGAATTCTTCACTTGTACATGAATTGACTGTGGAAAGCCTAAGGAAAAGCAGGCTATGAGTAGAGAAGACCAGGAGATTGAGTTCACACTCAGTCTGCAGACAGCACCAAGCTGGGAGGGTGTATTGGTCTGCCTGAGGATAGAAATGCCCTACAGAAAGATCCAGACAGGCTGGATCAGTGGGTTGAGGCCAAATGCTGGGTCCTGCACTTGGATCACATCAACCCAGTGCAACATTACAGGCTTGGGGCAGAGCAGCTGGAAAGCTGCTGACAGAAAAGGACTTGGGAGTATTGAGTGATTTTGGGCACTTCCCCCAGGCAACTAGCGACAGGACGAGAGAGCATGGCCTGGAGCTGCACCAGGGGAGGGTTGGGCTGGGTATTAGGAAACCCTTCCTCAGGGAAAGGGTTATCAGACACTGGAATGGACTGCCTGGGGCAGTGGTGGAGTCCCCATCCCTGCAAGTGTTTAGGGACAGACTGGATGTGACCCTTAGTGCCACGGTCTACATGCTTGTGGTGATTTTAGGTCATGGGCTGGACGATCTCAGAGGTCTTTTCCAGCCTCATTAATTCTGTGATCTTCAGCTGAATACAAGCAGAAGTGTGCCCAGGTGGCCAAGAAGGCAAATGGCATCCTGGCTTGTATCTGGTATAGTGTAGCCAGCAGGAGTATTTGGCACTGGTGAGGCCACATCTTGAGTGCTAGGGTCAGATTTGAGCACCTCATTACAAGAAAGACATTGAAGGGCTGGAGCAGGTCCAAAAAAGGGCAACACAGTTGGGAAAGGATCTGGAGAACAAACCTTGTGAGGAGTGGCTGAGGAGCTGGGGCTGGTTAGTCTGAAGAAAAGGAGGCTGAGAAGAGACCTTATTGCTGTCTGCAACTGCCTGAAAGAAGGTTGTACAGAAGTGGGGGTTGGTCTCTTCTCAAAAGTAACAATGACAGACCAGAAGGAAATGGCCTCAACTTGCACTAGGGGAAGTTTAGGTTTGACACGAGGAGGAACTTTTTTATTGAAAGGGGCATTAAGACCTCGGAACAGGCTGCCCAGAGAGGTGGTTGAATCACCATCCCTGGACATGTTTCAAAGTTGTGTAGATCTGGAGCTCAGGGACAGGGTTCAGAGGGTTAATGGTTGGACTCCATGATCTTTAAGGTCTTTTCCAACATAAACAATTCTATGAGTCTATGGAACGTCCTTTCCTATCTGAGATCCAAGATAGTAATTAAAGCTCTGGTTCTGAAGAACATGACGGAAGTTTGGAATACCTTGTATTGAAGTTTCAGCATGAATTCAAAGGAACCACATGATGAGAGAAGAAAAGAAAAGCAGTGCTGGTACAGGAATGGAATTTATAGTTACTAGGCTTTCACAAACCACTAGTATGTAGGAAATCTGCAAAATTAAGAGAGACAATAACTGCTTCTTCAAAACCACTGCTTCTCGGGAAGCGAAATCCTACATTACAATGCTGGAGGGAGAAAGAGGGAAAAAGAGAATAAAGATAACAAAGGAAGCCTTCATTGTATTGGGTCTCGACTGCTGAATACTCAGCTATACATCTATGTTCTGACCTGTTACTTTCCTTTACTAATTGTTTCATATTTTTTTTTTAGAAATATGTTTGTCATGAAGGAAAGATTTGCACTTGGTTCTCTGCTCTTTGTCTCGTCACAAGACTTCAAAGTGAGCACAGAAATTTAGCAAAGAAGCAGAGTAGCATTTTAGTAGCAACAAGCACAATGAAGCACAAACCAGGAAGAATCAGGCAGGAAGATAAAGGTGTGGCTGCTTTTTAACAATGACCTGTGTTAATACTGACATCTGATTCTGTCTGTAAAGCAAAGGCAAAAACACAGAGGTGATCTCCGTTAGCCAGCAAATTGCTGTTAAAGCTTATGAAAAGATAATGTGGAAACAAGCAGTTTTAATGGGTTTTTCTTTTCTTTTTATTCTAGGGGTGCTGGAACTGGTATAAAATGTTTAGTTTGGAATTCATGCACTTTCCTGTAGGGAAAATTCACCGGAAATCTACAGGATAAAAAAAAAAAGACACTGTTAAAGACATTGCTGACTCTGTACATCTAAGTATGTGGCAGAGTCACAGAATCACAGCATTGGAAGGGACCTCCCAAAGGTGACGTAGTCTAACCACCCTACAACAAGCAGGGCCATCACTCACCAGACCAGGTTGCCAAGAGCCCAATCCACCCTGACCTTGCATGGCTCCAGGGATGGGGCCTCCACCACCTCTCAAGGCAGCCTGTTCCAGGGATCTGCCTCTCTCAGATTGAAGAGCTTTTCCCTGATGTGTAGCCCAAACCTGTCCTTTTCCAGATTCAAACCATGAGCCCTTGTCCTGTCATTCGCTGCCCTTGTGAACAGTCTTCCTTAGCCCTCTGACAGGCCCCTGTCAGGTACCAGAAGCTCCCTCTGGAGCCTTCTCCTCTTCAGGCTGAACAACCCTAACTGTCCTCATAAGAGAGGTGTTCCAGCCCTCTGAGCATTTCATGGCCGGCTCTGGACCCGCTCCAACAGTCCTGAAAGTAAAAGACTAATCCTTCAAAGACAGCTGTGAGAACAGTTGTCTACTGCATGAGGAAAGCCTTTATGAAGTGTCTTAGTGCGAAGTTTAGAATAGGCAGAATTAAAACTAGCATGCAGCCTGCTTGTTATTTTAAATTTTTTATACTCAAAGGCTTTATTCTAGGACAGAGAAGATGTCCTGAGGACAGAGAAATACAAGCCCTAGTTCCTGGACATGATGGCGTTAGGGCAACGTTCTGTAGGAGGAAAAGGATGAACTTTCTCTACCAGCAAGAAGATGCAGAGCAGCACTAAACAGTGCAGGGCAGGACAACATCAGAACTTTGCTTGGTTTGTTTTTTCCCTTGCCATAAAATCATATCAGACCAACAACATAACTCCAGGTTCTGTAAAAATGTGAAGTGCAAAGAAGAGCAATCAAGGACAAGAAGAAAGAAGAGGCAAATAGTTCTTTTGGTCTGAATTACGTACTACATCACAGAGAAAGTCCTGACTGCCCCTTGGTACAAGACAGAGCGCTCTTCCTGCTCCTACAGGTGACACAGGTCTCCTCAGCTGAACAGAACTCTTCTCTTTTGCTTACATGCTTACTTTTTACTTACTTACATACTTCTCTTTTACTTACTTACTTACTTATTGCTTTGTGGAAAGGACAAGACCACATGGGTTATAAATAACTCATTATTACTAATCAATGTGGGGTTAATCTAAAGCATCATTTCCAGTCTAAGAATTTATTTGTTTATTTAGCATGATGGTGCTAGTGACTAGCAAAACTGTTCACAACTAGATAATGCTCAGGTCAAGGTTTATCCAGCAATGTTTCACAGTCAGCGAGTGCCTGAGTCAGAGCTAACGACAATGTTTCAGAAAAAGATTAATATTCAGTGCTTAAAAGAAGATTAAATAAGGCTTGAGCTTTCATTATTAAATATTTGGGGCAATATAGACTGCTGTTATAGAGACACAACTTCACAGTAAATAGTGCAGTCAGACATTCACTGATGCACTACATTTTTTCTGGTAACATCTGGCAGCATGCATACGCCTACAGTCAGACATAAAGCAGCTTTCAGTTATCAAGATCACAGCAGATTTGTATGGCAGTACAAACACTCAGTAGTATTTGTTGTTATGTCCATACTTTAGTATGGATAATCAAAGAAAATGGGTTAGGAAATGACCTACGTAGTCCCCAAGTGTAGGGTTGTGCCATACTAGAGATGCAAGATGACACATTGACACAGCACATTACGATGCCATGAAGAATTACTAACTTAGCTCCTGGGAACAGTTCTGCCCACTTTATCAGTCTCAGTTAACATATCTAATTAACTTCAATAAATAAGTGCCTTTTGGTATGACTGCAGTGCTTTTCAGGCAAGCCTGGGGAGCTCTGCATTGCATGTGATAGGTGATCAACTCAATCCCCCTATCTGCAAAGCTCAGCGCCCCCAGCACATGCAGCTGCTGTTATCAACATCATTGTCTGTTATAGCGACCAAATAACATTTCTAACTAACTTCTTCTAACAATTATGCCACAATCAATCTACTGATTATCTGTCAAAGGAAAGTGTATTATTAACCCAAATAACAATCTGCTTGTCTTTGCCTTTACAGCCTTTCTGAGTTCCCCATGAGACTATGTATGACGCTGTTCCTCAGGTCTGTGGAAAATGAGGATGCAATACATTTGTTGTTATGTAAGAATGTAGAATGAGATCACAGAATCATGGAATTGTTCTTGTCAGAAGAGACCTTAAGATCATCAAATCCAACCATTAACTCTGCATGGCCAAGTCACCACTGAGTCATGTCCTTCAGAACCACATTCAGGTACCTTCGAAACACCTGCAAGGATGGTGACTCCATCACTTTCCCAGGCAGCCTGTTCCAGGGCTGCACAATATTTTCAGTGAAGAAACCTTTCATAGAATCATAACGGATTGGAAGGGACCCCAAAAAATCATCTAGTCCAATCCGCCTGCAACAGCAGGATCACCTAGACTAAGTCACACAGGAACTCATCCAGATATTCAACCTAAATCTCCCCATGTACAACCTGAATATCACTAAAACAGAAAGATTTCTGAAACCCTAAATTCTGGGGGATGCTGTCCTGTTCTCCCTCCTATAACCTCAGCCCCATCACCAGAGATCTGCTCTGCAGTGTCCCTCTAGGACAAGGCCATATTTTGGCTTAAAGCGAACTTTTTAATTTATAAGGTTGGAGGGAAACTAGACTTGAAATCTGCCACCAAATGGCGTGACCTTTCTCTGGGGTTTTTCTGTGCTGTCTCTGTGCTCAGTATCAGCTCATCAACCTGTCTCTTCTTTTTGAAATAAGTTTATCAGTTTCTGTCACGAAAGAGGAATCTGTCAGGGAAACAGGAAGATGAAATCTTCTTACGCATTGAGGACAACAGCCAACGTAAAAAGTAAACCTACACTGAAGGCACAAAATGGTTTAATAGTGTGAACTTCTTATTCTGCTTCTATTTCTATAAGGCCTGATGCTTCAGAATCTCAGCTTTGCAAATCTGAGACTGTCTGTTGCTCTATTTACACAGCAGCTAATTAATTTCTGGCTTGATTCTGGTCTTGACTCCTAGCCATTACCAGAATTAGATTATCATAATAATAGCAATTAGAGTGTTCTCTCTCTACTACCCACTGGAGAGCTTTCGACAGTTGATCTGACCTATTCAGCAGCTAGAGATATGAGAGATCAGAGGCAGACATTTCCGAGGATATAGAATAAAAAAAAGATGCTTTCGTAATTGCACGTCTAGTTTCAATTCATTGCACTATCATAATCTTTTAGTCTTCCTCTTTGCAAAGGAAACTTCAAGAAAGAGATTGAGGTGCTGGAACAGGTCCACAGGAGCAATGAGACTGGTGAAAGGACTGGAAGGAAAGTCTGATGAGGAGAGGATGAGGGAGCTGGGAGTGCTTAGCCTGGAGAGGAGGAGACTCAGGGGGGACCTTCTCCCTCTCTACAACTACCTGAAGGAAGGTTGCAGTCAGGTGGGGGGTCAGGCTCTTCTCAGGCTCTTCTTGTTCTGTTCTAGCACAGAACAAGAGGGCAGGGCCTGAAGCTGCACCAGGGGAGGCTTAGGTTGAATGTTAGGAAGCCCTTCCTCGTGGAAAAGGTGATCAAACACTGGAATGGACTGTCCAGTGCAGTGGTGGAGTCCTCATCCTTGGAGGTGTTTAAGGACAGACTGGATGTGTGGCACTTAGTGCCATGAGCTAGCTGATGAGGTGATGTTAGGCTGGACTTGATGATCTGAGATGTCTTTTCAGCCTTAATTCAGCCTGTGATTCTGTGAAAAGATTCCTTACTACGTGAAGTCAGTAACAACTCTCTAGGCTGCTGCTAAAATCTTCTCTCTGCTCTCATGTGTTTGTACCACAGATACAGAACAATTTGAGGACCAGACAGTACAAAAGTATTAACATCCCATAACCTCAGATATGTTTATGTAGAACAAATGCTAAATAAAATGCATATATAACCCCTCACACAAATCACCGCTGCTTCCTGAGTAACCTGCAAAGGCAAAAAAAAAAAAGAGGGAGCAAATCTAATGAAGTCAGTTCTCAGAGGGAAACATGTGACACCTTCTCCATACAAAATCTATACATGGAAATAACACCCAGCTCCTCAGATCAGAAAAAAAATTAGAACTGCTGCAGACTGAACTTTTTAAAGTTTCTGTAAAACTTTGAATACTATACAGAGGCTAAACTGTTATAAATTCTACACGGAAGAAGATACAGAATGGAATTACAAGCTCAGCAGCAGATTTTTGCACAGTTTGTTTAGTAAGGCAAGTCAGCTTGGCATCATGGACACCTTGGCACCTGTGGAGACTTGAACTCTGCTTTGAGATGTCCTTTCCTCCTTCACCCAAAAAGTGAGCAGTTTCCACTGGCCGCTGAGGGCAGCCACCTACTCTGGCAAGACGAATGTAAACTGACATTCCAGTATTGGTCTTCTCTTAGAGGATCAAGTTATAAAACTAATTTCCTAAATATAAACTGGTGGGAGTGGCTGGATGTGTTTGAGAACATATAAGGTGAGAAACAACAGAAACAGTATCTTGGATGAGCTAATTGAACCTTATTACATCAGTAATCCTCTTGCAAACAATGTTGGACTATGTCATTGCTTGTTGATTGGAAAAGTCAAAGTTGTTTGCAGACAGTAATCAACTTTACAACACAAAAGATGCTGCTTCAGTAGATTAATTCTCAACAGAATCAGGCAAAGATTGTAATCCCAGCCCTGGACACTGTATCTGAACAGATGGTAGCCTGTGCTAATAACCTGGAAGACTGGCAGAGCAGAATGTAGTGCATTTTAATGACTTCCTTTGAAGCCATAAGGAGCTACTGTGACCATGGTTAAGGGTTTGCTCCTAATCTTGTAGAATTTGAAGCAAAAAAATTGTATTGTCAGTAACAACTGGAGAATCAATCAGTTTATAGAACTTCCATGGAAAGAACTGATGATCTAAAAAAACATCAAAGTTGGCAAGAGAAACACTGTGCTCATCTATATTTTGTGACTAGATTTACTGAGGTCCCTGTTTAGGAAATAAACCTTAGAATGTAAAATCATAACTATTTATAATAATATGAAAATAAATTCAATTAATTTTAACTATTATTTATACGAAGGACTTGTTTCAGTACTGATTCTGGAAATGACTTAAAATTTCTAATGACAAAAGTGGTACTTGCTGTCCTCAGAAAGACTGTATGCACCACAGGATATGAGACCACACACAGGGGTTGGTTTGGATCAGACACAGAAAGTCAAGTGCCTCCTAGGGAGTCATCCATCTCTCTCTCTGCAGAATTACGATATTAACATGAATGTGTTCTAAAATCCCGATTCAGCCAAACCAGTCTCAATAGCTTCTTGTTTCTTTACAGCCTAGAAACAAACTGCGGCTTGACGCGAAGCTGCCTTTTGAGTGATGAGCACGCTCTACTTAGCAGCAAGAGTGAATTATCTTTTGTGAACTGGGAATGGATAAAACACCACAAGCACTGGAGTGCTCAGGGACGTCTGTATGCAGAGTATACAGTGGAAGTTACGAAAGCATGACAATATAATGGCTATTAGAAATTCTTACTAACCTCTGCTAGCTACCCGTAAGTGTGAGCACAACACTGGGTTGTCAGACACTCATTTTCTGATCTCTCTTCCTGTTTTATGGCCTCTACAGATACACAATTAGTCTCACTGATGTAACCACGAATACGTTCTGTTTGATTTTTCTCCGTAAGTTCATTCTGTACATGTTCCCATTTACAGTAATTTTCAGCCCACAACGCTATCTAGCAGAGTATCTGTGATTATTGGGGCACTGATGATTTCATCAGATGTAGGGAATAAGAAGTAGTGCTTCAAGGTACAGTGGCTTTGCCTCCTCCTTCCACAGCTAACTTCATACAGCCACAGTGCAATGATTTTTTCCCTTTACAAAGATGTCAGGTGTCATGTGCAGTGGAAATCAGCCTTGATGAACTCTCTAGTATAATTAATAGTTCATTCTAATTACCTTCCAGAGCATATTTGATGTCCTGAGCAAACAGAGTCCACATGATCTCAGCACTGATTTTTCCCATGTTCAGCTCTTGAGGGAACCTGCAATCAATCACATTACATCAGGTCACTTGCTACAAGAAATTCTGCTTACAGCTGCATAGCAGAAGAGCAAATATTTCCACAAAACAATTCCCCTAGTATGCACCGCACTTTGCGTTTCACACATCTGTATGAACCATCCACTCGTCAAAGAAGAACTTGACTTATTCTAAAATAAACCAGTTGGCTCAGATGTTTTAGGAGCTACAGGTTTTCCTTAATTCCCTTATTACCCTGGCAAACAGTGAGCTATAATTTTTTATTCTATTTCAATCCAATTCAGTGTTTGAAGACTTCCACAGTGAAACACAGATAAACAGTAAAGAGTATAAAAGGTAGAAAACTGCACATTTTTGATTCCAAATTTCAGTCTTAGGGTTCATGTTACTGAAAACCAGCCCTTTTTAGGTACTTTGTGCAGTTGTCAAGTAACTGCTTTTCCACAGCTTTTTCATAGAGCCCAGCTGCTTCTTTTTCTGTGTTTCATTTCCTGTCTTCAGCGCCAGTTACTCACAAAGCCTGACACTTTAGTGACAAACACTACACGGCTCACATTACACACGAAAGGATGGCTGTTCGCCTTTTTCTTTTTCTGCAAGGCTCTCCTTATGCAGGCGTGTGCGATTGCTGGTCTCAGGTTACAGAAGAAAAAGGTCACTTCTTTCAACCTGTGGCTGCTACTCTTCCTAATGCAGCCCAATATGCTGTTAGGCAAAATACACTGCACGAGCAGCCCGATTCATGACAGCTGCAGGTTTTTGGTCTCTTCCTGAGGTTCTTAACTTGTTAAAATGATAGCTGAACTTTTCCTAGCACTGTGTTTTGATTAATGTTTGTCTGCTGCATCAAATTTATTTTATCAACAGACGCCACGTCTTGCGAGACCTCCTTTATCAGAGTGTGAAAAGAGGCAATTAAAAACCCTCTGAGAGAAAAAGAAACTTCCAGATTTCCATAGATAAAGAAAAAAAGAAATCCAAATGATCTCTTAATTTCTTATTCTTCCGTTATATTTCAATCACTTATGTTTTTTAAACATAAGCCCAAGAGAATTCCACTGAGATAGGCATTTTAAAACATGTCAGACTATCCACAGAAGTCTCAATTCTTCATTCCCATTTGACAGAGTGCTTATGCAAGTGTGGCAACACTAAAATAGACCTCAAGAAGACAAGTTAGTGGTGGCACCTTTCAAGAAGATGATTTAGTTATTTCTTATAGCACATACAAGACCTTGCATTTATGGGATTGGAAGAGAAGTCTAGTGACCTCCATGCTGATGATAATGCAGGATTCTTGCTCTTTTACATTGCTGCTGTTTGCACTTCAGATGCAATGCAGTGTTAGAACAACTCATTAGAATCAGAGTTGGAAGGGACCTCCCAAAGCTCATCCAGTCCAAACCTCTGCAGTGAGCAGGGACATCACTCACCAGACCAGGTTGCCCAGAGCCCTATCCAGCCTGACCTTGAGTGTCTCCAGGGATGGGGTTTCCTCCACCCCTCTAGGCAGCCTGTTCCAGGGATCCATCGCCCACAGATTCAAGAACTTTTTCCAGCTTAAAACCATGACCCCTCATCCTGTTGTTCCCTGCCCTTGTGAACAGTCCTCCCCAGCCTTCTGAAAGGCCCCTTTCAGGTACTGGAAGGTCCCTATGATGTTACTACTTACAGCTTCACCCATTTTCCTCTTTCAAAGGACTTGAACAACCCTCCTTAATGCAACTGTACAGCCAGGACTGCGCAGGCTAGCACTGTTAGCACCCACCAGATACACCTTGTTTGGTGTGTCTGGTATGTGTGTTTTCAAAGCAGAGAAAGGCAGTTGCAAGTCAGTGCCATTTTCTACAGCAGCACAATTAATTCATCTAGAGAAGCAATGCACTAGCCACGCCGGCTATGAAGCAGCAGGACATGCTTGTTTAAGCCCTGTTTGCATCATCTGCATTGTGACACACAGTTACTGAGTTTGCAGCTGTCATTCGGAGGAGCAATGTTGTAATTTCCAAAACAGGTTTGATGAGGGCAGGTTGCAATCTAATGTCAAACATCCATCTGCACCTCCACGGTAATTAGAAATGTCGCTACAAATCAGTCCTACCAGAGCAAGCAGAGAAATCAGCTGCAAAATGCCAAGCCTGAAAGGACTGCTCCATTTCACACCACAAGCACCAGTGTCTGTGTGAACAATGTGAGAAATGTCTGTATTTTTGGCGTTATTTTCATTTTTGTTGAATTGGTTTGTTACAAAGCAATCTGCCACACGGTCACGAGCTGGTTAATGCCTGCAGGACTTTTTTTCCCCCAGTTTTTATCCTTCTAAAAAAAGAATCAAGAACACTTCCAGTAATTTCCCATCCGTCAGGAGTTACTGGACAATATGGGCAATTTTCACACTATGTGTCCAATCTCTGGTACCTGGTGAATGGTTTCTACCTTTTTTAAGGGCTAAAAATTATGTCATGTCTACTTCATAATTTATACTAACATATCTGATTTTAATCTATCTGTTACTATGTGTTTTAAACAATCTACCCCGTTGTTATATTACTATTTGTGAGTAAGAACAGCAGCTCACAACTTGAGTCTGCGCCATGGTACACACCACTCCTGTCACCATTTTCCTTAGAGATAACTTTAAGCAGGAGTAATTATAATTACTTTCATTTGGTTACTCATGTTTCTAAGATTACTCAAGTCATTATACTATATAAGTTATTATTTGCACTACATTAACACATAGAAGCTTCTGGCTTAAGAAACTGCTTGTAGTAACATTAAAGTATGTAATAGCAGAAATCACTGACCTTCAAAAGCTCAGTTAAGGTAAGATAGAGAATGGGAAGCAGGCAAAGTAGAAGTGACTTTATCAAGATCCTATGACAGCTAAATGTCATGAATATCAGGCAGCAAGAGAATTTAAGCTTTCGAGTTTTCCTTCTGAGCCCTCTTCCCAACAAGGGCAGGATTATAGTTGCTTTAATATACACACATATAGTTATACACACATACTGTCATATGAACATTGAGAGAACACGTGAAATAAATAAGAATATAAAATTTCAGGTTATTAATCAACATATTTATCTCCAAAAGCTCAGTCTTCCTTAATTCCTAGCTTGAATTTTATCAGAGAAAGGCACTTAGTGTTCAGTCAGACGTATTTCCCTGACTAACCTGACAGGCTGAATTACCAGCATCATGAAAAATGCTCATCTCAGGAACATATACAATAAACAGTAGACTGCAGAGCAAAACATGACTGAGAAGTTATTATGCCTGTTATTCTTCATCATTAATTCATATGATGTACATTTAACGTTTTTGACATCCTCTTCATTTTCTCATTACAAGATTGTCCTGGTTTGAGTGAGAATAGAATTAGTTCAGCGGTTTTAGTTTTCAACTCTGCCTTTTCTAAACTTCACTTCTAACAGCACTTTCTGAAGTCAACTTCATATTTTTGCAGAGAGCATCTGATTCTGCAGAGGACAATGCTTGATGTTTGCTACCGAGAACTGGGATGCAGAAAGGCTCTTGCTTATACTTCCTCCTGTGGGAATGAAGATAACTGCTAAACCTCCTGTGCCATGTTGGGTTAAGAAAGGTTAAACTTCACAAGCTTAATGAAATGTATGATATTCTCATGCTTCCACAGAATAAATTTAATTGATGATGGGGAATATCACTGATTTAAGACACAAAACACATCAGATACATGATCCACTATCAGTGAAATGTTCTAGAGTTTCTAGCCTCACATGTCTAAATCATGATAGATTTTTTTTAGACTTTGTTCTATGCTTTCGTGGGTTTTTTCCCACTGACGTGTATTTCATAACTCACTGACTCATGCTTTAAAATTATGCTGTTTCTTCAATGTAAGTTACTACCCTTCAGGGATTTATTGAACATTCTAGCTCTTGAAGCATGAGGAAATCTGCTCTTTCAGATTTCACGTGCCAGTTCTTTCCACACTGGGATACGGGGAGAGAGAGTATGTGAAGCTTCTTGGAGGTTTGCTTTCACAGCAGCTCTGATTATTTCCATTTCCAAATGCTCGGTATCTTTTGCCTTTCTGTGTTGGCATCAACATTCTGCAGCTGAGTTCCTTGTCCTGTGTTAGCTCATTTCATTTCTAAATACACAGACAATATTTCACTGCAAAGAGAACTCAGTCCCATCGTGTTGCATTTTCCTTTGCTCTTTTGCAATGTTAAGTCTCTCCTGACTTGTTGCATTTCAAGTTAATGCTCTCTACTTCCAATATTTACCTTTGCTAACTGTATGGCTGTTTTCTCCATCTCTTGCAGGCTCTGCTTTTTTACCCCAACATTCTTTCTGAGTTGAGTAATCACTGGTTTTCCAAGAACACGGAGCTGAAACTGTTTTGAGTTCACATGTGCAAATACAAGTTCCTAAGAGATTCTGCAGTACTGTGTCACATTTGAGTACTTTCTCTAAGGATCTCTGATCAGTTTTTGTGACATACTGTTTAAACATCCTTTACCCAAATAACAAATGGAATTGCTTCTTTGGTGACTGAGATAATTGTGTGGTTATCCAACCTTGGTGATCTCAGACAACATTAATAGCATTTCCTCTTGATTAGAAACCACGAGCTTTCCTTTCAAAATGTGATTTTCAGCTATCAGATAAAGACAAAAAATTTCAAGGGCTAGCTAAGCCAGCATTTCAATACTTTCTAATGCAACACTAAAAAGAAACTCATTAGAGTATTACTCTTCATTAAGAGTATGAAACAGTGTTCATTGAGGAAAGGAAACAGGTTCTGACATTGCAAAGATGTACCAATCAGTGAACAATAAATTAAAAGTCCCACCAGAGAGGTCTCATTTCTTAAACTTCTATTACGATAACTCACGGCTCATTCAGTGATTCTCTGAATTGGCTATACGATTAAAATGAAAGCTTTTCACTAAAGATGTGCAGAAGCACAAAATTTAGGTCTTGATTTCCAAATTCTCAAGCATATTTTTGTTGTAGATTTTTTTCTTTCTTTGTTGTTCCTTTAAACTGATGTTTTATTTTGGTAGCAATTCCTACTATCTCATGGTGTGTACAAGTGCTGGGAGGTCCTACATTTTATTGTGAATCAGACTACAATCACATTTTAAATTGTTTTAACTAGTAGAATGAGAAATTTACAACTTGAAATACCAGACTTCATGTTTTGCCCTCAAACTTACATGATATAGCTCTTATGTCACACAGGATCTGCATGTTGCCCACACAGCTCCCACTGAATACTCTGGTATGGTCTCTCAGCTGCTGCAATGCTCACTGAGGCAATCACATCATCTTTCATCTGGGTACTTAATACGAAGCAGTTCTTCTGCATTCAACTTACATTTTCCTTTCATCCCATTTCTTTTCTCAGTTAAGCAAGGGAGAAGAGGCTGTCTCATTTTCCTCAAAAGCTTTTACATGCTGCTTTTTTGTCAAAACCTTCTATTTAAAAAAACTGTATCCAAAGCAACTCGAATTCTCTCTTCTCTACTAGTGTATCGATTTTAAGTTCCTTCACTTCTCTTAGGTATTGATTGCACCTCCCTAATGTCACATCGTGTTACTTTAGGAAGATGTTACATCTTCAAATTTCAGAAGTCAGCCTTATTCCAGTAAGTCCAGGATATGTTTTTACATTTCTATAAATCTTCAAATCACCCTACATAGGGATTGCCTGTAGCGAATGTAAAATTGGAGAGGGTCGTTTTGTCAAGTTCATGATTCTTCTAAAAATACATCCACAGAACTCTATTATAATGCCTAAAAAATTCTCAACACTATTTGAACACCAAGATACTATCAGAACAATCTTATCATCACGCTGTTTCACTGAACTGTCTCTTCTTTCCATCCATTTAGTTCTCAGCATAATATTTTGCTACTTAGCTTTTTGAGATGGTTCATATACCACGTCCTTAGTGCTTTCAAAACAAAAGACTCTCTTTCCATGATCAAAAAATCTTTAGCAAAATATGTCCATCCTGTATGTTTAAAAATCTCTAGCTAGCTTATTTTTAAAGTACAACTACTGATTCAGCTATCACAGAATCACAGAACATTAGAGATTGGAGGGAACCTTGTAAAAGATCATGTAGTCCAATCCCCCTGCCAGACCAGGATCACCTAGACATCTTA
This sequence comes from Phoeniculus purpureus, assembly GCA_028565055.1. Lineage (NCBI taxonomy): Eukaryota > Metazoa > Chordata > Aves > Bucerotiformes > Phoeniculidae > Phoeniculus > Phoeniculus purpureus. Next base: position 2,715,420 of record JAOXOE010000705.1, read on the forward strand.
TCCTTATTTTAATAAATCCATTATTCTTCATTTTTATGGAGAAAGTAATTGCTTACTGGTTCAAGACAGGCGTATAAGCTGTTTTATCTTCATCTATGATGGTAACCATCAGAGTGATAAGCTGTGCCCAGAAATCCAAATTCTTTGTTGTTGGTCCCTGCTCTTCTTTAGAAACTTCCTTCTTACCCTGGTAAAAAAAAAAAAATATTGAGTATATTTTATGTTAAAGAAAATAGAGAAGATATTATGAGATTTCCATATACACATTACTACTTGGTTAGAAAGAGTGATTTATGAGGAATCTTCATAAACTTTGGAAAAAGACTGTCTATTGAGAGTAAAGAATATGACAGACTGTACCTGGGTGCGGGCTTATGTGAAAAAAACCTTCACAGCACAAAGACAGCCAGGTCAGCAAAGAAGATCAATAGAAACTGAATGTTTAGTGCATAATCACACTTTAATTAAATACATTCTGAAATTCTCTGTTGTGCTGATAAACACACTGAATACAGGTCAAATTTTCTGCCAAGGCAGAAGTTTTATACCCTAACACAATAAATATTGAACAAATCAAAGACAAGAGGTATTTCTTGTTTTGTTTTGGGTTAGATACTGAATTTATTTGGCCCAACACTGCTGTGCTGTTCACTCTAAAGAAAAAGCACTTAAATTTCCCTTTACTTTTTAATTGCCAAAACCAAAGGCTATTGCCTTAAGTATTCTGCACTGAGATTTTGCAGGGAGTCGCAGACTAATTGGCAGAACCATAACCTGGGAATTTCAAGAGAAGCAGAGTGAAGTAGGAGGGAAAACAATAAATTCATGGATGCATAGGAAGTATCAGATTCGTTATGTCCAACAAACAACTTCACTGTGGAGAACCAAATATGAAAACAAGTATTTTAATCTTTGCATACACACACACACACACCCCTTCTGCAACACAGAGGTAGCTCTGTGCAGCTCTCCTCATGCTCTTCTACAACGCTGCCACAGATAGAAAGGGGTCTTTTCACTCAACTAGTAAGTCAGAAATTGCCCATTCTCTTGCAAGCTTAAACACAAACTCCCTGAATTCTCATTTATATTCTGAATACGATCACTTCAGTAGACTTTTTGTCCCTTTGAGTAGATATGACACAATATTAGTATTGTAGCGAATTAATTAAACGTTATCTTAACCTCAATTAACTTTTACCTATTAAGAGCATTCAGAACGGCGAAAGGGACGTTCAGGAACACTTAATTGAAATTGTTTTTGTGGTCACTGTGGAATATTTTGGAAAAGAATCATTAATTACACTGCTACATACCCAGCTGATCTACAAGTGCTTCGGTGTCTAAAACTACTGAAATACAGGTGAGGCTCAGAACACTGGAGCGTTATTGTCACACACAAGGGCTTTCCCTTGATGTGCATCATTACTTTTATTAAAAGACATTTATTAGTAATATACCATTTTTTCTTCAGCAGCCAGTACCATGTTTAAGGCAAATAAAATGAAAGGTGGTCGAAGAAGGCAAAGCCAAGTCAGATTTAGTCCAGCATTTCATTAAAGTATGATATTTCACAGAAAAATCTTGCAATGACAGCTGAGACAGCTTTCCACAAATGTGAATGTGAAGCACAGAATGTGAAGTTCCGATCCTCAACACAGATAGCACGAAGCAATCAGTTCACAAAATAATAGTTGCACAAAGGGTGCAACTTATTTGCAGAAAGCAAAAATTACCTGTCACAAAAATCTTTTAAAAAATCAAGATGATCTTTTCAAAATCACCAGAGAAGCTGCTGTTTGCAGTAGTCTCACACTAGTAGGAATAGCTTTACGCTCTGCAATGAAAGTGCACACCCTGCCCATGCCCACTTGCCGTTTCCACTCTTTATCTTAAAATCGAACTAATAGGTTAGAAATACTCAGATTTATTCAAGTTATTTTTTACTTTAATTGTCATGAATATTTGCCTTATTATGTATTTTCTGAGGTTTCTATCAGCAGGTGCTTTCAAGGAAGCATGTGAGTGAGTTACAACAACATTGGAAGTTGGATTACACCAGTTAGTGGCAAACTTGCAGAAGTAACAGAAGAAAGTCCCCTCATGGAATAAAAACTGAAACAGAGCTACTTTCATACCCGGAAACATTCAGTAACGCACTGTGGCTTGAAAACAATTCTGTTGGCATAACTGAGGGGTAAACTCCATAACAATATCAAAGGAGTGGGTGGAAGCACAGCATCACATAATTATAGTTTAACAGTTTCTAAATGAAATGGAACACCTTTTTAGAGGCACCGAAGTTTGGTTTCTGTAACACCTTGCTGAACTCTCCTGTGGACCAAAGGCACTTGCTGTAATTCTGGTATTCTCTTACAGAAAAAGAGAAAACCTAGAGGGATTTTTCTGAGTTTAAGGGAAAGAAAAGGCTAAACTGTTGACAAGCAAATAGGTTTTGCACTCTGGAAAATTGGCTGAAGGATGAGAAAGCAATCTCAGGCACAGTGTGAAGCAGGATTAAAATCTATGTTTCTATTACCCTGAAATGAACCTGTAAAGGCTGGTCTGAGGAACACAGAGCTTTCAGCTTCTCTCGCCAGTGATCTCATCAGTCTGTAGGACAGATATCTAGTTTAATTTATTTTGGTTTTGTTTTGTTATGCATGGTATGATCTATACTTATTGAATACACATGACTTCAATAAATCCAGTTTTATTATGTCAGAAGACTGTGTCTAATGCAAGCCCCAAGCTGCATTTCAGAAAACCATATTTTCTGCATAAATAATCATAGAATCATAGAATTATCAAGATTGGAAAAGACTTTCAAGATCATCAAGTCCAACCATCCACCCCACAACCTTAACCATCTCCCAAAACACCACATCTGGCTGTTTTTTGAACAACCAGAATGGAAACCGAGGCAGTAGCCCGGGTTACTATTGCTACAGAGTGCAATTGTATAGACCAGTCTTAGATGATGAAATATTATTTTAACCACACTTCTGAATTTTTCAACTGCTTAGTTATTATTATTTAATATGGAAGAGGTTAAGATCCATCAGGGAATACACAATATACACTACATACACATAAAAACCACACAAGCCCCTTAGTTTTTCCCTTTGTAATGTGCATATTTAAAATCCTAAAATGTATAACACACAGAACAGTCTACAAAGGACTATGGCTTAACCAGTGTTGCTTACAACACTGTAAATCTGCTTGGTAAAGAAAGAAGAAACAAACATAATCCAAAACATTTACGCAGGGCTGCAGCAAAGTAAAACAGAAGCTTTCTGACTCAATTGGCAGAAGGGTAGCTCTTCCAAACAGTCTCACAATCTCTTCTTGCTAATCTAAGTGCACAGCAGTCATATCGCTCTACGTCCCACTCATTTTGTCTCCTGCATATTACACTGGGACACTGAGCTCACCACTGCCACAGAGAAGTTATGATAGATATTTCCGTTAAAACATCATTGCAGTGATAAAGTAGCAAAGAGAGCAAATGTGAAGAAATAGGAGAGAGCACACACTGAAGAATATTCTTATCTATCTCCTCTCTCCATGAGGTGACTAATTTGAATGTTGTGCATGAAACCAGTCTGTCTTCCTCAGCCTAAAAATCACATAGCAGAGCTAGAAAATGCTCAGGAAGGGACAGCAAGGTTTAGGAAAGGTAGAGAGTGAGTTCCAGTAAAGTAATGAACATATGAGATGAAGTTTATAAAGTTTTAAAAGCTATTCCTTAGTCATAAGATTCTCAAGACTTCTGCTTTGCTCACAGTCCGAAATAGGATGTTGAGCCAGATGAATCCTGTGTCTAGTGTGGGGCGGCTAATTCCATGATCTTAAACTTTTGGCTGCAATATGATTGGAAACATAATGTAAAGCAGTGTAAGGACAGAACTGAAAGACAGCAGTGATGACATTCACTATTAGAGTATTCCGCGTGCGTGGTTGTGTTAATCTATACAGAAAGGATGATAAAGTACTTTGGTCTCAGCTCAAGTTATGTAATCAGGATGCCAGATGGTTTTGCATACCTGAATTGATTGAGTAGAGCACTCTGTGATTGCTGTACTACTAATTACTCCATAATTATCAATCTACTGGAAGTATGTGACAAACTTAGATGCAGAAATCTGTGTGTGCCCATTTCTTAGAACTGTCAGGTTCCACTCTATCCCAAGCCCGTGTTTACTGATAAGCTGTTGGGAGCTGTGTTATAGAAAGGCAGTTTTCAATGTGTAATCTCATTTGAATTAAATTCTTTAATTTAACAGGTTAGACTTGATGATCCCTTTCAACCTGTTTTACTGTGATACTGTAAATAGCCTGGATTCTCTGATACCAGATGGAAAAGTGACCAGGGACTCATAGGTGAGTACAGCAAACTGAGCCAACTCTTAAAGCACAGGTCCATCCACACGCTAGTCTACAGCATCTTGTTAATACAGAAACTCAGGTTCCCCAAAGCTAGGACATTATCAGTACATTATCAACATGATCTACGCTGCTACACTATACCTCTAGCAGAGATAAATCGCAAGGGAAAAGCATGGTGCTGCTACAGCTCTGAAATACTTGGCTCTAGAACTAGTTCTTTCTTGCTGACTTCTGGACTTTTGCACCATGGTTCACCATTCTAACACCCAGACAACTAATGGACAAAAGAGGTGGTCTCCAAAATCAGGAGCATCATCAATACTGTTCTGCTGTGCAGGTGTCAAATATAGAGTATCCCAGTGTTTTTTTCCCAGTAATACTGGTGCTACCAGTCATGAAATGATTTGTACTGATCAAGAGCTCCTCAGAGAACAGGCTTAGCTTGATTTGCATTGTACTGGTTTTCCTCAGTGGAGAAGACTGCAAAATGAATTACTGAAGGGACATTGGTATTGTGAGCACCAGTCAAGATTTCAAAGTCAGATTTCAAAAACAGTGACGTATTTGTAAATTGAGTCAGAAAGCCATAAAAGTGCCTTCTAAACTCCTTCTTCAAGGCATTCTTTTTTTGTTCAACATCAAGCAACTAGCTCTTGACTCAGATAAGTGTTAATTAAAGAGAATTACTAAATCTGCTACATAAGGAATTAGGTGGTTACTCACCAGAGTGCTTTGTCTCAAATTGTGAAGACAGTAATATACATGTCAGCAAGGCTGTCAGGATGTCATGTTTTACTGTCTGTGGTACTCGCTTGTTTTGTGTCATGAGCTGTTATTTGCATTCTGGTTTGACATGGCAGTATAAAATTTTTATACACTATTAGCATTTACTGTGCCTCGCCCCAGGAAATATTGCTATTCCCTAGGGTGGTATTTTGCTGCCACAAATTCGTTTTACCACAGTCATTGTCTCTCTGGCATGAAGGTAGAGGGTGATAAAAAGAGGAAGCAGTGATTGCTGAGCACGTTTGTGACTTCTTTGTTACTTATAGTGAAAAATTCCCATAACTCCAGCTTGACACTTTCAATTTCATCTTTCATGGTTCTATTTTCAGCCCAAAGTCAGACAACTACGTACAGGCAGACATTAAGCATATTTCCTAGAAACAGTTGGCAGGCATCTTTGAGAATTTTAGGCTGAATACAGAAGCAGAGGCAGAAGATGGTTAATATGAGCGTGTGTGCAACACGGGAAACTACTGCTGCTGGCCACATGGAATTACTACTGCTCAAGTAGACTGTCTAGGTTCTACTTTTTCAACACATCATCATCCACATTATGATTCAGGCAAGAAATGAACCATGTAGGGTAACCCCCCTGAGCCTGCTGTAGACCTAACAGTGTAACAGCTGCCAGGTTTTCTCCTGAGTGAGAGCAGGTGGTGCCCTATATACAAAGAATTTCTTGTTGCTTTGGGGTTCATCAGTTTATGTTCTCACTGTTCCCAGCTCAAATCTCAGCTGTGCAGCTAAAACATGAACCTTCTGTGCTGCACCACCAGGCTAGGATAGATGCCTTCTTTCCATGAGAAAGGAGTCCTTATGTGATGGGGAGGTAAGTAGAGATAAAAGAATGAAGAAGATCTAAGGGTGGAATCTGGTGCTGCCTACTATCCGTAATGATTGAGCAGTAACATAAAACAAGTTCACATTGACCTTACCTGATCCACCAACTGGTTGTACAGATCATAGCAATTGTCAAAAATGTACTTATAAGTTGAGTCTAGGCAGGCTCTTACACAATCTTTTACCACAGTGCTGGCTCGAGGTGGGCTCTGCAATTCCAGGACCTAATAAAACATTTCATAAATGGAAGAACATCAGAATGAGGTTGAACACAAAAAATGAAGTTTTGCAATGAAAAGTGAAACATGATAATGAGCTAATTGTTTAAAATTGAGTAGATTTAAGGTCATTCTAGTTTCGAGATGCATTGAAATACATAATTAAGTGGATTGTACCACTCCATTTTATTTGAATGAAATTATTCTTATGGTGAAAGAGGCAACCGTGGCCAAGGATTACATCTTCAGGTTTCACTAAAGGTGGGGGAGTCTCCTCCTCTGGAGGCATTCAAACCTGCCTGGACCATGTTCCTGTGCAATCTGCTCTAGATGAGCCTGCTCTGGCAGTGAGGGTTGAAGTAGATGGTTTCTAGAGGTCCTCTAACATTGTGTAATATCAACATCCAGAGTGACTGAGGCAAGCAGAGTTATCAGACCTGTTTTGCTGTTTGACACATGATCTTAGGGTAGCACTAGGAACGCATTATTCTTCTTAAGAAGTTCAACTGAGTTTGATTTATATGACCTGACCTTAATGACAAAAATCAATAATGTTGTTTGTTTCCTGCAGGAGATGTAAAAGTAATTGTTAATAAAGGAAAATACAGTTATTTATTTTTCAAAGATAATAGCTTTTACCATACTGTTAATACAAAATATTAATAAGATTAATTTAATGATCTTCAGTAAGTTAAGAGATTTAATATAAAACTGGAGGAGATTAATTGATTAAGTATATTAGGTAAATTTTTGTTAGGTTTTTTTTTTAATAAAAGGCTACAGCAGGTTTTTTTTTTAGAATCATTGGGCAAATAAAGGACAGTACCTTCATTCGAAAAAAAGTAATGCTGGTAAGCAGGTCCACAGTTGATTTTAGATCTTGAAGTCTTTCAGAGTTGCTGGCAGGAAAATTATCCTGGTGGTCAGGAAGCATGAAAGATCAGAGTTACAGGTAAAATCCTTGAACAGCTAAGGAAAAAACTCTCTAGGCAAACAAACGTGCTGCTTGGAAGCATTAGAAATGCTAACGTTACTTGAATACTGCCTGTGAGGAAGTTAGCGGTGAGTACTCCTTTGAAATGAACACTTCTGACAACGCTACTGTATTCCTAGTATGAATGATTTAAAATTTTTGATATCTTCAAAGCCTTAATGGCATAAATACTACAGAAGGCGAGGAAAAAATTTATAGTGAAAATCATTTATAGGTTTGTCAGGGTACATAAATCACTTGTAGGCACAAATGCAGGAGTAAGCTTAAGGTAGAAATCGTACATGAAATTCCTACTATGATCTCCAGAAAGCTGATGGGAACCAGTGTTATTTAACTGGCTTCCTGCTAAATAAAACACTAGTCAAACATCATTCATACTCCAATATTAGCTGGTTAACATACTTCAAAATGAAAAGATCCCAGGATGAACCTGTCTGCTGCGCAAAATATATGGTCTTATGAACTGAGTTTGTGCAACTACTACTACCCTTAGCTTCCTTAAGTTTCTTTTTAACAATCCCTTTCTTCTTCAGTTTTAGAAAGCACACCAGAAGACCACAGAAATCCTTGGTTGTAGGCTGTCAATCCTGAAAGCTAAAAGGGCAGCTAATGGAGTATAAACGCTTATGCATCACTTAAATACCTCATGATCCAGTGGAATGGAAAAGGAGAGGGAGTTCACATGAGGTAGGTTATTCAGTCCATGCTTCTTTCCTAACAGACTGGACTTGGAGTAATATTTTTCTCATGGAAAGAGTTTCCACAAGGCAGAAATGACACTGGAATTTTTAACATGTAGAAAGATGGGGAATCAACTCTCTTTCAACATTGCTAGGATATTTGCACAGCAGCTATAGCAAAGATGTCAGCCTCTTGGAATAAATACAGCAGTAACTACAGTTTGCCCTACATGAGTCAGTGAAGACAATTCCCAGATGGATCAGCTTAATCACGTTATGTATTAATTTAAGCAAAGTTGTTGAATCCTACTTTTTCTTGAGTGTCTGCTCATTCCTTGACCCATTTTTAGCTTTTGGAACGAAAAGAAAAAGTTGAGGGTTTTTTCCAAAACGGAAAAGTACTGTCCTTAAATTGCTTAAATTCTGTTATTGTTTGCACCAAATGATTTTGGGGGGGGTGTCTCATGTCAACACACAATATGGTTTCTATGCCACAGGAATCGAAAACTTCTTCAAGCACATAAAGCCCACAGGGATATTCACACACCCCTACACCCCCCCATCTTTGTTGTTTTCTAGATAGAATGTGTTGCACATACCCTGTATTTAGATAAATCAATCCTCAGAGAATTATGCAACTGATCCAGCAGTTTTATGAATTTTTCCCTCTGCAAAAAGAAAAGAACACGTTTCATAAGACTTTGCAGGTACCTGGAACTGGTGGGTTGTCAGAAAGCTGCCTTCTATTCTTTGAAATTTCTCTTATTTGAAAAATAGTTTGTACTCTATTGCTTCATGTAAAAGAGCTGGTGTGACACATCTCTTTCAAGGCTAGGAAACGCATTTCTTATCACTTTATTGTCCCTTTCTGTGCCATGTTATGATTTAACTGAGACACATTCAACTGGGCAGCTGTGCAGTACATTAGTGATGTGACACTGACTTTTCTCTGCAGCATCTTCCTTTCTCAATGATTGATGCACTGTTGAATAACCCAAGATTTCTAGAAATTTGAAAGCATTGACTATGTTGCTGACCAGGTGTCACAAGAGCATGAATTCAGCAGAGGCCAGTTGTAAGGAACTGTGCTTACCTACAACATGCAAAAGTGTGATGGAAAATTGTAGCTCAGAAACAGAGTTATTTTTAGGAAAAAGCTAAGTAACTCTGTGCAGTTATAATTTTCCCTTCCTGATGTTGAGAATAACTTGTCTTGATAGATGAAGGTCTCATAGATCTTGCTATGAGACACTCAGTTCATTTGTGTCATTCTTCAGTAATACTAATGAGAGCTTCTAATTACTAATCTTCATGTTAAAACATATCTCGCAGTTAACTCCACAAAAGTACGCAGAAATACTTGCCAGCCTATGTGAAAGCTGCAGACTTGTGGAAGTAGTGAGATGTGATAGCTCTCAGATTGCATGACTGTATCCACAACATCCCCAAAGTATGATTGGCACTAATACAGAGTTCTTTGTGCACTGCCTGTCATCAGCAGAGCCCTAACCTACACCAAAAGCCACTAATTTGGCACAGCTCCCTTAAGGGATCGATCAAAAGGGAACCTTTTTGTCAGGCTATACATCTGTACTGAAACATTCAGTCAGCCAAATCCTTCCCAGCTGTAGCCTGAGGTCTTGAATTTGAGATGATCTTTTTGATTACGTGCAGCTACCCACTAACAAATGCCTTTTGACCCAACAGAGAAAAGTAATCTAATACTTAGCCTATAAGTCAATTGTTTGTAAACAGAGCTCCAAATCTCTATTAACAGTGTTTACTACTGTCTTTCCATCCATCTGTTGAAATCTGAATTGGATTGGAATTTTTGTCAAAGGTAAACTGGCATTAGCAGTAGAGAGAAGACTTAATCTCTGTCCAGCCTGACGGTAAAAGTCATTCTGATCATTACAAAGATTGAAAAAAAAAAAATCCAGTAGAAAATCCAACAAAAACATTCTAAATATCAAAAGCTTGATCAAGCTCAAAACTCTTAACGGAATTTGGAAAGAGTAGCCTGGTTTCATCAAAGATGCAGTCGTTACATAATAAACCATTGATTAGCAATATAAATCCAGAGCAATATTGTGCTGGTAAGGTAATACATAAAGTCTAAATATTCTGATAGTGCTTTTGTTGTCTATAAAACCTCTTTACTTTATAGTCACAAAGAAATGTTAAGCGTTTCTCTTTCAAAGCAGTTATCTAATAGCAAGAGATGAAATTCCACTTTAAGAACATGCTGTCTCCAAAGTAAAGATCCTCCCTGGCTGCATTTATAGGTGAATACTTTTACCAGACTTAACATTTAAAAGAAGAATAAATTTATATTTAGAGCAAATATTTCTCAAAAAAAATTACTGAGTGGACCTGAAAATAATGACTTAATGGATTTTTAGCTTATTTTTTTACATATGAAATCACTTAAATTGTCAACTATATACTCCAGGAGAATTTGAAACTAATGTGAGTACAGCTGTAAGCAGTATCGACATTCAGGATTCATCAGTAAGAAGAATCACAGCATCTTTGTTGTTATTCTTTTGCATATAAAAGTTTATCTCAGAGGTACTCGTGCATGAAATGCAAACTAATATTTAGTTCAAACTCTTCCTTGTATGAAAAAATACAAAGCAATGTTGTATTCTGCTCGCTGTTTGCTACACTTAACAGTTTGTTTTAGCATCCAGAGCAAATCTTCTGTACAAACTTCACAGCTACCCTTTTTCCAGGCATGGATTGAATTATTTTGCTGATCATAGTCTGAAAATTTCACTTCTGACTTCCCATGGGAAGACTAAAGCAAAACTCGAATGAAGTCTTCCCTGTTTTGCTAATCCAAGTGTATAATTTCATAATGTTTTGAGAATCCTCAAATACCTAATGTTGCTATTACTCTTAGCACTGATGAAGAGCACCTCTAATACTGATTGAAACATGTATTAATTTTTATTTAATAAATTTTATTTAATAAATTTTAATTATGCTTAACATTCTATTTTGCACCAATAAATAGTATTTTAGAAAATATTTATAGTATTTATCTATTATATATTTATAGTCTTCATATATATATTTAAATGAAAAATAGCTTTGATATCAGCCATACAAATAACAGCTATATAAAGAGGAAATAATGCATTTTTCACTATCAAATTGTGTTTATCTCTGATTATCTCATATGGAATAGTAGAGATATGAAAGCAATTTCTGTCTGAATTATTACAGTCTCTGCCTTCCTGCTCTCTTTTTCCCAGCGAGGTGAATAAATCAGAGTGAATGTATCTTTATTTTTTTTTTCCATGTTCAAAGACCAGGAAGCTCACACTGAGAGCAATTCGTACCCAGAAGGAAAGCTGAGCACCAACAAAAGCACTACCACGTCCTGAGAAGTTAACAGTAACTCTTATTCTTTAAAACGACAAACTTGTTCAAAATTTTTGAATTTAGAAGCTAATACGGTATCATAGATGAGGAGGAGAAAAAGAAAGAGAAAGGAAATACGAGAATTCCATTCAGAATGCAAGTTTACTTACACCGAAGTTAGTAGCAGCAAATCGATCTGAGGCAGATACATTAGTGGCTGCTGTAGTGTGGGCATAGAAAGCATTTATATTGGCCAACAAGGTACTCATAACTGCTGGAACACCAGGGCACATATATTTAGAAGATAGACAGGAGAAGTGCCTACAATTCAAACAAACTGACAGTTATGAAAGACACCAGGAAAAAGTTCTTTAATCTGAGGTGGGTGGATCCCTGGAACAGGATGTCTAGAGAGGTGGTGGAGGCCCCATCCCTGGAGATATTCAAGGTCTGGGCAATCTGGTCTGGTGAGTGAAGTCCCTACTTGTTGCAGGGGGGTTGGACTAGATGACCTCTGGAGGTCACTTCCATCCTTGTAATTCTATGATTCCTGTTCTTATTTTATTACTCCACTGTTCCACCTGTAATTTGGTTAGTGAAACCGACGATGAAGCATCTGTGTCAAGTGTCAGATTATGTGAACTTTTGCTTCTCTCCTTCATTTCAGTAAAATGAAGGAGATGTAAAGATCACAGAACCTGCTAAGGTTATCGCATTCAATATGTGTCACATTCAATATGCGCCACAACTCTGAGAATGCTGGTAACCCAGGTAAGAAATCTGCAAGCCACACGGCCTCCTTCTGCTTCCTAACAGAAATAATGCAAGTGGAATTTTCCTACCTTGCTTTCATAGGTGCAGCCAATAGCACTTTAGATTTCTAAAGGACACGTGATGTCACAGTGACCGTTGCTAAGCCTCACGTATCTTCGAGTAATATTACATCGTTTAAGCTACAGTCACGTGTCTAACCACGTGAGATTGCTTCTACTTAATACTGTGCAATTTTCTGATGAATACGCGGTGCCTGCGATTCTTTCAATATTTCTGCTGGCACGAAACAGCAGGGCTAATTAATGGGCTGTACTCTGTAAGCAAGTGCCATCAATGAAAATGACTTTAATCAGAGATTTGTGTGCTTTTTGCAATGCAGCCACAATAACTGAGGACTGGCAGGAGAGCAAGATGGTGTCGTTAATGCCCATTAACCTGCAGGAGTGAGAACTAAGTCACTGAATTAGAAGCATTAGGTTCTACCTGCAGTGATTCTTGTCAATAAGAAGCAAAGATCTTAATAGACTTTTTGTGCGTAACTCCACTACACAGTACATCCAGGATAAAGAAAGTCTGTGTAGTTTCAGTAACGCTGCTTCTATGTGTGCTCTGGTTTTTGCCTTCTAAAAAGAGATAAATTACACTGACAAATGAATGAGAATAAACCCAGTTTTTCTTGGTGGCAGAGAGGGGTTTAGTATGTGGAGGTAAATAAGCTTTCAGTACAATTTTTTCAAGATATGGTATTTACAGGATAACTCACTATCCATGCAGTCATCAAAATAAGGAATCAAAAGCTGGATCACTGAACTGCTCCTTGTTAATTTGTCCTATCTGTTTTCTTCCCTATTCTTTCCCTTCTGGGAGTATCCACATGTCATTCACGTAAAGAACAATATCTATTTGGCTACTATCTATCACAACAAAACTTACAACTTTTCTGACCCATATAAGAATTTCTATTGCCAATACAGACTCCATGGGGAGGGATGGAATATAATAATGATAAAATCATAGAATCATCAAGGCTGGAAAAGACCTTTGAGATCATCAAGCCCAGCTGTCCGACCTAAAACCCCTAATACATATATATAAAAAAAAATATATATATAAAATTATATAAGACAGAAGAGTGTATTATGTAATCTCTGTAGTCAAGAATCCAGTTACCGCAATCAAAGCTGTATTGTAGTTTGGAGTCGATTTCTGTTTATGTGAATTCTGCATCTGATCACTTAAAAGCAGATTTCTTTGCTTAGAAATAGTAGTTGCAATCTACCTTGAGACTAAGACAGCCGTCCTAAGTGGGCATCTGTTCGGGAGAAACAGTCTATATTTAGTCTTATAAACATGTGGATGTCTCTGTCTCCAACAACAGGTACAAGTACACTTGAATTCATTCTCTTTGTAAGTTTAATGAAAAGCTCTTATCAGGGACCATGACTACAGCAGGGAAGCAACCACATATGTCACCTCCTTTTGGCTGATACCCACATTTTGTTAGGTCTCTGATGATGAACAAATAATCTTCTGATCTAGAATAAAATACTACCTCAACATGACATGTTTTAAATCACAAAAAATGCAAAATTTCTGTCCTGATGCTGTTTGAGAGGAGAAAAAAGCCAGAGCTTTATGTTTTCAGGACTTTTAGTTCACCACCTATTGGGCTGATTGTCTGTGAAGAAGTACTGAAACTATAAGCTGATCAATATTCTTGTTTAGCTTTGCTGAGCTCCACGATTGTGGTTGATGAGCATATTCAGTGCATGTGGAAGATCAAGGCTATCCTTTGGAAATGTTAGTCCATTTCAGTGCTCTAAAGGAGTAAATATGTATAAATAGTAAAGAGACGGAAACAAATCATCAGAGTTTACTAACAGGATCATAAATGACACCTGAAATTACAGGCAAGAGGGGATGTTTACTACCATAGCAGAGTAGCATGTTAAACTGTTCTAGAAAATCATATTTTAGGGAGGCTTAATTAGATTTATGCTCTGTTCAGAAAGGCAGAATGGCGTATACACCTACTCCAGAATGTGCTGTCTGCCCACATATACGACCTAAAAAGGTCACAACTGCCTCTTGTAAGTGGCTCTGAAGCCTTGTACAATAGGTAAATTTAGAACTGCAAAGAAATATGAATTTTAGAAATCACTTTCAGATAAAACGAGCATCTCACAGCAACACACTCAAACTCTCCTGTGCCTGCTACAGTGTATAAGAAGCATGTGGATACTCTTGAGGTTCTGGATCACGGGCATTAAAACACAGTCAATTTTGCATTTACTACTGCAAACATTTTCATTTACAACGTTATCATGACACATGCAATAGAAACAGACCGCAGCTAGAATCTCAAGCATGAAATTCTTACGCAATATTCCTTTGGGCCAAGTGATTACATTCAAAGTCTGTCTTTTGTGTGGCAGAAAATGGCTTTGCTTTTAGCAGGAGCACGTCGTTACCGACTGGAATCTGATCGTTCTATTTCTTGAGTCAAGAAGGGACCATATTCCCCTAGCCATTAAAGTCGTTCCAGGAGCAGAAGGTGATCGCAAACACAAATAAAACCAACAGATAATAGTCCAAAAGAAAATTATCTATGACAGATCTAATGTATTCACCGTTCTCCCAAAAGTCTGAATGCTCTGCGAGACATGTCTGCAGATGAATAAGCAAAGCAATATATATGAATATAAAATCCTATCCAAGAATTACTTGACGTTTTATTGGTTCTTGGGTTTATTCCTAACTTAAACAGGTTGTGGCTTTAACCAGTATTTGCCTTACTTCTCATATAGGGACTGCTCATTATTAACACACATCAAATGTAAAGGTGCATGGGTACGGGGGCAATGAAATCTTCGCTTTTATTTCCTATATAAATTACTGGTCTCAAATTCACTTTCTTATTACACCTTATTACATGCCTTCAAATGCCTGGTTTGCTGTCATGAACAACAATGAAATCAGGGGGAAAATGTACAGAGAAAGCCAGAACAAGAAAGAAAGGTCAAGCCCAAGTAGGTCATTTAACTTAAAATGGATTGGTCAGAATTTTTGAAACAAGTGTGGTACTTGCCCTGTTTTATGCTAAACACTCAGAGGAAACGTCCTTCTTTTCATGAACATCTGTATGTTGTAGTATTTAATCATATTAAAGTATCTTGTTGATATGAAAATATAACCTGCCCATTTCTAACAATGTTGGATGTAAAAAGGTTTTTTTAAAATATCCACATGTCCATGATACTGTTATTCTTGCAATGTGGGCTTTTGCAGAATTCTTAAAATCTTTTTCAAACATTCTTTGGAAAATTTCAGAGTACTGCCACTCATCAAGAGACTAAGGCAAAGAAACTCACAAAGAATTTTTCAGGTGAGGCTGTCAGTCCGAAAAACAGCCATGGCGTGCCACGTTAACTAATTACTGGGGCTATGATTAAGAGGAAACACTAGTGCTAAGTCAGTCCTCCTTTACTTGCTATGCAAACACAGTAGTAACAACCCTCCCTTGGCATTAACAGCTCATGAGAATACATCTCACAAAACTTGGAATTAATTTTTCTACTGACAGCAGGAACAATTCTACAATTTTGATTATTAACATTTTGGTAAAATTGGCATTCCAGTTTAAATCAAGTTATAAAATCATAATACTATGCTACTTAATAAGTAACAATCAGGAAGTAAAGATATACATGACTAGAGAGAGACTAAAGATGAAAACCCAAATATTCATGAAAATAAATGCATGAGCGCCTCCATATGAAGTATTAAATACAGTATCACACGGGAACCGTTGAGTTGAATTAATCGTTCTGTACAGTGTTGCTTAATGTCCTTGGAGGAAGAGTATTAGAAACATATATATATATTGCAAATACATCCTGTACAGTAAGTTAATTCACAATGAATCATAGAATCATACAATCATTAGGGATTGGAAGGGACCTCGAAAGATCATCTAGTCCAATCCCCCTGCCACAGC
>JAOXOE010000705.1:2734552-2747428 GCA_028565055.1 Phoeniculus purpureus
CTTTCTTCTTCCTCTTCAGTTTGCCCAGCAGCTCCCTGTTTAACCACACAGGTCTTCTGGCTTCCTTCCTTGACTTCCTACCTGTTGGAATGCTCTTGTCTTGTGCTTCAAAGAAGTGGTCTTTGAATGTTAACCAACTACCTTGGGCCCCTTTACCTGCCAGTACTCTGTCCCATGGGATTTCCCCTAGTAATTGCTTGAAAAGGCCAACGTTGGCCCTGCTGAAGTTCAGGGTTGTGGTTCTGCTAGGCATTCTGTTCCAGCCACATGAGATCCTGAACTTCACCATCTCGTGGTCACTGCAATCAAGGCTTCCTTCAACCTTCACTGCTTCAGCCAGACCCTCCTTTTTGGTGAGTACAAGATCCAGCAGCGCTCCTCTCCTAGTGGGCTCCTCCAGCATTTGCATCAAGAAGTTGTCACTGATGCACTGGAGGAACCTCCAGCACTGTGGATGGCTGGTTGAGTAGGTCTTCCAGCAAATATCTGGGTAGTTAAAATCCCCCATGAGAACCGGGTCCTGTACCTGTGAGGCTGCTGTCAGCTGCCTGTAGAAGACCTCATCAACTTCCTTATCCTGATCTGGTGGCCTGTAATAGACACCCATGACAGTGCCACCCTTGCCAGCCTGCTCCTTAATCTGCACCCACAAACTCTCAACTCTCTCTTCATCTGCCCCTGGACAGAACTCAACACATTCCAGTTGCTCTCTCACGTGAAGAGCAACTCCACCACCTCGCCTTGCTGACCTGTCTTTCCTTGAAAGGACATAGCAGTCCATGACCACATTCCAGTCATGCGAGCTGTCCCATGATGTCTCTGTAATTGTCACCAGATCATAATCTCCTCACTGAACACAGATTTCTAACTCTTCCTACTTGTTCCCCATGCTGCGTGCATTGGTGTACAGGCATCTCAGGGAGTGAGCTGAGTGCTCTGATTTCACCCTAGGACAGTGGGAGGCCTTGTGGTCTTCATCAAGACCAGAGCACTGCCCCACTGAGGATTCCCTCCCCACTGAGGATTCCCTCCCCATTTGCATCCAGGCTTTGGGAGAGGACCTCAGGGAAGGGGTGGAATGGGAACATGTCTCTGCTTGGAAAAGCAGGCGGATCCCCTCCCAGCCCCTGCCCCCATCCCAACTGATCTTACAGAACAGGTATGGTGTTTTGCAGGAGGAGCTAGCTGCAGGAGAGGAGAATGATTCACCCAGGCCAGAAGTGCCAGAAAGACTGAGTCGCTGTAGACCCACCATCACTACCGGCTCTAAAAAGAAAAGTAGGTAGGTCATTGTAGTGGGCGACTCTCTCCTGAGAGGGGCAGAGGGCCCAATATGCCGTCCTGACCCTCCTCACAGGGAGGGTTGCTGCCTCCCTGGGCCATGGGTTAGGGATGTAGCAGACAAACTTCCCACCCTAGTAAACCCCTCTGATTATTATCCCCTGATAATTTTTCAGGTGGGAAGTGATGAGTTTACTAGGAGCAGCTCAAAATAAATTAAAGGAGACTAGAGCTCTGAGGAGGCTGCTTAAGGGATCAGGAGCACAAGTTATTTTCTCCTCTGTCCCTTCAGTGGCAATCAAGGATGAGGAGATGAACAGAAAGAGGCTCCAGGACTGGTGTACAAAGTCTCTAAGCTGATGTTCCTTATAGCTGGGGGTTATCACCAGTCATATGCTCTGGCTTGTTCTCCAATAGGATGTGGCTGAGGGGTCTGGTTTTCAAAAAGATGAGAGGCAAGTTCTGTGCTGATAAAGTGAGTGACTCTACTGTGCTAAAGCAATTTAATTTTTTCCATCTTAATATCACCCCAAGCTGACTGTCTGTTCTTGTTCTAGAAACCAGAAAGCAAAAACTGGCATAAGGGCACATGCGATTCAACATGGGGGTTTCCCACCAAATACAGGCACTTAACTTCTTTTAAATGGAGATGCGGGAATGATGGTGGTAAAGTCTTACATGGAGAGGAAGATTTCAGACTCTGAGATGGGATAGCATCCTGAGATTGAAGAACACAGAGAAGACTCTCTCCAGTTCCAAACTGTTTAAGAAGCTACAGGGCCCTAGCATTTAGGTAACTAAACTAATTGGTAACTGATAACTGTAGAAAGGGGAATGGAAGGAGTAATGCATGCAGAGCCACTGATTTTAATACTTCAAATTCATAGATACCAGGTGGGATGGGACCTCAATGATCATCCAGTCCAACCTATCAAGCTAATGAGATGTCCCAGCAGCCTGTCAAGCTGGGTCTTCAAACTGCCCAATGTAGGGCAATTGACCTCTTCTCCTGGGAGATGCTTCTACTGTTTAATTGTTCTAATGGGGAAGAATTTTCTTCTGGACTCCAATGGGAATCTCACCAGGAGTAACTTACACACATTACCCTCTGTCTTTTCCATCTGACTCCTTGTGAAAAGGCAGTGACCATCTTCTTGGTACCTACCCCTTAGGTACTGAGACATGGTCATAGTGAAATATACTGGTACACAGTACACAGTGAATTTTGCTTTAAAAATTCATTTGTCTGTAGCAGACATGGATGTTACAAATATGGAAATGGAGCAGAAGGTGATTTGCCTGAATTCTAGAGTAAATCAGTTGTAGGCTTAGAAATATGTATCTGTCTCCCTTTACTCAGGTTACTGTCCTTATCCTTGTGGTAATACTGAAACAGTTCAGTTTCATTTGTTTTTCACACCTGGAACAAAATGCCCTGCCCTGGCTATTGTCTAATATTTCAGTTTTGATTAGGAATCTCATTGCTACCTCCTCATTTTGGGAATAGAATAAAATCCCAGGTCACCTGCAGCTCCCTAATTGGATACAAGGGTTTCTGGTCTTCCTTTTTAGATAACGGTGCCTTTTCCTTCACTGTATGCGCCAGATTTGCATTCCCCAATGCACTGTCTGCAACAGTCACACTCAGCCTGAACTTTCCTTCTCCAGCTTATGTTGCAGAGCTTTCTCCTGCTCAAATGCATCTGATAAATCCATGTGTGTAACTGCTGATTTGTTTCACGATCTGCAGCCGGTTGATCTTGTAAAGCGTTTGCTAAGACCTGAGAAAGCTTAAACTTCTCTGGAAAAGACTTAATTACCTGCTGCTCTTTTTCAGCCAACACTTCTCTTCCAGAACTGCTGTCATCACTGCCCCAAACATAGAACACAGTTGCTTTGCCTTTACTGGCTGACATTTATTCAACTTTCAAAAGGCCTTGATCTTCTTTATAACCACATGAGGGTCACAACAATTTTTATGTGCTCACATCAGTCCTGATGGAGAGGGACAAGCATCACATGTGCCAACTTCTCTATGATAGAGGAACATTCAGAGCATTCCCACAGGGACGTATCTGCTACTGCCTGGGTTCCTCCCGGCATAGAACTAAGGGGCCACTTCCCTATTGTCCCCACCAATACTCAGCGGGTAGCGAATCGGTATCCCAGCCAACCTCCACTCCCTCCCCGGCAGGAAGAGTCAATACTTTTGCAGACACTGCTTCTTCCCTGGAGACGTTCAAAACCTGCCTGGATGCGCTGCTGTGTGACCTGATCTATGTGATCCTGCCCTGGAAGTGGGGTTGGACTGGGTGATCTTTAGAGGTCCCTTCCAGCCCCTGACACTGTGACAGGATGTCTATTGGGCTCTTGGGGTGTCACTTCATCAAGTACCTTTTACCTGCTTGCTGGCGGCTCAGCTGCCACAGCAGTGCGTGCCAGGGGAGCACCACCGCTCCCCGTTAGCGGAATCCCGCCAACAACCACCGACTCCTCACAACCCACCCGCCGCGGCTGCCGGGACCGGCCGTGCCAGCCTCGCCTGTGCGCCTGCGCCCACTCCCGCTGTGGCGGCACTGGCGGCCCGCGGCCAGCAGGTGTCGCCCTGCCCTTTCCTGTTCTGTCGGGCGGCCCCGTGGCCGCTTCCGGTCAGCCGAGCGGGCGCTTCCGGCGGGGTCTGCTGCGATGCGGATCGAGAAGTGCTACTTCTGCTCGGGGCCCATCTACCCGGGGCATGGCGTCATGTTCGTGCGCAACGACTGCAAGGTACCACCTGCCGGGGCAGCCGCACCCCGGCGCTCAAACGCTGCTCACGCGTGTCCGTTCCCGGCCGCTCCCCGGCCTACGTGGCCCCGTGTGCCGGGGGCCGTTGCCTGCGGCTTGAGGCGGTTCCCCGCGTGGTGCCTCCGCATTTCGGGGCCTTGTGCGGTGCGGGAACAGTTTTGTGGGGCCAGGCCGTACTGGGCCCTTGTGGGGTGGAGCGGGGTTGAATCGCGTTCCCAGCTCTCGCAGAGGACTCGGGGCTTTGCGGGGAGCGGCGCTGTCAGCCCTCAGAACAAATAATGTCTCAGCAGAGGCACAGCCTTGGGGAGTTTGGAGTGAGATAGAGATTGAGTTTTAGACAGCCTAGAGATCTAGATCTGTAGAAATCTGTAGAGCTATTTGTAGATATGTATGTAAGTCTAGGTATAGGTTTCTAGTACGTAGTTTCATATACTAGAAAATGGCCACAGGGCACGTGTTGCAGGTTAGCTGTGAACATACAGTCTGTGAAAAAGGTTATTTGGAGATTAGTGCCTTTACTTGTTTCTTAGAAGTAACTGTTAGATGAGAAGGAGAATATAGTTGAAGAAGAGTAGGGTTTTCTAAAGCTCATGAATAACAACCATCATTTTGAGTAATCTTTAAACTTTGAGCTCAGCTGATACTAGACAGCCCAGGATGTTCCAAAGTGATGCATAATTCCAGGGAAGATTAAGAACTGTAGAAATTAGTGTGATTACCATTCCCCAGCCTTGACTGCCATCTTGCTAAATACTCATTTTGACTGGAAAATGTCTGTTAGGTTTGACATAGAGGTCTGTTCTTCAGCTTGGCTGTTATTTACATAGTCTCAGTACTAATGAAAGGAAACATTAAAGTGTAGGTAGTTTAATGCATCTTAATAGGCCTGGAAACATCACCAGGGTGATCGTAATAGGTCTCACATTCTATAAAATACATGGAAAAGTGGATGGAGGGAAGGAAGGTCATTTAGGATATTTTGACATTTGCTTTAACAGCTTTCAGTAAATCCAGTCCAAGACTTAACTAATGTGCTTAGAACTCCTGCTGCAGGGTAATCTTTAAGGTTTAAAAGCTGTGTTCCAGAAGACAGACTATTGTGTGCGTGTGTGTATTGCAGTGAAAAATGTTATGTGAGAAGTGTCGTTGGGATGGCACTGCATCGAAAAAGTGCTGATGGGCATAGAAGAGTGTTTGCTTATAGCACAGGTTTGGTTTTATAGTTACTTGTGCAGAAGATAATACAACTCTGGTATATTTTATGTGTAATCACCTTAATTGTAAGTATTCGTGCCTGTCCCTGGCAGCTGTGAAAATTACTTTACAAGGAAAAAAGAGTAGTGCCTGAAATTTTTGTTAGAATCTGTATTTGACCTAAAAGTATTGACACTGGAAGGTGAATGTCATGTTTAGTAAGCAGTATTACTAGAGAAGCTTCAGTATTTGATACCAAGCTTGCAGTGGGACAGGAACAATGCAATTTGACTGTACGCTTTTTTATTCCCGTTCTTTAAGATATTTCGATTCTGCAAATCAAAGTGCCACAGAAACTTCAAAAAGAAGCGAAATCCCAGAAAGATGCGATGGACCAAAGCGTTCCGCAAAGCAGCTGGCAAAGAATTGACAGTGGTAAGAAGCTGAGCTGGTTCATCCTTTACATTAGCTCACTAGTGTGGCAGGAGTGTAGCCTCTTCCAGATGCAGACAGGACAGTTTAGCTGTCATAATGCATTGTCATTTCATTAGGTGAGCAATGGAGTAAGTGGAGAAAAACACCGGGCATTTCCCAAGTCCAAGGCATTTTTTCTGTCTATAAGTCTCCTATTCTGTTCCCACACATTTGTGTTTTGTACAATGAGATAGCTGGGTTACTGGGTACTCCAGAAGTCTGTGTAGGCACATACAATAATGATCTTTTGAAGTCTCCTTAAAGCACAGAATGTACAGGGAAAGTAATTTAAAAAATGACCGTGTGAGATCTTAGAAACAGTTTCAAGACAAAAGTTAATTCAGGGCTTGTTTTTTTAATTAAACTGTTTTTCCATTTTAAACTCTTGGTGGGGGTTAGGGGGAACCAACAGAAGCAACAAACCTATCCACTTTAAGCACCACTTTGTCATCAGCTGAAACAACTAACAATTTCAAATTATATTCATATTGTTTGAATAGTCTTAAAGTGAAACAGTATGGGGGGATTGGGGTTTGTTTTTTTTTTGAAGCTGATCAAAATTAGAGTCTGTTGAGTAGAACACACTTGACCTGCATTAAATGCTTTTCACTCTACATGTTCTCAGTTTTGGCTTTCACCTGCCTGGTCTACTCTGCATTTCCTACGCCATGTTGTTTTTCTCTGTTCCTTTTGTTTTGCTGAAATGACAATAGTTGAGGAAGGTTTTTGCTAAATAATTCTGTTCAGACAAATCACTGTGGTTTGTGACACTTCCAGGTCAGACACTCTATTCTATTTGCTTACAATTGAGTAATCTCTTAAGGGTTGTTGTAAGTGTAGGAAGTGAGATTCTGAAAGGGAAGCAAAAATAGCACAAAGTTCTAAGGTAAACTAGGGAGTGCTGTAGTAAGAATGTGTTGATCTAAATGAGATTCTGTATATCATCTGTATTTACTTTGTCTTCATATAGGATAATTCATTTGAGTTTGAAAAACGCAGGAATGAACCAGTGAAATACCAGAGAGAGTTGTGGAACAAGACAGGTGAGTCATTTAAAAAACAAAACCAAAAGATTGACTGTGAACTTTTACAGGCTCTCAGAAGGCTTTGTATTTGAAATTACCAGATCCTTAAGTGTGGAAGAGGTTTGGGTTGTCAGCAAGTGTAGCTTTTCACCTGATTATTTTTTTTCCCAAAAACTGGTTAGAAAGGGAGGAGCAGCTGCCTTTTGTTTTGCCTGATTATCTTCCACTAACCTTAATGGTTCCCCAGCTTTTTAAGGGGCTTCCAGTGAAAACCTTTTATGCTGATGAAGTTGTCTCTTTGTTCCTGCTTATTCCACTTCAGTTTATTTTATAAATCAGTTTGTTTGCAGATTCATAGATACCAGGTTGAAAGGAACCTCAAGGGTTGTCTAGTCTAACCTTTCAATCTAAAAATACTATTTACATTAGATGTCCCAGCAGCCTGTCAAGCTGGGTCTTGAAACTGTCCAGTGTAGGCAATTGACTCCTTCCCTTGGAGTCAATTCCAATGTTTAATTGCTCTAATGGTAAAGAATTTTCTTCTGCACTCCAATGGGAATCTCCCCAGGAGTAGCTTACATCTGTCACCCCTGTCTTTTCCATCTGACTCATTACATGAGAGTTGTATAAAATGCATGTGTTACTCACATTGTGAATGAATGCCACAAAGGAGAGCGTGGTAACTTATATCTGATTTCAACTGGAGTTAAGTCCTTTGTAGTGATGGTAGAAAATATATGGAAGCATAAGTAAGTTTTAAAGTATGGATTGTCACCTTTGATACACAGAATGTTCACATGCCCTGCTCTTTAAGAAACAGCAACTTCCTCTATATAGCATCAGAGTTGCCTCTGACACAGAGCTATTATCATGGAGTAGTGGTAGTGGTGCTGTGCAAAATACCACATATTTTCAGTTGTAGGTGTATGAACACAGTTATAACAACTTCTGCTCTATTTCAGTGGATGCAATGAAGAGAGTGGAGGAGATAAAGCAAAAACGTCAAGCCAGATTTATTATGAACAGGTGAGAAGAAGCTTTTATATTACAGGAGCTCTCACACATGTGTTTTAGAGACTCGGCCTTTTCAGAGAAAGGATGATGACGGAATCATTTAGGTTGGAATAGACTCTTAAGATCATAAAGTCTAACTTGAATAAGTCCATTATCAGACCCACCACTAAACCCTGTTCCCTAGTACCACGTCTGTATGGCTTTTGAACATGTCCAGGGATGGTGACTCAGTCTCCTCCCTGGACAGCCTGTTCCAAGGCCTGACAACCCTTTCAGTTAAGTGATCAAAGCTTTAAATTATTATTTGCTTTTTATGTACATGGTTATTCAGGAGATGGGGTGAAGTACTTTGACTAGGCTCTAGTATGCCACCAAATTGCTGCCTTTTATTGGCTGTCCAATGAAATGCAGGCTTTGGACACTTGACAATACTTCTTTGTAACATGTAGTGTTAGGTTTTAATAAATTTCTGGTAGGAGTTGATCCAGTGCTTTTTTTTCTGATTTTGTGTCCATCTGTGCTTGAATTGGCTTTCAAATACTTTTAACTTGTATTTCCTCCTAATTGTGGTTACTTACAGTTCATATACCTTTAGCTAATGTGTCATGCGCTAAAATGAAAAGTCTCCTCTTTGAAAATAATAGCATTTATTTTTCTCACCAGACTGAAGAAGAGCAAAGAGTTGCAGAAGGCAGAAGACATCAAAGAAGTCAAACAGAATATCCACCTGCTTCGTGCTCCACATGCAGGTAAGACCTTGCTTTACCTGAGCTGCTTTGCTTCTCTGTAATTTTATGATGCATATTTATTTTTTAGCATGATCAATTCTGCAGTTCAATAATTCTGTGCATTACTCTTACAGTCAGTGTGTCTGTCAATATGAAGCTAGCTACACTACACATAGTGTGTCTGTTCAGACATAGCACTGTGTGTGAGCATTGTCTGTGCTCAGTCAAAAAATACCTTTTGATTTAGCTGGTCCTCCATTCACCTCTCTGCTTTCTTTTCCTTATTTGAGTATTTTAAACCCCTCAGTACCTGGTGCTTGTGAACTGTGTATAAATTTAGACATTTATGTAAGTCTTCCATTTGATTGCTTGAAGCCAATAGCCTATGGCACTGATTGATACAAAATACAGTTGTTAAACTCTGATTTTGAATCTGTTAGCTAATTTTGAGTGGGATTTTTTTGTATTTCACTTGCATGAAAATACTGCTGCTTCAGTGGAAGTGTAACATTGCTTTAAATACCATGGTAATCTTACACATTTTTACTGCAATCTGTGCTGTTCATGCACAATAGTATACATTCTTTATTAGTCTACTGAGTTTTGCAGTTGGAGAAAGGTTCCTCTGAAACAACTTCCTGATTTCTAATCTGTTACAAGTACTAGCTTGTGTTAGATGATGCCAATAAAAATGTATTGGAAAGATTTGTAATTATTTAATATACAGTTAAAGAAAGAAGATCTGATTTCAGAAGAATAACCCTGAGTGTTTATTTCTTTTTTTGGCTTTGCTTGTGTTAAATGAATGATGCACAGCAGAGTGTAGCACCTCTGTCAAACAGCGGCTGCCTCTTCAGAGTTTTGTGGTTCCTGCTGCACTTTAAAGAGAGCCAAATCAAATATCAGTCATGGATTTCTTTTCTTTTTGTTGATATTATTGAAATGAGAGTTAACCAGCATTCTGAAGTGCTGAAAATTTTTTCCACACTGTGTAGGGCAATGATATGTTAAAAGATATGTACTTTTAGAGTCCTTTGCAAAGTTCTGCTAGGTACTGCCAGCAGTACAAAAGCTCAGGATCCCAGGTGAAAGCAGATGTTTACATTTCAGATTTGGTTAAACCAGCATTAGCTTTGCTGCACAAACAGTTCTTCGGCACTTTTAGGTGGTGATGGACGTTAGCACTAAATACTTGTAAGCTTGATGGATGTATGAAGCTGCTCTTCCAGCACTGTAGCCAGTCTGATTCACCCAGGAATTGTGCTTACATTGCTCAAAGAAAATTTATTTGCATTTAGAGGCAACTTGAATTGAACTTTTTCTTGTCTTTGAAGGCACTCCAAAGCAACTGGAGGACAAAATGGTGCAGAAGCTACAAGAGGATGTGGCTATGGAAGAAGACTCTTAAAATGCTTTTATTTTCTATTTATATCTCTTCGGTAGTTCACACTTCTTTAGTGCCTAACCTGACGTAATTCAGAACTGTGCTTACAGTTGAAGAGAAATATATTTGAATAAAAAAGCTGTAATTTACAGTTTGAATGATTTTTGGTTTTATAAAAAAAATAAGACAGACACTGGTTTTGGCAACACTTAAAACAATGTAATTTGAGAAAACCTTGTCAGCAGGGTGGATGGTCAGGCACATCATACTGTGTGGTCCTTCTTTCTGGATAACCTTTCCTTGATAATTTAAGGAATAAAACTGTTGGCCTTTGGCATCTCTTTGCTTCTTGTTGTTCCATAGTGGAAAAAGCAGGTAACACCTTTTAGTGGTCACAGAGCAGGTTGTATTATTTTTCATCAGTCCAGACTTATTTTCACTCTTCTCATTGGGAACGTTTTTCATTTACTTCTGAGCATACATAGTGTTTGTTTTATCTACTTGTTAAGGTCGCTTCCCCAGCTAGCATTATTGTAAGACTTACTGTTATTTGAAAAGGAGTAAAGGTGATACCATCTGGTCTGCAGTTGGACCTGCTGTCCTCCTGACTTACCAGGGCTGAAGTCTGACAGGTAATTAGGCTGATTGAAGTGCTCTTTGAGCTAAATCACACTTGTGACTATTTTTACCTACCATTCAGGATTATTTTGACAGAAAAGATCATGTTAAAGTGTAGAGTTTTTACATACTGTGGTTTTATTTATTCAGCTTGTCATCAGACCTGAGATAACTGGTCTGCTTTTTTGAACTGTCAGCACTTTATCTACAACAGTGTGATCAGAGAAGCCTTTCAAAGGCATTTAAAGTAATCTTTGTTTTCTTGTCAGTGCTAGTTCTCCTGAAAAATAGTAACATCTGTTCCAAACTAGAATGTGTGATACCAGGTGTTGGAAAACTTCCTCATGTATAGCACCTACATGTGTAGACTGGTTCAGAAAAAGAGCCTTATTTGAACATCAGGGCAGTATGTAAAATAAGCATAGAAAACTTTGATACATTTTAGTGAAAGAAAAATACCAGGATTCTAGTAATAACTTCACTGTTCTCATGAAATGATACTGCTATGATTTAAAATTTGCTGATAAGGTGACAGCTATTGAGTGTCATAGATGTATGTGTTAGTATATCCCTTTGTCCTGGTTTTGCTGGGGCGGAATCCCAGCCAGCCGCGGTGTGCAGGCCATTAGCAGTTTTGAGTCAGCCAGGATGGATGATGTGAGTTGGCTGCAGGTGTTTCCCATCCCCTAAATGTCACACTCAGTATGAGTGGGCAGTTTACTGAGGAGAGTGTTATCTCCTACTTGGGCTTTTCCTGACCCTGCTCCTGAAGACTGCTTTTGTCTTTATTGTGACCACTGCATGTTGACTGGGGTGGGTATAGCTGCATGTACTGCACTGGTAATGGCATGGCTGTTTCACTGAATTTCTCATTTGAACCTGTGGGTCATTTTAAACCCCCTGGGTTGGTTGTGTGGGAGTCATTACAGCAACTGCTACAAGTTTAGCGCTGGATAGAGCCTAAAATGTAGCCCAACTCTCCAGCCTGCCAGGACACGCTGGATGGCAGCACACCTCTCTAGTGTGTCAGCCACTGCTCCCAGCTTGGTGTCATCAGCAAACGTGCTGAGAGGACACTGTCCCCATGTCTGTGTTACTGGTGACTATGTTGAACAAGACCCAGTAGAGACCCCTGAGGGACGCTGCTGGTTGCAGGTCTCCCGACTTACCTCTGGAACATTGATAATAACTGTATGTGCTCTGTCACTGTTGTGGTAGTAGCATAGCAGTGTGGATCCTTGTCTGGATCACCCTGAGTCCCACCAGGGGACTTAACCAAGAGCTTTTAGCGAAAGCATCAGACACACAGTGAGGGTTTAACAAACCCACTGACAGATCGGCAGGCAGTGAAACAACTGACTCAACTTGCGAAGGAAAGTCACCAAGACATTTTAATTCATTCTCCTCACCACACATCAGAGAAAAACCTCACAAGATATTGACACAGACATACAGTTTCATCACACTGTTCCTACACTTACTGAGATAAAATGTCTGATACAACTTCATTGTAGACTGCTTCTCTCTGAAATCACGGTGGTCGTCTGACTTCGGTCTTGATCCTCATAAATCTTCAAAGTTCAGAATTCTCAGTCACTCCAGTTGAACACAAATAGATTAGTAGACATTGATGGTTCTTCCTGCATGTCTTCAGAAGTGATAACATTATATTTCAGCAGCAGTGACGTAGCTCTGAACAGACATCAAGTTGGAGAAGAGCAAAAAAGAAGCTACGAAGGCGTAAGTCACTGAGGGGGGAGGAGAGGGAGGAGTGTATTGGGCAGATAATTCTCAACTTTTAAAACCCAAACTTTGAACTTTTCTGCAGAAGACACATATATTCAACTTAGAGATTCTGCTCAATCTGTAAAGCAGAACAATCACACAACCACCTTGACCCACCTCATCTAACCCTCACTGCATGAATTTCCTGAAGAGGATGTTAAGGGAGATAGTGTTGAAGGCCTTGCTGAAGTAATGGTAGACAACATCTACTGTTCTCTTGTCTACCCAACCAGAGATGACATCATAAAAAGCTATCAGGTTGGTCAAGCATGATTTCTCGTTGATGAATCTGTCCTGACTAATACCAATAACTAATTTATAGATACAACATCTCAAGCATAAGGTAAGTTGTCCAGAAAACATGTCAGTGGGATGAAATCCTTAAGTTGCTGCTGTATAATTCTTGGACATAGTGAAGGGAGATCGATTGTGCAAGTTAGTGCAATATTTCAGCTTGGGATAAGCTGGGACAAGCCAGGGATGATTCACCAGGGCAGTCTGGAAATCAAGAGCAACTGGCACAAGAGGAGGACAGGGCCAGCCCAGCTGAAGTGCCTCTATGCAAATGCACAGAGCTTGGGCAACAAAC
>JAOXOE010000705.1:2750400-2764228 GCA_028565055.1 Phoeniculus purpureus
GGGGGGGGGGGCTCTGGGCAGTCTAGTCTGGTGAGAGATGTCCCTTCTTGTTGGGGGGGGTGTTGTAGATGATGAGTACATTTTATGATTCTGTGTCTTGGCTGGGGAAAGAGAATTTCAAAACTGGAGATGGCGAAACAATGTTAGATGCTTTCCAGTGACTCTTCAGATGGAGAGCATCTGAGTGTAAATCTGGCCATTGTCTGCTTTGGTGGTGCTAAGTCCAGTCATGGCTTAGTCAATTAATGCCATCTGTGTTACTCTCGTAATCAGGATTGCTAACAGAAAGCTGTAAAGATCATTGGGGTTTAGCTTAATGGTGGTGATTGATGCACATGTCCTGGAGTACAGAGCGTGTTCCTAACCTCAAGCTGTGAGCTGATAGATATTCAAAGAAATGAATGTGTTTTCCCTTTGATGCAGACTACTGCGGTGTTTGACTGGAAATGAATAGTTTTACCCAGTTCAAGTAACGGTTTCAAAAATAATTACAGTTTACAGAGCAGATTTTACTTTCGTTGGGTATCTTTATTCTATCATTTATTTTATTTTTTGTATGTATTTCCTTCCTTCATATGAGGCAATTTAATCCCACTCTTAGGTTGCTTTGTGAACAGTTACTTTTTAGGCTTGTCTTTTCATGTTTCTGTCCTTTATGTTCCCGTGCTTCAACACAACATATGGCAGCTCCCTACAGTTTGTTTTGGGTAAAGAGGGTCTCAGTAGCTACTCCACAAGAAAGTACCAGTGCATACATCAGTCTTCCTCATATACATGAGTTTGCTGGTGATTTTTATTATCTGTTCCAGCTGTTGCTGCACTCTGATCAGATGATATCTAATACAATTGTTTTTTCAAAGGCACAAAAGATAGAAATTCCGTAAATGTGTATGGGCCACAGGAAAACACACATGTTGTTTAATGGCAACTTAGGATCAATATTTAGTTTAAGTGATTAACTAGCATCATGGTTAAAACTTGAAAAGCTTTGAAAAATAAAAACATTAAAAAGCCCCAACAAAACCACTACCACCACAAAAACGTTGCTTGGTTGTTTTTCTTCCTTTTATGAAAACCCTGCAAAACTCAAGAATAGCTATTGATAGAAATTGATTGTAATTTTTATTTAAACATAGGGGGATTTCTGGAAAAAGTTTTCTAAGTTGTTAATGTCACAGTGACAGTGAGCTCAGAACTCTACTGCCTGTACAGCTAAGTAGCTTTTGCCAGCTTCCACACTCATTACAAGTGTTCCTGATGTCTTGAGTACTTTGACCTTGATTTGTCAGGCTTTCCTGAAGAAATTAAAACTGTTGCCTTTTCTTCCTAGTAGTATGATGAATGTGATAAAATTAACTGCACTTTTCATTTACAGATGGTAATTGAGAGTTTCAGGTGAAGCCAGTCTAAAAGAGGACAGAACTGGACCCACTGCTGGATGCTTTGTAGTTCAAATAATGATGTGTATTTTAAATATCTGTCGAGGAAACCCTGGCAGAGTTGTTGACTAATCTCTTCTGCTTTGCTCTGCTAGGTGTCTCCTGAATTCTCACTATGTCTGATGGGGACTACGATTACCTCATAAAATTTCTAGCACTCGGTGATTCTGGAGTAGGAAAGACCAGCCTTCTCTACCAGTATACGGATGGCAAATTTAATTCCAAATTTATCACAACGGTGGGCATTGACTTTCGGGAAAAGAGAGTGGTGAGTTTTCAGTGTGCTGCTTCAAAATGGTATCCGGCTTTGGGATGGCTAGAATCTGATTTTTTTTTTTTTTGGTTTTGTGTGTGGGTGTTTTTTTTTTTTTGTTAAATCTGATCTGCCAACCCTTACGTGACGGCAATCAATAGTTACTGTGCCGAGGAAGTTATCTCATTTTACCTGTTTATTTTTGTTCTGTGCTGTCCCCTTTGCCTCTCCCAAACTTAAGAAGACCTGACTCTAAGCAATAACTTCTTTTTGCTAAGCAAGTATTGATGAGTCTCTCTCTGCTCAGCACTGTCTTCACAAAGAAAGGCTGGGCTACAGTAAAAATGGTTTTGCTGTTTGTGAACTGAAATGGCCAAAGGAACAGCCTGAAATGTTGATTTTTAAAACTGTTTTAAAATATGTTAATGAAGTGGGATACATGGAGCTGATCTGGCTCACAAAGCATGTACCACTACCAGACAAGGATTGTGAAAAAATAAGGTAGAGTTCTGCATTTTTCAACTTTTGAGTTGTCACTGAGCTAGGCAAACACACTTGCCGTACAGAACTGAGCAGTGCGTTAAGTTAACCAGATGCTGGTCTTTACTGCATGGAGAAATCGAGTTTGCACAATTTCTTTTTCACTCTTCTGCAGAGGTGTTAAATGCCATTCAGTGGAATCTGATGATTTTCCAAGTGTGCAGAAATATGCATGGTGTAAAGGGCATTGTGCAGACTGGCTTTTTGAGACGTGCACCGCAGTAGTGCAAGGAGTAAATATCTTGGTCAAAGGCAAGACTGGTTTCTTGAATCAATTAGTCTTCCATCTGTGGGATAGTAAACATGTCGGGTTTATGTGGTTTGTGTTTTTTTTGTTTTTTTTTTTAGGCATATTTGGTAACAGGATGAGATTTAGGTTTCTGAAATGAAATTATATAATCCACAAATCCAGCACGTTTATGTGTTTCTGAAGATACCCCTGTAACTGACAGGAATAACTTAGGTACAATGACAGTTGAAAGTACAAAAGACAACCTAACATGATGCAGCCTTTGAGATGGAAACATAGCATAGGAGAGGTCCGTATATATGATTGGATACATGCTTTACAATAGCAGTGATTTGGCTTACAATACCTCTAAACACTACTTATCTCTTGCTGATTGGCTACTATGGGCACTAAACGAGCTTTAATTAAGCTCTTATGACCCACAATGGTTCTAGAACCCTCTGCTTTCTGTTCCTGCTACTCCTTGACCTACAACCACAATAGTATAGGTTCTGTCTCCGTGGCTAGGTCCAGAGTTCACTCTGGGCACAAGACCTTGCCTGATCTCAAACAGGAGCAGCTCGATCCTGTCTATGTCCATGACTGCTCTCCCAGTCCTGTGCAGACCGTCAGTATGAAGTGTTCTCAACAAGAAATTTATCTATTTTTATCTGATCTTTCCAAAGCTAACAGAGGACCTTGTTTATATTTTCATGCTGAGTAAACTCTTCAGCTGTTATGACTATAATTCAGTTTCTGCTTTTTAAGCTCTGATATGGTATGATACATAACATCATGTATTATTTAGCCTCGGCTCCTTTTCAGCAATCTTTTGTCAGCTAAGAAGAGATGTCATCATGCAATCATAGCAATCACAGGATGTAGTGGGTTAGAAGGAACTTCTAAACGTCATCTAGTCCAACGCACCTAACAAGCAGGGCAATCACTCACTAGACCAGATTGCCCAGAGCCTCATCAAGCTTGACCTTGAGTGTCCCCAGAGATGGGTTCTACCACCTCTCTAGGCAGCCTGTTCCAAGGATCCATCACCCTCAGAGTAAAGAACTTTTTCCTCATGTCCAGCCTCAATCTGTCCCTTTCCAGCTTCAAATCATGACCCATTGTCCTATCATTCCCTGCCCTTGTGACCAGTCTTCCCCAGTCTTCTGACAGGCCGCTTTCAGGGATTGGAAGGTCGCTGTAAGGTCCCTTCCAGACTCCTCTCCTATTCAGGCTGAACAACCCCAACTCCCTTAGCCTGTCCTTGTAAGAGAGGGGCTCCAATCCTCTGAGCATTCTTGTGGCTTCCTCTGGACCTGGTCCAATAGGTCCTCATCCTTCTTGTGTTGGGCTCTCCAGAGCTGGATGCAGGACTCCAGGTGAGGTCTCACCAAGGCAGAATAGAGAATCACCTCTGTATCTTTTAGTACAGCCCAGGATGCAGCTTTTCATTCACTTCTATCCCCAGGTCTTTTTCCACAGGACTGGTCTCCAGGCTAAGAGGAGACTGAGAGGTGACCTCATTAATGGTTATAGATGTGTGAAGGGTGGGGGTCAGAAGGATGGAGCCAGGCTCTTCTCGATGTCATCTAGTGATATGACAAGGGGCAATGGGTGTAAGCTGGAAGATGGGAGGTTCCACATAAATATGAGAAGGAACTTCTCCACAGTGGGGGTGACAGAGCACTGGAACGGGCTGCCCAGGGAGGTTGTGGAGTCTCCTTCTCTGGAGACATTTAAAACTTGCCTGGATATGTTCCTGTGCAGTTTGGTCTAGGTGATTGTGCTGTGTCAGGGGGATTAGACTGGATGATCTTTTGAGGTCCCTTCCAACCCCTGACATTCTGTGATCCTGTATATTCTTCCCCCAGTCTGTATTGATACTTGTCCAGGTGCAAGACCCTGCATTTGATCTTGTTGAACCTCATGAGATTTGCCTGGACCCACTTCTCCAGCTTGTCCAGGTCCCTCTGGATGG
Source organism: Phoeniculus purpureus (assembly GCA_028565055.1). Lineage (NCBI taxonomy): Eukaryota > Metazoa > Chordata > Aves > Bucerotiformes > Phoeniculidae > Phoeniculus > Phoeniculus purpureus. The sequence goes on from JAOXOE010000705.1 coordinate 2,754,840, forward strand.
CATCCTGTCCTTCTGGTATATTGGCCACTCCACATAGCTTGGTGTCAGCAGCACTCAATGTAGACCATGCACTCAATGCTATTGCCAATATCATTAATGAATGTATTAAACAGCACTCGTCCCGGTATGGACTCCTGAGGGACACCACTTGTCACTGTTTGCCATCTGGACATCAAGCCATTGATCACTGCTCTCTGGATACAACCATTACCTTTATGAGTATATTCTGCTTGCTGATGAGGGTCATATAGTGGTACAGATACATTGCCAGGTTGCATGATCTGATTGTTGCTTTTTTTAATTTTAATTTGAACACAAGATAATAACACAAGATAGACAACCAAAATACTGAAATCAAGCTTGTGTCATGAAATGTAATGGCTGCTGTAAATGGCTGTTTAGGGTCCCTAGCTTACAGGGTACTTGAGCCCTTACTTTTAAGTATTTGACTGGATGCAGAATTAAAATAGAACCCATAATACTTTTGTCTCACAAAGCAGAGGGATTGAGTTGTAGTTGGAATCTTTGCATTGGTGAAGCTGGTTCTGCTGCACTGAATGACTTTTAGTGTCAGTTATTTTGTGTGCTGTAGAGCCTGGACTATTAATGCTCAATCCTGAAAATGTTAACCATTCACAGGTGTACAGACCCAATGGGCCAGATGGTGTTGGTGGCAGAGGGCAGAGGATACATCTTCAGCTCTGGGATACGGCAGGGCAGGAAAGGTATGCTCCACCTCCCAGCTAGCAAGTAAGGCGAGCTGTTATCAACCTAGATGCAAGTGGAACCTAGTACACGGACTGTCTTTACTGATTGCTTAATGTCATTTTTTACTTGTTTGACTCATGATGGAAAATTGCACTTGCTTAAATTTTCAGAGGCATGGGAAGCTCCCTATGGGCACCCATTAAATTACAACTAGAAATTACCTAAATTACATTAAAACTGTCATTGTTGCTTTTTGTATTTGAAAACTTTCTGGTTATGTTCTCATGGTCAGTACATACAGATGCTTTTAAAGCTTTTCTTTATTTGGTTTTCCTTAAATTTCTGTAAATATGTTGAGATCTGGGGAAAGTCAGGTGGAATCTCCTCAAAGGTTTCAATGCTATTTGTCAAAAAGATTAGTGTCCTAGTGGTTGATAAGTATTAAAAAACTGGTGTGTATGGAGACAAATTTTTGTTCGAAATTTGACCTTCATTCTTTTTTTTTTTAATCTCAAGCCATGCTTTATAGCAGAAGACTTGAAAGCCCTCATGTTCAAGTGAAATGTCTCCCTGACTCCCTTAGGCCTCAGTAGGACCATAGTAACATTAACAGTTATCATTACAAAGTTTTCGCTGATGTAGGCATCAGTGAAACAATGATGCTGAATATTGCATTCTAGTTAATTCTTAAGTTGCCTCCATTTTGTGACTGTATGGAATTACATTTTCAAAGTACCTTCTCAGAGGAGCCACAAATTTCACTTTGCTGGTCTAGGTTTCGTAGCTTGACAACGGCCTTCTTCAGAGATGCCATGGGGTTTCTTCTGCTCTTTGATCTGACAAATGAGCAAAGCTTTCTGAACGTCAGGAACTGGATAAGTATGGCTTTTTTTTTTTCTTTCTTTCTTTGCATGGGTGGGGATGGAGCTGTGTTTGTAAATACAGAGTCTCACTGAGACGTAAAACTGTAAATACTGTTTTTATAGCATTCTCAGTCAAAGAACATAAGTGTTGAGTTCATAAATTTAATTATACTAGCTGCTAGTGGTGTCTTCTAGTACTTCACTGAAATTCAGCTTTGCCTACTGAACTTGAATTGTAACCTGTATAAAAGGAAACTAAGAGCACATCATATCCCTGGCTGGGTGATACTGAGGAATTTAAATGCGTGGAAAGCCTATGCAAAACTCTATTTTGACTCACATGGAGCTCTGTCAGCAAAACTCAATGGAAGTCAACTGTTCCTAGGCTGGTGTATCTAGGCAAAGATGTTCCCAGACTCTGTCAGTAGAGGGAACTGTATCCCTTCCTAGCAGCTCACTGTGAAGATGCCCGGTGAGCATTACTCCTTAAGCTAAAAATACACCGCTTCTGTAGTGACTGTCACACTGCTCTCTGGCTCATTTCCTGACTTTCAGTGCGTACATGATGGGTCCTCAGAGCAATAGCAGAAGTCCTGTGAGTTAACAGAGAGTATAATTGTCTTACACCTTGCAAAAAGTCATTTCCAGGAGGACTTTGTGTCCCCCAAACTATGGTAGTGTTCTTTAAGTGTAACAGTAAGTTGAGACCCCTACTCATGTTGTTGCTCTCAGGTCAGCTACAAATGCATGCGTATTGTGAAAACCCCGACATTGTACTGTGTGGTAACAAGAGTGATCTGGAAGACCAAAGAACGGTGAAAGAAGAAGAAGCTAAGGAGCTTGCAGAAAAATATGGGTAAGTAGCTTCTTTCCAGTTATTGCTGTGTTTGTAGCAGAATGAAATGTTTTCTGTTATGGCTTCTGTATATGGAAAGGTTATTGCAAGAATCAGCATTTAGAATATTTAACTGGTCAGTATGATATCTTTAGCTCTCCTGTCAGTGATCAATGAATTTTGTGTTGCCTAAAAAATTGTACTTAGTATTGCAATAGTCTTGTTCTGGAGATTGGTTAATTTTCTTCTTTCCTTGGCAGTAATCAATGTGAATTTTCATAAACAGTCTGGAGAACAGAATTTAGCTGTAGAGAAAGGTGAATCATGAGGGTGTCTAATTCTTTGCTGTTGTCTGTGCTGAGGCTTTATAAGGGGCATAGAAAATCACAGTGAAACCCAAAAGAGTATTTGATGAGATGCTGGGTGTCACATTAGACTTTAAGAAAAACAAACCAAGCAGTGATACTCTAATTTACAAGCCAAGTTGTTTTACTGTTTTGTTGTAGGATAGGTGTTGTGTTGGGCATGTCCATGGAAACACAGGCTCAGTTTCTTTGAAAGCCTTGCGACATAGCTCTCAGCATTCAGAGAGTCTGTCCACACAATGCCAGGTCCCCACAGAAGCTCTGGTCCAGACCATGGTTCTGGAGTTTGGTACCCCCATCTTGTTCAGTCTTCCCTCATCTGTTCGAGCAATTTTGTTAGAGCGGTAGCTCTGGTGAATTCTTAGCAACTAAGCCCCAAAGAGGCTGTGTTTTCTTGCAGGTCTCCTATACCAGGGAGTCTGAAAACCAAGTCAGACCAGCAGCAAGACAATGTAGCCTTGCCCCTCCCTGTAGGCACAGGTCATGTGTCTCTAAAGCAACTGCGTGAAATCTTGTTCCTATCAGACTATCAGATACTAATGAATCCCATAGTGCTTCTAAACCTCTTCACTCTTTCACAAGTCTCATCTCTGGATTACACTTGCATTTCAGCATGAATGAGAAGGGCACTTTTGAAACAAGTCTTCCGGTCCGCTTATTGTAGTTTGATTGACATAGTGAAACAGCTTTCTAGCATGCAAACTGGATTCCTTCATCATTGAGAACTGAACTAGGTGGTGTGCCCCAGCTGATCAGCATTCTCCACAGAGAAATAGATCAGAGCTGGTTCAAAACATGCACAATGTGAGCACTAGCTCCTTGTTCTGCAGGTCTAGGCTAGTTGTGTTCTGCTTCTCCCTATTCAAGTCACAAATTCTTGGCTTTGAGGAATAACTGGAGTCAATTCAGAAGCAATATGTGTACTAGAGACACGGGTTGAGTGCAGTATTACCTTCTTCCTTATTACCTCTCTTGTGAAAATGTGTTTGAAGTCCATGTCACATAGACAACAGCAAGTGCATGTGGAACTTGAACCAGCTGCTTGTGAAGGAGCAGAAACTTAGCGTGTGTAATTTCTTAAAGACTTGAAACAAGATCTCTTTGCGTGTGACTTCTGCAAATAATTTATGGAAAAGTTATATTTGTGGTGGAATATGCCACCTTAATTTGGGAATAGGATGCTAAATCAGTTGTAGATCACATCCAGGCTGTGGACAGTTACAGTTCTCTGCCCAGCAGAGAGGAGACAGGATAGCTGCTAGGAGTCACTAACTCCTGACAGGAAGCAAGATAAATCCTGCTGCAGCGCTTTTGGTAACAGAATTGTGAGATAGTGAATGTCCTCTTTTTGTGGAAAAGCCTTGTACTGGCAAGTTATGTGTTTTAAAAATGATGGCTGGATACCTACACACCGTACGTCGCTCGTTAAATCTTTTGATTACCCACCAAATATTGCAACTGTATTGCAAGATGCTTAATACTTAAAACTATTTTTTTAAGTATTCCAACTCAATACTTAAAATAATGGAGTTGTTATACTGGTCACTTGGAGAGTAACTAATGATGCGTAGGACTGCTCTGTGGGGAGCACTGTTGAAAGGCAGAGCCTACAGACCTGCCACTGAAACATCCGAACCCACAACAATAATGAAAACTAGCAGTGTGTCTTCAGTACCAAGATGCCCAGAAACTTCTGTTAAGAGAGACATGGGTGAGGTGGCCTGCACATGGAGATTTTTTTTTCGTAAGGGAGTTAATAGTTGAAGTGTCCACAGAAGAAAGGGTAACCTTTTGTAGTGATGAGTTTGGAGTCTTTGTTTCCATATCTGCAGGGGAACTTCCATCCCAGCCATTCCCACTCCTGCAGTGACTCTCTGGGTCCTAGACAGAAGTCCATGAGAACTCTTATGCACACAAGGCCATATGGAGTAACTGCATCTCCTATGGTGAAGGGAGCTGAAACAAAACAGACCTCAGGAGCCCAAGTCTGGGAACTTGTATGGCCGAGTGCCTCTGTAAATTGTGGACTCCATGACAAAAATGAAACCTTTTCCTTCTGTCTCACTTACACAGTCAGACATTTCATTAGTTTATGGTGCATTTCAGACCACTGACTACTTAATGTGTTTTCTGCTGTGCAGTAGTAGTAGCAGTGCTTGTGTGATTTCTAACGAAGCGACAGTAATCATGCATGGCTTTTTCTTATGTGAATGTGAACTGCATTATGTAAGTCCATGGTGTTTTTTTTCCTGCAGGATACCGTATTTTGAAACCAGTGCAGCTAATGGTAATAACGTAAGCAAAGCCATTGAAACTCTGCTTGATCTCATTATGAAGCGCATGGAGCGGTGTGTGGATAAATCCTGGATTCCAGAAGGAGTAGTGCGCTCCAACGGGCACAGCTCTACAGAACAACTGAATGAGGAGCAAGAAAAAGGCAAATGTGCCTGTTAACCAAGTTACATTCAGTTAGTGTGTATGATAAAGTATAGTACAGTTGCAGCTTAACTGTTAAACTTATGGACACTGTGTAGTTATTTAATGAGCTGTATTAATTCTTTATACTAATTTTTAGGGGTTTTTTACCTCTCAAAAAACATTGACTTTTGCTTGTAAGGTGTGCGGTTTGTGATGGGACAGAGGTCTATCTCAGTGTAGCACTGGATGTTCCTCTAACTCTCTGCTTTGCAGGGAATTTTCATAACCAAAAGTAGAAACATATCTCTATAAGGACATGAGAAAAGGCAGGCTTCTGAACAGAAGGATTTTCATTTGCTCTTTGAAGGCTCCTAACACAGATTAGGAAGGCTCCACACACAGTTTGAAGGCCTAACACAGATTAGGCATTTAGATTTGATACTGTGAGAGCTCTCAGTCTCTACTAACAGCAGGCTCACCAGCGTGGCTCATGGTTTTGAACAGAAACATTTCAGCATTTCATCAAACAATCAGTAACAACCTTAAAAAGCAAATCCTGTGTTTCCCACAAAAGTGTGTGAGTAGCTTTTCTGTGCTCTCTCTCAAATGATCAGTTTTTAGTGATGAAAACCAAATTAAAGCTATTCTACATAGAATAAAAAAACCCACAGAAGCGCAGGCCATGTCTGTAAAGTACTTTGGGTGTAAATGTGAAACTGAACACGTAAACTACAACTGTACTATATAAAATACATCCAGCACAGCTGATGAGACTTCCTGATGTAATCTGAATTCCTGGAACATGCATATAGGTATATTTATATATAAGTGCCATAACAGTCCATCTGCTGATACGTTTCTTTTATGTTGCTGCTCATGTTTTAACAGGAAACAAGAACGTAGGGCAAGCTAGCTGTCAGGAGAATTTCATCAGAGCTAGTGCTTTGCTCTGAATTGGCTTTCCCAAATACAGATTTGGAATGCTTTTTCAAATTTGGATTGAAAAATGAATTGTGATTGTCTTTGGTGACATACAGCTAAAATAACACTTCTGTCTAGATCAGTATTTCTATAAATTTATAGTGCTTACTTTATTCTGCCAATCTTATCATATGTTCATTCATGGCTTGCTCACTTCCTTCAGGTTGTATTTAAGAAAGAAATGCTTTTCTCTTCTTTCTGTTGCAGATCACATATATGTCAGTTTTGGTTTCAGTGGATCATGTTAGTCTTTGATCATCTTTCATTTATTCAGACAACCTAAGGAACAATCAGTATTTTCTGGGTCTTTCTTCCAGACTGATTTATGAGAACATAGAATCACAGAATCATTCAGGTTGGAAAAGACCTTTGAGATCATAAAGTCCAACCAACAACCCTACTCTACCAAGTTCACCCTATCTAAACAATCTTTAAACACCTCCAGGGATGGGGACTCAACCCTGGGCAGCCTGTTCCAATCCCTGACTGCTCTTTCAGTAGAACAGTTTTTCCTGATGTCCAGCCTAACCCTTCCCTGGTGCAGCTTGAGGCCCTTTCCTCTTGTTCTGTCACTAATGACATGTGAGAAGAGGCCAGCAGCCACCTCTCTGCAATGTGCCTACCAAACTGTTTTCTACTCTGGCAGAGGTTGTATAACTGTAAAGTATTGCAAATTAAATTAATAATGTGCCAAACTGAGTATTGTTACAGACTTTCCACATCAGTTTGTTTACAAAACTCCAAAGGTCTTCTTTAGAAATTAAATCTTACTTTAAGCAGTCTGACTACTGCAGTGTCAGGCAAGTATTGATACTGTTTGGGAACATGAATTGACACATAAGAAACTTTCTGAAGGACCAAAAATGTTTCTAGAATGGGAGACAATAAAAAAAATATTTCATGTAGCCTCTGGTTATAGTAATAATACAAGAATAAGTTAAAGCTTGATTCTTAAATATTTTACACAGTAATGTATTGTTCTTTAACAACCATAACATGTAAATACTATATTTCTATCACAGCCTACAAAGAAGATTTAGAAAGTGCAATATAATGTGACTGCTTTAGGGCTAGGTCAGGGATTAAAGCATTTATATTCAATAAGTATAGGTGGTTTTTTTCTACTACACAAGACTAAAATTCTAAACTGCCTGTGGGCCAGAGTTACCTTAGCTCAATCCAGAGTGCCTTTTGAAGGTTCTAACCAGTGGAGTATCAAACTCTACTGCAGGGGACACATTTCAATGTACTTCAGTGTCTGAATTTTTTTTTAATGTAACTCCTGCTTTTCAGAGGATGGCAGCGGAACTGTGTTCTGTGTTAACTTTGATGGAGGTTTCTGTGCTTACAGCTCCATCCATTTGCTGAAAGCAGTAGGGATTACTGCATCAAATAACTGAGCTAAGTGACTACTGAAATGGTGTAAAAATAGTTCCTTTTGAACGCTTCTGTTTAGATTGGATATTAAATACCAAAGCTGTCATGTTTTTGTCATGTAACTATCTACTGTGTAAAGACAGTCTACATAAAACTGCTTTGTCAGCCTTTGAAATGTGCCATAAAATTTATCTGTTTGAATTATTTTGTGGTAAAACTTTTGTTCCCTTTTTAATTCCCACAAGAAATCAGGGTTACTGTTTCTTGACAGTGAATGTTTGGACTCGTTTAGCAATGGGTTTAGAACAGACAGTGAATGTTTGGACTTGTTTAGCAATGGGTTTAGAACACAAGTCTCATGTGACAAGAGACTGTTATTTCAAGAAAAGTTATGTCCATATGTGTTGATCAGTAATGGAGCAAAGTTTTGAAAAAGATTTCCATTACAGAATCACAGAATTACTGAGGTTGGAAGAGACCTGGGAGATCATCAAGTCCAGCCTATGACCTGACTAACACAGTACATTAGGGACTGGAAGGGACCTCGAAAGATCATCTAGTCCAATCCATTCTGAAGGTGTAGAAAGGCAACTACCACTTCACCAAGAGGATGAAACATCCACTTCTTATCGTTCTCACACTGCCTTCACCTCTGTGAAACAGCTCCATTATGATGCTTTGTCCTAGGATTTCTTATAAATATAAAATAGCTAAACATTCCTGACGTGAGCCTTTATAGCATTTGTTGAACTGAATTGCAGTGCGTCCTGTTGTCTCAATTCAGTATCACTCTGTGTCTTTCTGCGCTGTCCTTACATGTCAGAGCTTTTCTTAGTTCAGATGTGCCCAAGTTCTCTTCTGCAGCTGCCCAGTGTTAATCCAGCTTGCTCTCAGCAAGAGTTCAGTCTTGATAACCTCCTAAAGTGCCTTCCAGCTGACATGATTATGTGCTCTGTGATGCTGCTCCTACAAATGCACGTGCCTGACAGCCCCAAGTTGTTTTACATGACTATGTATATGTGTATGACCTTTCGCATGAACTGTATATGACGGTTTTTTTACTTCTGTCAGGAAACTGAGACAAATGCATAAATATTTGCAGACCAGAACTTTGCTATGAGTTTCAGGTGTTGAGTTATTTGGTGTCTGTTTCTCTCAGAAACAGTGAGTCAGCCCTGGTAGCCAGACCATCCCGGCACTTCAGGGTGAAAAACCTGGTGAGGATCTTCTGCTCACCACAGAGACTGGACCGTGAAAAACAGAGAGAGCAGTCCCTACCCCTCATCCCTGGTCAATCTCATCAGACAGGTGGAGCCACCGCCAGAGCGCGGTTTTCAGAGGATTATTTTTATTCTCCCTAACCCTGTCCACTCCATTTTTTCCCCCTTCTTTGACCTTTGCAGATTTAGGTACCATCTCTGTTAACTTAAAAATAATTGGAACTAGGGCCAAAATCACCAGAAAAAGTGTAGGGCCACAGAAAACACCCACCTACAACCATACGGCTGTGCAGACACCCAGCTGCAAGGAGTGCCTCAGCCTGTCACTCTTACCAGAAGATGGCAGAGGTAGCACCTGTGTAAGATGTGACCAGGTGAATGATCTGCTCAGGATGGTGGCATAGCTAAAAGATTAAGTGGAGAAGTTGAGGAGCGTCAGGGACAGTGAGAGTAAGATAGATTGGTGGAGCAGCTCCTTGAAGAAAGACAGCAGGTTGCAGTTCCATGTGACCCACACAAATCACAGAGCATTAGGGATTGGAAAGGTCCTCAAAACATCATGTAGTCCAATCCCCCTGACACAGCAGGATCACCTAGACCACGTCACACAGGAACACATCCA
>JAOXOE010000705.1:2768405-2820891 GCA_028565055.1 Phoeniculus purpureus
GAGGATGGAGCCAGGCTCTGCTTAGTGTCATCTAATGATAGGACAAGGGGCAATGGGTGTGAGCTGGAACACAGGAGATTCCACATACACATGAGAAGAAACGTCTTGGTGAGGGTGATGGGGCACTGGAATGGACTGCCCAGGAGGCTTGTGGAGTCTCCTTCTCGAGACGTTTAAAACCTGCCTGGACATGTTCCTGTGCCACTTGATCTAGGTGATCCTGCTGTGGCAGGGAGGTTGGACTAGAGGATCTTTCGATGTCCCTTCCTATCCTTAGTGTTCTGTGATTCTGTAATACTGGCAAGAATAAAGATTCTCAAAAAAGGGACTTTCCTTGTGAGGTTGCTTGGTGTTGTAAAATCACATGAAGCATGACGCTGTGCTTTGAAGTCCTGCACCTGCTGTTTTGGATGGTTGAAGAATGTAATACAGAATTGTTTGTTTATGTAAATATATATGTTAGCTTCTGGATTGCCATGTGCCCTGGTTTAACCCTGGTGGAATATGGGAGAGATCTGGAAGGGAGAAAATTTGTGGATTGAGGTAAAGGTGGTAAAGGCAGTTTGATAAGCAAAGCAAAACAAGGAATTCATTCACTGTTTCCTCCTCTTCCAGCTTTACATGCTGAGCATAATGTCATACAGTCTGGAATGTCTTTTTGGTTGGTTGGGGTCAGCTGTCCCCTCCCATCTTGTGCACCGCAACGTACTCAGTGGTGGTGTGGTGTGAGGAGCAGAGAAGCCTTTAACTCTGGGTAAGCCCTGCTCAGCAGTAATGAAATTGTCCCTGTTATTAGCACTGTTTGCAGCACAAGTCCAAAACAGTCCCCGGCCAGCTACTGTGAATAAAATGAACTCTACCGCAGCCAAACCCAGCACACTGGGATACCCTGTAATACTGGGCTTTTGTTAGGAAATTCAAATGGGTGATCATTTCAACCTCCCTCTGTTAGGTAAGAGTTGTAGCAGATGTCTGAATTTTCCTCAGTCTTTTCTGCATAGCATTTACGGTAATTTCTGCTTGTAAAAGAAAATATTTAACACACAAATATATGTTATTCTGTGTAAGGTTTATTCTCTTGGAATAGGGACAAAATTACAGAAGTTGCTTCTTATTGCTTTACTCAGAGCCTTGAGAGGAGTGCTGCAGTGAGTCAGAAGTGTTGGGTAGTGGTGTTCCTTCCTACCTACAAGTATCTACAGCTTTGCAATGGAAGAGGGTGAGACTGCTGTGTAGCAGTTGGAAGGAGGGCAGTGCAGGAGTTTTAGTGCCTCAGCTGACTGTAATGGTGTAGTTGTCAAAGTATGGCTATTTTTTGAGGGAAAGTGGGGGCTAAGGGGGAGAGAGTGGCAATGGGAAAAAGAAAACCTGAAGATGCCGATGCTGATTGTAAAGTCTCGTGCAGTTGGTGTCCTGAGATGTAGGAATGTGGAGTCTGACTTTTAAAACAAGGAAATACTTTAGTTAAATAAATCTTCAGGTCAGTATCTCTTGCACATAACACTTTACAAAATTAGAGTTCCACGTTTATGATACCAGTTTCAAAAGTTTTATAGGTTTAGGTCAGTTGCGGGAAGTACGTATCATCAAATGGGCTGCCTTTGGGATATATCTTAGTTCAACCCACCAAAACCAAAATCAATCAGATAGTGACGCTTATTCCCAGAATGATCAAAATATCTGTCAGCATTGTTTTGTTAAGATGTTTTGTCTGTGATAGAAAGATGGAGATGCATTTTTACAAAATCTGTAGTAGCAGCATTTAAACAACTAGCATGGAATGACCCTCAAGTGAGTCAGTGTTTTGAAGACATTTGATCCACTAGGTGATAAATACAGGGCATCATCAGTGAGATAGGTGATACAGCACCATATTCACTTGAAGTTGTTTTAAACAGTAAAACTTGAGTCTTTGATAAAGAACTGTTGGTCATGAGTGTTTTGGGGTCCAGCATACAGGAAACCACCAGATTGCCAGGGTTTGTGCAGAGAGGCTTTTCTTTCAAATCTTTCGACTTGATTGCAGTCATCATCTTCTTTCCCTACAAAGGAGATGAATTTTAATTTACTTTCAAGTAACAGGGCAAAGCATTTCAAATTTGCTGAATGTTTGTGGTCACAACAAATATTGCTCAAAGTGTGTACTGAAGTATGTGCATGGTGAAGAACGAGGAACTTAATGTTGCTGACTTTAGACCTTATTTAGCAAACTGCAGGCAGTGAGAAGGACTGATTGGAAGTGTAGTAAAAATTGGAATTTTGGGATCAAGATGTGCCAGGGGATGTTCAGATTGGATCTTAGGAAAAAAATTCTTCCAGAAAGAGTGGTGAGGCCTTGGAACAGGCTGCCCAGAGAGGGGTGGAGGCAACAACCCTGGAGGGGTTCAACAAATGGGCAGACATGGTGTTTCAGGAGATGGGTTAGTGGTTGGGGGTTGAGGGCAAACAGTTGGACTTGATTATCTGGAAGGTGTTTTCCAACTTCGATGATTTTATGATTCTATGTTGCAGGAGCTGTCTTACCCTGAGGTGCAGGTGGTTCCCACAAAGGCACGGGGCGGCTTCTCCTCAAAATCAGACATCTGATTCCAAACTATGATTTTGGGAAACTTTGCAAGTAAGTAATCAAAGTGTTTTTGCACCTGTCTAAGGCTGGAAAGACCAAATACTTCTAGTCTGTGTAGTATACACTTTTCTGAACACTTGTGGGGAGTGGTGGTGCCCCAGTGCTGGCTGGCTGTGATCGCACCTGAACACAGCTGCCCCGCAGCTCCCTCCCACAGTGACAAACACTGGCACGGGGCGGGCCTGGCAGGTCCGTCCGAGCTGCGCAGCGCCACTCGACGTGTCCCACCATTACTGTTGCTGTTGCTGTTGCCGTTGCCGTTGCCGTTGCCGTGGCAGCCCGGGCCGCCGCGGAGCCCGCTGGGTGCTGTAGTTCTCCCGCTCCGCTCGCCGGGCGCAGGCGCGGACTGGGCCGGGCGGGCACGGGTTGTTTTTAACGGCGTCAGCTGCAGTGGCCGGGGCACCCTCCGGGCCGGGCCCTGCTCGGCTGCGCTCAGGTAGGGCCCAGGACGCGGAGCTGCTTTGCCGCGTTTCGGCCTGTCCGAGGGGCACAGCCGGGCGCGATGCGGGGGGGGCTGCCGGCAGCGAGCAGAGCCCGGGGCGCTGGGGCCGGGGCCGCCGCCTGGGATCACAGGGGACCGGTGACTGGTGGCCCAGGCGCAACGGGGCGGTAGCGGCTACCCGGGGCGACTTAAGCGGGCTCCTACGGGCGGGGTGTTCCGCCCGGCCCTGCTTCCCGCTCTGCTTCTGGCTCTGGCAACAGTCTTGCTGTTGGCCCTGGCGTTTGCCAGCTTCCTTCTCTTTCATCATCTGCCCCGTCTCTGCGGCTGATGCAAGGTGCCGTGTCCCATCGATTGTGTTTGAGCCGTACTGTCAGGTGTATGTGACCTGGCAGGGGCTGCCTGGCCTTGAGGTGTGACTGCTTTTTGATCCACGTTGGGCTGGCTGGAGATTCTAGCCTGGAAATAGGCTTTATGGGCTGATAAATATGTTCATGGAGAGCAGTGTTACTTTTGGAGAAGAAATTAGGAATAGGAATAGAAGACTTGTATGTAGGCTCTGTAGTACTTCAGTTCAAGTGTATGTATGTGTGTGTAATACAGCACTTCAGTATAAGTGTGTGTACATGTGTGTATGTAAGACACCACTTCAGTACAAGTGTGTGTGTTATAGACCACTTCAGTAGAAGCAAGTATATGTATATATGTAATACACCACTTCAGAAGCAGCGATTATCATAGGAAGAAGCCATGGGTGCCCTTAGTGGGAGACCAAGTTAAAGGACACTTCGACACCCCTCTGCTGACCTGACAGAGAGTTACAAGTTGGCTGCCTCCCTGGGGTTAAGATAAGTGACGGTGCTGAAAGGGGATCACAGTATGTAAAGACCACTGACTGCTACCTGTTACTGTTCCATGTGGATGTGAGTGATACCGTATGAGAGCTGGAACTTGAGCAAAACTGGACTACGGAGCTATGAGGTTGCAAGTGAAAAGCATTGGTGACTGAGTTATCTTTTCCTCTGTCTTCCCAGTTAGAGGAAAGGGGGCAACCACGTATAAAGGAATAATGAACATTAATTCCTGGCTGTATGGTGGGTGCCGTGATGAACGTTTTGGCTTCTGTGACAATAGAACGTTCTATGATGACTGAAACCTGCGAGAGAGAGAGATGGAATACATTTATCTTGAGGAGGCAAGAGTGTCTTTGTTCACTAGCCAGCCAACTTAGTCAGAGAGGATTTAAACTGAACATCTCGGGGGGTGGGGACCATTAGGACTCTCTGTGCCTTTGCAGCCACCTGGGGAATAGACCAGACCAATCAGAGTAGTGACAGATGCCCCATAACTGGCCAAAATGAGAGCCAGACAACCAACCACCTTAAGCCTGAGTATGACCATGGTGGTTCCTCTGTCTCTTCTCCAGGGTTGCCTTCTTGCTCGATTAAGCTGTAAAATAGTTGTATACGAACACAAGAGGCATGGGGGATAAACAGAGTGAACTAGAAATTGGTGTGGACACAGGGCCATGATCTTGTTGCAGTTACGGAGACACGGTGGGATGGCTTGCATGACTGGAGTTGTCATGAACAGCTTTGTGCTTTTTAGGAAAGACAGATCAACAAGGCAGGATGGTAGAGTTGCTCTTTATGTGCATAAGCAGCTGGAATGCATTGAGCTTTATCCAGGGAAGGACAACTGTATTGAAAGCTTATGGGTAAAAATAAAGGGACATGCAGATATGGGCAAGAGTGTTGTGGATAGCAACTACAGACCATCAAACCGGGAAGAAGTTGATGAGGCCTTTTACAGGCAGTTGTGAGTAGCCTCAAGATCGCCAACCCAGGTGCTCCTGGGTGACTTCAGTCACCCTGGTATTTGTTGGAAAGGCCACATAGCTAGGCATCACCTGTCCAGGAGGTTCCTGCAGTGCATTGGTGACAATTTTCTGCTGCATGTGGTTGAAAAACCAACAAGGAGAGGTGTGATGCTGGGCCTTGTTTTAACAAAGAAAGAAGGTCTGGTCAGGGATATGAAGGTTGGTGGCAGCCTTGGCTGTAGCGTTCAGTAGTAGACATGGTAGTGTTCAGTATTGTAGTAAGGGAAGAAAGCAGGTCAGTAAGCAGGATTTCAAACCTGGACTTTAGGAAGTCTAACTTTGTCATCTTCAAAAACCTACTTGTAAGAATCCTATGGGGCTGGGACTCTGGAGCTAGGGGCCCCCAAGAGTCAATGTTTAAACACCACTTCCTCCAAGCTCAAGATAAGTGCATTCATTTGGATAAAAAAAAAATTAATGGAGAAAGGGACCTGTGGGGATGAGCAAGGAGCATATGGAAATGGAAGAGATAAGGCCACAATACATGGAAAATGGGTTTGGTCACTTGGAAGGATTATAAAATGTTGTCAGGGTATGTAGAGCCTCAACAAGGAAGGCTGAGGCCCTCTTTCAATTAAATCTGTCGGAGGAAGTGAAGGAGAACAAGAAGCGCTTCTTCAAACAAATCAGTGGCAAAAGAAAGAGTAGGGAAATTACGGGTTCACTGCTAAATGTTGTAGAACCCTGGGAACCCTGCTGTTCTACAGCAGGAAAGAGATGGTAAACCTACTGAGTGCCCTCTGCGTTTCAGTCTGCTTAAGATGAAACCTCAGGAATCTCAGATCCCAGAATTAAGGGTGCAGAACTGCAGGGAGGAAGACTATCCACTGGTCAACAATTGGGTTAGAGGTGTTCTGTGTGAAACACAGACAGATCCATGGACCCTGATGGGATGCACACATGAGTGCTGAGAGAGCTGACCGAGGTTGTTGCTGAGCCACTCTCCATTTTTTGAAAGATCACAGAGATCAAGACAGGTGCCTGAGAACTAGAAGAAAGCCAGTGTCACTCCAGTTTTCTAAACAGGCAAGAAGGAAGGTGTAGGTAACTACAAACCAGTCAGCCTCACCTCCATTCCTGGAAAGATGATGGAGCAGCTCATTCTAGGGGCCATCTCTAAGCACATGGAAGAAAAGAAGGTTATTACGAGTATCCACCGTGGACTTATTAAGGGAAAATCACATTCGACTAATCTGATAGCCTTGTAGGATGGCATGACTACAATGGAGAGTGCATGAGCAGTGGATGTTGGTGCTGATGCTGAAGTAGGTGGAGTTCAGAGGTCCCTTCCACCCGTCCACTCTGTGACTACACTGTCATGTTTTTATTTTTTTGCTGTGCAATAAAGAAACTGCTGTAGAAGAGAGAGTTGTTTCAGTTGGAGTGACAGCATCTTTGAATACAGAAGAACTTAGAGGTTCATTTAAACAGATTATTCCTTCTGAGATGAGTGTTTGAGTGTTCTGGTCACTGTCAACAAATAAGATGTTGTATCTTATATTCATTATTTATATTATTTAATTATAATTATTTAAACTCTGAATGTAATAGACATTTATGTTGTCTGGATAGATGTCTAAAAGGTGATGTCACCGAGAGTGTGTAGGGGAAGTATGGCCCTAAGCTTTGCAGTTTATAGAAGATACTGAGGTTCAGAATAACTTGATGTGTAACTTCATTTTGAAAAGCAGTGACAGTGAAGATACTTAATGAGAAGCCGAACCAGTGAAGCTCTGTGTGTATGTATGTGTATCGGGATTGTCTTTACATCAGTCTTTCCCTGTGCCTGACGTACAAGAGATGTGGAGTACTCTGCTGTATCCTTCAGTTATCTGTGTTTTCTTGGACTGGAACCTAGGAGCATCATCTTGATTTCTTAGGAAGCATGTAGGCTTCATGTTAGTTTAATTCCTGCGTTCAGATAGGTAGCACCAACCTTATCTGGCATCTGTGGGAGGTGGCTACTAGTTCTTAGTGGGTTACTGTCATTTGGTGATGCAGAATACAAGCTAGTGAGCATTTTGTGAGTAGCTTAACCACTGGGCCCACCAGTGTGCCCCAGTCCTTTTGTGCAAGGCTGCTCTCGGTCACATCCTCTCCCAGCCTTAATTATTAAGGGTTTTGCCTTATGTGATTTCATTGCTTTCCACCTAGCACTAAGATGCCCTAAAACTGGCATGTTATGAGACAACAGAACACTATATTATGAAACAGCAGCCTGAATTTCTTCCACGGTGGCAATCAGACTTGCTAGTAAGGCAAATGATTTTCTTGTGGTTACACGGAAGGCTTGGTTTTTATTGACAGTGTGTTTGTTATGATTGCTCTACCCACTGAAATGTAGAATAATTAAATTCAAAATAAAAACCAGTTATGATCGAAATGACCATAAAAATTTTTATGATTTTAAGAAGTAAAACAACGCCCCCCTCCTGCAACACTGATACTCTTCCTTAGCTGAGATTCCAGGAGAAGCACTGCTAAAGAAGGATGAAAATTTAAAGGAAAATCACAGCTGTATTCAAAGTAGAGCTTTATAATACATGGGAATAGTTTGTCACTAAGTTGGATACTGAATTTGATTGTTAGTGATTATTTTTGCTTTATCAAGTGATTGTATATGTCACCATTGCCTTTTTTCACAGAGGGAAGCTCAGATATTTTAGCTGGTTGACGTAAAAGGTGCTGTATTAAAAAAAAACCCATACAGTAACTACTGTAATGTGTAGATAAGCTACAAATACTTACTGAATGTCTTAAGAACCTAAAAGCAGCTGGAAGCTTTGTGTTCTGTAGTGTAAATGTCTACCTACAGTGGCACATTTAGCTATTCTAACTGGAAACTTATGTCTGTTTTCTGTGTTAACACTGGGAGTAGAGGTAGGATTGATTATAGAGTAGTGTATTTGCTTTACTTGGGATGGAACTGCTCCTCCCCATGACATCTCTCTCCTGGCACTGTGCATGTGGTGATAGCTGCAGCAGTGTTGATAACACCCCAGTGTGTTGGCTGCTGCTCAGTAGGTCTCCCACAGTACCAAGGCTGGAGGTTATTTTCCAGCATTAGGAGGTAGAGAATAATCTTTATTGTTTGCCTTTGCTTCCACGCATGGCTTTTGCTTCTGTTTTATTAAACTGCCATTGTCTTCACCCAGCAGCCTCTCATTCCTTTTTCTGTCCTTCCAAGAAGTAGAGAGTGACAGAGCAGCTTTGGTGGGCACTTGGCCCTGGCCAAACCACCGCAAGTGGAGAACAAAGATACTTATAAACAAGCAAAGCAGGTGCTTTTTTGTGTGTTCTTACTGGAAGTGACTAGGTGTGAGAAATAAAGCAGATGTCTGAACTGCTTGAAACACTTTTCTTGGTTAATATAATAATTGTGTAGAAGCTGTATTTTGTGGAGTTTTATTATATTGGATGCAGAGCATTGCACAGAAGTGATTGAAAATGTTTTTGGGAAATTATCTCCCTGCCCCCAAGACAAATAGAATTTACTATAGGTTTAACAAGCTGGTATAGTTGCCTTTTAAGGCACAAGAAATGCATTAAATTTTGTTTTAAAATCTTGCTGTTAGTTAAGAACTTCAAAAAAAAAATTTGGACGGGTAACGATAATGAACACTTAGTCCTGGTACAGGAGGGAAAAATTAACAGGCAGCTGCAGCCAGATAGCTCCTTTCTCAGAATCGCTTCAGAGTCAGTTTGGGGGTGCTGTAACCAGTAATATTTCTACTTCAGGCTTTTCATTAGGTTTTACTACTCTTTCAGGCACACTGCTTTCATCAGATTCACTATATTGAAGAGTACTTGAGTGAAAGAAATGCAGAGCGCTGTTTTGCCAACTAGTTGAAGAGTAGTTGTGTGTCCTCAAAAAAACCCCAAGTGTGTTTTTCTTGAATAAACTGTTATTCCTTTGCATGAAACATGTCAGAAATCACCTACTGAAACTTGGCTTAAACCATCATGCTGCAGACTATTGATGAAATGTGGTTATTGATTTTGGTCAACCTTTTTTGTGGTGCTAGCTAGTGTAAGTGCTTTTTGACTGGCTAAAATAGTCACGTACCTCCCAAAGCCATGTTTGCTCCAAGTATTCAAAAGCTAGTAGGAAGTATATACAAAGAATATATTTTCTTTGTAAACTTTTAGTCTTTTTTAAATTCCAAAAGAACAATTAGTGCAGTGTTCTGTGATGTCATGATTTGGGGTCTTCTGTTTTCTTTTTTATTTTCCCAAGAGAGCTGCAGAGTGAATGTATCTCGTATTTTAAAATGAGTCTACTTTTACTTGCAGCGTGCTTTGAAAATGTCTGAAAATTCCAGTGACAGCGATTCGTCTTGTGGTTGGACTGTCATCAATCATGAGGTACCCAATCTCAAATTAATGTCAGTTTAAGACTAGCCACGTGCAGTAAAATATTCTAACTTTTGTGTGGATCTTGCATATTAAGAGAAGGATTGTAAAGAACAGAACATAAAGCGCCTGTCTAAAACCATGTATGTGTATCCTTTACTACGACTTCTGTTCTGTTACAAGTCGTAAGTCTGTTACAAGTCTGTTATTTAAATGAGTATTCCTTATTCTACAAAGTTTTTACTTTGAAGAATTGCTAGAATGTCTAGTGAGATGTCTCCTCTGTTCCATCTTCCCTGAAAACACTGGCATTCTGGAGAACTTGTCTGTTGTTGATAATATATTTCTTCTTTTCCTTCCAAATCAACCCCTGCCACCCATTAAAAACAAAAAAAAGGGAAAAAAGTTGAGAATGATGGGCAGAAAAAGTATCTTCTGTAGAAGGGAATGATTCCATGATTTCTCCAAGTCTTTTCTACCTCTAAGGTACCATCAACAGCAGCTGTTTAGAAACAGCCCTCTGTTCTTACATTCTGTCTGTCTTAACTATCAAAGAAAAAAGATAGAGACAGGTTTATGAATGATGACTAGAGTATTAGAAGAAGGTATTTTCAAGGCTCCTGTGAATGCTGTAGTTTGGATGTAACTGGCTACTTTTGTTCCTGGCTGGAGCAGTCTGATTTGAGCCAGGTCAGGAGGTTGAGGTCTGACCAAAAGACATCTGAGATGTGCTGTCTCTCAGTTTTTCACTGCCTGATTCTGCTTGCAGAGTGCATAGGCAGTTTGAAGGAAGATGTGCACAAGCCTGTTGGGTCTTATTTGTTCAATCTGAAGTACTTTTAATTTGTGTGGAATGCTGTTCTGCGTTGAGAAGGAAAGATATAGGGAGTGTAGAGGGTTTTCCACAAACGAACAGTGTTGCAAAGACTTGTTCCAACAATCCCTTGGAGAGGATTAAGAGAGTTTGTAATTTTATATTGTAACTATAACTTCCATGCTGAAGTTTTCCCAGGCTTTCTTGCTTCAAGTAGAGTCCATGGGAAGCTACATTGAGAAGAGGAATGCCAGTGTTTACTAGGAAGTGAAGGTGGTGTGGGTGCAGGATGGCTCTCCTTACATTCTTGGTCTCAGGTCATGAATGAGAGGTACAGACTTCTTGGAGCAGAAGAAGATTGGTGAAGTCTTGCTGTTTTTTATGGCAGTGTAGAACTGAGCCAGTGACAGCAGTGAAGACAATGGTTTTCTTTCTCCACTGGGCAAACTATCAATGAAGAGCTTTCTTCCATAAGGAAATACACAAAAGCAGATGAATTTTTGTGTAAGGAAGTTGTGACAGTAGGTTACATGGCAGTAGGTGGAAAGAGCTCACAAACTGCAAGGCAGAAAGCCTGTTCTTGGTGCTCAAGGTTTGAAGGAGCGTGAATGGGGTTGCTAGGTACCCTTCACCTACTTGTTGAACGGGCAAGGGTACTTCAGAGAAGTGATCTGAATGTTTAGGAAAGGAGTAAGGCTGAGCATTATACAGATTTGCAGTGCTACAGCATAACTTTATTGCATGTTATTGTGATCCATGTTAATGATAGCACAACAGAATTGAGTTCTGGATTTGTTTTGCTGTTTAAAAAGGCACTGGGTTAAGGGTGGCAAGACATGGCAGTGGGCTCAATTGTCATTGCAGAGAGCTGGCAACTGTGTATGTGAACTTCTTACCTGGTCTAAAGAGAGGAGGGATGCTGTATGTCATTGGGCTACTCTCAAGAAAGGTCACACTGTAGGAAGATGAATGTAGTGAGGAAAAAATGATCTTTCTCCACTCTTAGCTGTTGATGAAATGGAAGAATGAGGGAGGTCTACTGATGAAGTTCATTCAGATTCTAACTCTAGAGCGCACGTATTTAAAAGTGCAGCTAAAATCCCAAGGATTACCTAGCTGAATGCAAGGTAAGCCATCCTTCTTTATTCTGAGCTGATGTTTGCCTTGTTGTGGAACCTGGGCAAACTAAATTTTTGTTACTATTTTTCTTCTTCGTAACTTAAAGTAATGGCACTCCTACACTCCTACCTGTCATATAATAATAGCTACATAATGTATATCTATAAAGCCAAGCCGAAACCACCAAACAATTTTGTTTTCTCTTTCATGAGATTTTACTCAGATTTTAATACTGCTTATAATGTTTTAATATTACTTAATAAAATTTCTGCAAAACATTTGAGATTAAAAGCACAATAGTCAAAAGAAGAAAACCCCGTTACAGTATATGCCAAATTCTTAAAGCAGTTAGTCTTGGAAGCCTTTTAAAAAGGAACGTGACTTTGTAGCGTGATTGAAGAATGTATCTCGCAGAACTTTTTCTGAGGCATTTCATCTTCCTTAAGTATAGTCTTTTCTCAAAAACATGTTGCCTTGAGGCCCGAAGTGAAGCATCTAGGGGAGCTGGCCTGGAAGCGTTACTACTGCTGTAATTTCATGCCTGCTGCTGCAAAAATAACTCTCTCTGTTTACAAAAACAGCTCAAGTTATTTTTGGGGCAGAGTGACTTAGTGTTTGTCAGCTGTGTTTTGCAGGTTTAAAGTTTTATAATAACCTTACTTGTGTTTCACTGGTTCTTTCAAACAAAAACCACAACATGAGGATTAAATATTTAGAGCTGTCAACCATGCTGCTTAGCTTTAGTCCCCTACAGTGCCTGAGTGCTGTTTGGCTTCAGTTCTGTTTTGCTCTGATGTTGTTGCTGACTTGGAGCAGATGAATAACCAAGGCTTCTTTCTGGATTAAAGACAGGAATCCAATTCAGATATTGTATCAGTGTGTTGTTTTTTTTCTTAATGTCAGAGATGTGCTATTAAAACAGCCATTCAGGGCTTGAGAGGGAGTAGTTACATGTTTTGTTGATTTTTTTTTTTTTTTTTAAACTAGAGGTAGTAGTACATACAGTAGTAGTTCATGGTGATACCCAGCAAGGGGGTCCTTGGTGGTACCCTGGGAGTGAGTCCTGTTTGGGAGGAGGCTATTTGTATTTCTATGCAGTACTTGGACATGTGTGCAAGAATTAGTTCCCTTATTCAGAAGGAATTTGACAACTTCCTTTGTTTCTCATAATAAACCTTTTCATTAAATAGAATTAAAGGTAAGAGAAAATAGTTACTGAAAATACTTAGCATAGTTAATTGATTCTTAAATTACTTCCCCAGATTTGTCCTCCTCTGCCTTTTTGTCAGTCATGGTCATAAATATTGCACTCTTAGTTTCTTCCTGTTGAGTTAATCACTTGTAATTTCTCCTGTTTTTACTTGCTTACAGTTTTCATTGGTTTTAAAGGTTATTCTTATGTTTTTTTATTACTAATGTTCTGTTTTCTTTGTAACCCTTTCCTCCTTCCTTACTGGAATGCTCATCTGAAACTCTTCAACTTCAGGGTTCTGACATAGAAACAGTTACTTCAGAAAATGGGAATACAAATGGTAATCCTGAGTTTGTTTCAGAAGAATACATTTCCTTGCAAGAAGAGGAACAACCAGTTGATTTGCAAGGTAAGATATTAAAGAGGAGCAGTTCCATAAAATAAATACCTGATCTAGCATTGGCACGAAAGTCGTATTTTTGCTAGTTTCTGTACTTTGTTAAAGTACTACCTTCACCTATGTTATAGAAATTGTCACTGTCAACCTTATGAAAGTATATTTTCTTGAAATAGATGAATTTTATAGAATGTCTTCCACTTTTTCAGTACTTTAGATATGTTATAGAATGGTGTGCATATATGTTGCTGGAAGATAGCTTGCAGAAGTGCTGTTAATAAGTACTTGATCTATGATATGATTAAGGAATAAGTAATTTAGAAGGAACCATCAGTTCCTTCTTTCACAGCTAGAGAAGAACATTGTGGCACCGTTAGCGTTTCTTGAGTTGGAAGGTTAAATTTGGTGCACAGCAATACAATGAAAGTCTTTCTATTTATTTTAATACTAAATTTAATATTACATTTGTTATTCTGAGAACACAGACGTGGCAGGTTTGGTGTGCAGTTCGCTCCATGTTTCTGAATTCATCACTTCTTGTAGAAATGGAACTAGACACTCAAAGTGTCTAGGCTATCTAGAGAATATTTTAATTATCCTGTCATACAGATTTACTGTGGTATCATGAGAGATAACAGTGGGTTGGGAGGCTTTTTATTAAAGGTTAATAGATTAATAGGATGTTAGGTAAGCTGCTTTGGAATTATGTTCAGAATTGCTCTATAGCTTTGTTTAGACTAACTGAGCTTGTAGAGAACTCCTCAGCCTTGGAAAGAAGAAAACAGCAGAGAAGCACCTTGCACAGCAAGAATCTTGTGCACTTTAGCAGCAGAGGCGACAAGTGGAAAATTCAACGTGGAGAAGATCCCTACCTGACAGCCTCTTAACCTTAATACGCATGTTCTATCTAGTTTATGTAAAACTAAGAACATATGTATGAACTTTCTCAGAGATCAGATAGATACGCAAATTAGGAGCTCTATAGTTAGCAAACAGCCCTGCAGAATGGGGCTCGCAAGTTCCCCCACAGCTTGTTGAGCTCAGTGCTGCGCTGTAGATAAATTTTCATTGCTTCAGAAACTTTTTGCTCCTGTAATATCGAAGGTATTTCTGACAGTAGCAACCTACAGTGTAGTGTTGTTTTTGCCTAACTGTTCTTCTCATTATTATGTTACTTGCATTGTGATCAGCACAAGAACTTGAATTGAGGTAGCCTTCAAAACGCTGAATTTCATAATGATGGATTGAATCCTTATGTTTGTTAGAGGGGTATCCATGAGATACAGTGTATTTTTAGAAAACCTTTCCTGATATGAGTCAGTAATGGAAATGTGTCACAGTTGTACAAATTTTACTATGAAGAGGGATTGGGCTTAATTCGTGGTTACTGGTTTTAATTCTTTGTTTGTTTGTTTTTCCCTCTGTTTATTTACATAGCTCAGTGCACCAATGAGGGAGAGTTACCAGTGGTAGATAGTAATCTCTCTGCTTTGGAGGAACCTCAGACAGTTCCAGAGGTAATGAAGTTACTTATTTAGAAGCTTCTGTAAGCCCCATCTTATAATGCTGAATGATGTTTTAAAAGCCTTAAAATGGAAATACTGATTTTTCCCTTTTTTTTTAAACACCAAGTTTTCTTGCTTTTCAAAATAAATACTTTTTATTGTATGTGATGTGAATGATATCTGTGTTTCACTCCATTCTAGGGAAAGAAAGAAAATATCCATGATGATGTTTCCTGTGTTGGAACTATTAGTGATGATTCAGACATTGTTACACTGGAAGCTCCAAAACCAGAAGAAACTCCAAGTCAAGAGGAAGCTCCAGCTGATGGTGAAGAAACTCCAAGTCCAGAGGATTTTAACATGGGTTCCTCCTCTAGCAGTCAGTATGCATTTTCACATATAGAAACTGGTAAGATGAATTACTAAACAACAGTAGTTAAAAATGCCAAACAAGCCTGTGTTTAGGGAACCTTCATTGTGTGGAGAAGACTAAAAGTTATTGGCCTTGTTATCTATGTGTCCCTATATTTGCAGTCTCTAGGATAACTCTAGTTCCTCTGAAATTTTGTCCAAATACATATCTGAAATCTTTTTATTTGAAAGCATTCTCTCCCATTAAGTGCTCCCTAGTTTAAAGTAGAAAGAAAATTTCTAGAATATTTTTGAGAATTAGCATGCTTTTAGTTAATAAAATAATTGTAGGTTTTCTTTTGGCAACTTATATGTCCTTTATTGAGTTAGTATTAAAAAACTAGCAGCTGGGAGGTAATTGACTTCTGGGGGCTGTGAGAACCAATGTAGCATAAAACTTCTAATACCTTCATAGTTACATTAAAAAAAAGATGTGGTTAAGGTATTCCCAGTAGTTGGTAGAAACACTTCATATTAATGAGGAAAACTATGAATATTTAGTCAATTAAAACACAACAAAACAACCCCAAACAAACCCAAAAGAAAAAGCCTTATTGTTGTGTGACTCTTCTCTAGTTCTCTATCCTTCATTTCTAGTTTTGTTAGGCTGTGTATTTGTAATTCTTTCTGTGCTCTTTATTCTCTATAACACTTTTGCTCATGTTTTGAAGTTAGTTTATTACAAGAGCAGAATGTTTCTAAAGTATTGTTTTAATCCAGAAGTAGCATAAAGCATCACTAAATATATGTGTAGTATCCACTGGAATCAGAAAATGACACCTTGACCTCTAATTATGACCAGTAATGATTTCAAAGAGGGTGTCAAAGTTGTCACCCTCTTACATCTTCTGTGCAACTAGACTTAATTTTTACTGTAAAATTTAGTTGATTTCCTTTTTCTTTCAGGGATGAGTTCTAAAAATGCTTTGTTCTTTTTTCCCCTCCTCTGTTTTTGTACACAAAAGTCAGTTGGCTGGAGAAGCTGAGGAAGATCCCTGATTGTGTAAGGGGATGGGGAAATGAGGTGAAAGAGCATGTGTCTCACAGTCTTCCTTTCCAAGGTGGTGTGATTAAATCTGATCAGCTTGTCTAAAGCTGATTGCTTACAGCTTGCATGAAGTGTTCTTAAAATTATTAGTGGCAAAATGACTTGCTGTTATAGTAGTGATGTTTTGAACAGATGCTGAGACCCAGTCCTCAGTGCACAGTACATTTGGAATGGACATCAGTTAGCTCTGTAATCCATTTTAATGCATATGCTTGATCATTTCAATGACTGGTCATTGCTGGCTTCCAGATTTGTGCGTGACTAGTGAAAAGAATGTCTTCCTGCTAATTTAAGCTGATTTCAGCATGGTATTTAGTGCTGTGCATTTGATTAAATACTGTGGAAGATGTTTGGAGTACTTTGGCGTTTCCTTTAAATGCCTGATTTTTAGCAGTCAGAATTTCCGTGACACTTTTGGGCAATGGAAATCTTTGCCATCCACCTCTTGTTGAGTTTTATGTCGTGTTGAGAAAGACTCCGCTTCCTAACGCAGATACTAAAATGCTGTACAAAGATTTTTCCGCTGTTTTTACTTGCAGACCAGTTCCTGTTTCATGCAAGCAGAAACGTTTTAATATTGCTTTGTGAATGAAGTTAAGCAGCAGAAAGAACTAGAATTTTGAACTACTCTGTGGTCACACTGTTTAATTTATGTTCCCTCTTGTTCTGTGAATGTTAGAGTGCATTTTTGTGCTGCATTCTTACAGCAGTTATAGGGCAGTGTCACTTTTACCTGAAAAGGGTAATGCTGTCAAGAACTCACCATGAGTGCTTATGAATGGCTCTAAGTGTCTTATACCTTCTTTGTTTTCTGACTTTTTTCTTCCCCTACCCTATTCTTTACTCTTTGCTGTCCAGCATGTATAAAAAAAATTCCCATTTGTCTAGAAGCAGCTTGTTTGACAAAAACCAGTAAACCCCCAAGTAGTCAGCAATAAGACCTGTCTTACTAAGTATGCCCTGTATAATCCTTTATCATATTTGACCTCTGCCTTCTAGTAAAAATAGCTCTCTGCACTAATTTCTGGGTGCTTGTCTTTTTTGCCCAGGATTGGGGAATCTGCTTAAATAATAGATTCTGCCAAACTGTGTAAATTAAGAGTCTGCACGTGAACTACCTGTTTAAATGAGTTATTATTGCAGTGTTCTCAGGCTGACTAAAATGGATCTTTTTAATAAGAAGGGAAGTTAGTTACCTGTCATTATCTGACACCTTGCTTATCCATTGGGTCAGAAAGTATTGTAGGTGTGTTCCAGATATTAACCGAGAGTCTTTTTCTGGGGTTAACGGAATCACATGCATTAACTTGGAGTTTATTTTAAGTGACTCTTAATTGTGAATGCTTTTCAGAGATAATGGCTAGCACTGCTTGGCATTTCTGTCTTTTCATTGATGTGTGTGCATGGCCTTGCTCAAACAAATTGTATTGAGTTCTGTCCTGGGGCAGATGAAGAGAGAGTTGAGTTTGTGTGTGCAGATTAAGGGGCAGGCTGGCATGGGTGACGCTGGCATGGGTGTCTATCACAGGCCACCAGATCAGGATGAGGAAGTTGATGAGGCCTTCTACAGGCAGCTGACAGCAGCCTCACATATACAGACTCTGGTTCTCATGGGGGATTTTAACTACTGTGGTATTTGCTGGAAGCCGTACTCAGCCAGCCATCCACAGTCCAAGAGGTTCCTGCAGTGCATTGGTGACAACTTCCTGATGCAAATGGTGGAGGAGCCCATTAGAGAGGAGTGTTGCTGGATCTTGTCCTCACCAACAAGGAGGGTCTGGCTGAAGCAGTGAAGGTTGAGGGCAGTGTTGGTTGCAGTGACCACAAGATGGTGAAGTTCAGGATCTCATGTGGTAGGAACAGAATACCTAGCAGAACCACAACTGTGGACTTCAGCAGGGCCACCTTTGGCCTTTTCAAGCAATTGCTAGGGGAAATCCCATGGGATAGGGTACTGGCAGGTAAAAGGGACCAAGGTAGCTGGTTAACATTCAAAACCCACTTATTTGAAGCCCAAGATAAGAACATTTCAACAGGAAGGGAGTCAAGGAAGGGAGCCAGAAGACCTGTGTGGTTAAACAGGGAGCTGCTGGGCAAACTGAAGAGGAAGAAGAAAGTCTATAGGTCATGGAAGGAGGGGATGGGCCACTTGGGATGATTATAAGGCTCTAGTGAGAGAAAGTAGGGATGTGACTAGGAAAGCCGAGGCCTCCTTGGAATTAAACCTTGCAAGAGAGGTCAAGGGCAACAGAAGGGGCTTCTTCAAAAACATTGCAAGTAACACTAAACCCAGAGGCAATGTAGGCCCCCTTCTGAATGAGGTAAGTGCCCTGTAGACAGAGGATACAGAGAAAGAAGAGATACAGAACACTTTCTTTGCCTCTGTCTATACTTCTGGGGCTGTCCTGATAGCAATCCCCAGACCGCTGAGGTCCCAGAGGAAGTTGGGACAAAAGAGGAGTTTGCCCTTGTAGAGCAAACTGGATGTACATAAATCCATGAGCCCAGATGAGACGCACCCACGAGTGCTAAAGGACACAGCGAAGTCATTGCTAGGCCACTCTCCATCATCTTTGCTAAGTTATGGGGATCAGGAGAGGTGCCTGGGGACTGGAGGGTAGCAAATGTCACTCCAGCCTTCAAAAGAGGGTAAGAAGGAGGACCTGAGTAACTGTACACTGGTCAGCCTGACTTCCATCCCAGGAAAGGTGATAGAACAATTTATCCTTGATGCTGTCTCTAGGCACATCAAGGACAGGAGGATTATTAGGGACAGTCAGACAGTATGGCTTCACCAAGGGGAAGTCATGCTTGATGAAACTGATAGCCTTTTATAAGGGCATAACCAGGTGGACAGATGATGGCAAAGCAGTGGATGTGGTCTATCTTGACTTCAGTAAGGCGTTTTGACAGAGTCTCCCACAGCATCTTTGCAGCCCAAGTGAGACAGTGTGGACTGGATGATCGGGTAGGGAGGTGGATGGTTTGCTGGCTGCAGGATAGAAGCCAGAGAGTAGTGGTCAGTGGGACAGTCTCTAATTGGAGGTCTGTATCTAGTAGAGTCCCCCCAGGGTCAGTACTGGGCCCAGTCTTATTCAGTCGATTCATTAATGACTTGGATGAGGGATTAGAGTGCACTATCAGCAAGTTTGCTGATGACACAAAGCTGGGAGGAGTGGCTGACACCCCAGCAGTCTGTGCTGCCATTCGGCGAGACCTGGACAAGCTGCAGAGCTGGGCAGGGAGAAATTTAATGAAATGTGACAAGGGTAAGTGTAGAGTCTTTCATCTGGGCCAGAACAACCCTAGGTACCAGTACAGGTTGGAGACTGATCTGTTGGAGAGCAGTGTCGGAGAAAGGGACCTGGGGGTCCTGGTGCACAGCAGGATGACCATGAGCCAGCAATGTGCCTTTGTGGCCAAGAAGGCCAATGGCATCCTGGCGTGGATCAGAATGGGGGTGGTTACCAGATCAAGAGAGGTTCTCTTCCCCCTCTACTCAGCCCTAGTGAGCCTGTCTCTGGAGTATTGTGTCCGGTTTTGGGCCCCTCAGTTCAAGAAGGGTACAGGTCCCTTTCAATCCCTAATGTACTGTGATACTGTGTAAATGGTTTGTGGTTTTTTTTCAGGTAAAGTAGTAACTGTCTCTGGATCACCATGCATCCCACCCTCAGTCACCATTATGTAGTGGGTACACCTTGGATCCCATCCTTCCCCTCTTAAGAATCATTAAATGTGAACCATCCCATCCTTTCCACCAAGGTCACCATTAATCTTGCGGGTCAGAGACCACGACTGTATTTTAACCAAGAGCTTTTAGCTAAAGCATCAGACACAAAGGGAGGGTTTAACAAAACCACTTACAAATCTGCAGGCAGTAAGACAAATTTTCAAACCCAAACTCTAAACTTTTCTGCAGCAAACACACAAATTGAACTTGGAGATTCTGTTCAGCTTTTAAAGTAGAACTCTGTGTTGATATTTTTACAGTCGAGTGATGATCTCTGATATGAGAGTGAACAGACGTGTCTAGAGGGGGCATTAGCATTTCAGGCAGGAAATACAGTGTTGGAGCACAATTGTGTCCTGGGCTGGAAGCTTCATTGAACACATTGAATCTGCTTCAGGACACATGAATTTTGCTCATAGTTAGAGGTATCTCAAAGCTTAGTTTTCACTCCACTTGCTAGTTGCTTTATACTTGGAAATGATGCTTTCACAGGAGGGAGATGAAATAATCGTTACTTATATATTGGTTTAGATATTTACAGAGCAAGCAGCAAGTGTTTGTACCACTACCAGTAACAAGCAATTACAGCTCTGGTTTTATGTTCCCAGTTAAAATGTAAAGCTTTTGGATCATAGGAAAGTGAACATACAGATTATATGATAAATACCATTTAATAAAAATTATTCAGAAGGTAGTTTTTATGATTAGAATGTGATCTTTTCTCAAATCTTGGCCAATTCAATCTTCCAAAATACTAGTTGAGTAACAAGCATTTTGGATTCAGAGCCTTAGGGAGGGATAAACAGAAGAGCCTGATGACTGAACATTACTTTTGTAAAAGTTGGGTAAAGATGCTGATAGGCAGTATATGGTAGATACTAAAACTAAACAAAATAACGTATGTAAGTAAATTTGTGAGCAAAGCTTTGGATGGTTATAATAACCACATTAATGAAACTTTAGTGGCATTTCATCTGCAGCTGCATGTAGATCGTGGAATGAAGTGGTTGAATAAAACCATGTCTGTCTCTTGGGAACTTTTAGTAAGGCTTTATGTTGCTTTTTTATTATTAAATATTTCGTGAGAGTTTTTACTCCCTTTCTACTTCACAAGGCTTTACGTTGCTTTCTTATTATCAGATAGCTCAGTCTCAACATCACTAAGAGAAGAAAAACTGAATTTTTAACCTTTCAGCTTTGCAAGAATTTGCAGAAGCAGTTTGCTTTAAGAGACAGGATTGTCTGAAAGAAACGCATATGAATGAATGAATGATAAGGTGTGGGGGAAGTGCCCTACATTTTTTTGCAGACAATTTCTTGATTCTTTACCTCTTCCTTTTAAAAAAGGAGTGTTTAACTTTGCACATCAACTATTTATTGCATAATACTTGTAGAAACTGTCACATGAATTTTGATTTTTTTGTATTAATAGTTTCTAAGATAAATGCCAAATAGTTTTTGCATAACTGCAGTAGATTTTGGTAGTAAAATTGATGCTTAAAGCAGTAATTAATGCATTTTAAACACTGATCTATATTGATTTTCAGTTTTTTCATCTCAAGCTAGCAACGACGAATCAAGTAGTGATGAAACTAGTGATCAGTCCAGTCCCACAGTACGAAAACGTCGGGCTAAAAAGAGGCAGATCTCTGTTTCCGAGGCTGATAGTGGA
Organism: Phoeniculus purpureus; assembly: GCA_028565055.1. Lineage (NCBI taxonomy): Eukaryota > Metazoa > Chordata > Aves > Bucerotiformes > Phoeniculidae > Phoeniculus > Phoeniculus purpureus. The sequence goes on from JAOXOE010000705.1 coordinate 2,789,591, forward strand.
TCACATCCTGGACCGGAGTCTGAACCTCCCAGGGAAGAGGCACACAAACGCCAGTTTGGTAGTGGCCTGAACAGATGCATCATACTGGCTTTGGTGATTGCAATCAGCATGGGCTTTGGACATTTCTATGGTGAGTTGATAGAAAGCAAAATACATAAGATGTTGATTCTACATAACAAATACTTTTCTTTATTGTGACATCGATTTTTTTTTTTTTTTTTTAAATCATTGTTCTCTTGTTAACAATCTGAACCTCAAAATGAGAAAAAGCAATTGTTAATGTGTGGATGATACAGAGAGGTCCTTTAGTGGTGCAATTGTATTTAATAGGTGCTACTTTAAAATAAATACAAATAAAGTAATTTTTGGTTGCCCTTCCAGACAGGAATTTCTTGTTCTCGTACTGTAGTACATACCCTTCATTTTTCACTTTTTGTCTTTTGAATTTAGTTGAAGTGCTTATCATTTCTCACAGCATTCAAAGAGTTATTTCAGGCTTTTGTCCTGTGTGTACCCATCTGGCAAATGTAAGAGCAAGGCATGTTTTATACAGAAGTTCTTAACATCAGTATCATTCCCTCTCCAGTGGCAAAAAATGCACTACAGTTTTCCTTGCAGTACCAGAGTGGTTTATGGTATCTAGGATAGCAGCAATTTACCTGTATTCAGTGTGTTCCTAAAGTTTGACTTTCCACATGTTGTTACTACATTTAATGAAGCAGCAGATTTCATACCAGATTTAAATCAGCATAGTGCAACCCTGATCCCCTAAGATACTTGTGTTATGATAACAATGATAGCAGTCATTTGTTTTTTAAGGACATTTTTCCTGAGTAGGTGTAATTGTCTATGAAAATGTGCCATCCTCAGAAGACTTATGGTGCAGTTTGAGAATGAGAATGATTCTAATTCAGATTGATTTTATGCAGTGTTAGTGGTCTACATTTTGGTGTTTATTTGGAGATTAATATTAATAACTTGACCCTGTAAGTCAGTCACAAGTGATGTATTGTGGATGCTGTGCTTGCATTCAGATTTACTGTTTTGGATCGTGTGTGTATGTGTGAGCTCATGCCCTTACACCTACTTACTTACTTAAGTAAAGTCCTAAGAATGACCAGTGTGTGTGGGATTAATAGAAATGACTAATCCAGTAATGTAAGGTGATTGTTTTTTTTTATTTTAGCAGCTGGTGTAAAAGCTGATGTATGTTGCCATGCTAGAAGTAGAGAAGCAAAATGACTGCACCAATCCTTGACGGTGTTATGTGGTGGTGACTTGAGGTTTCAACTCTGTTAACTAGGGTTAATGAAGACAACTCTCTAGTCTTTCCACCACTAGAAAGAAAATCAAACTCCGTTTTTCCAATTTCCTGGGCTTTTTGTTGCTCTTGTTGTTTTGGTTCCTCTTAAACACAAACTTGCGAAAAATCCATTGCCCTAGAGGACCACTTTGCATTTTTGTGATTCAGCTTGCAATGAATATTTTCCGCGGCAGTCTTACAATGCCAGGCTCTTGCATTGTAACAAGGGCATTGGAAAGGGTTACTAAGGAAATCACTTGTTTGGTTTTCTGGGTTTGAGTCAGTATCAGGATGGTGTTTTCTACTTCAGGACCCTTTTGAGACTTTCAGTTATGTAGAAAGCAACTCAGATTAGGTTTTAATCAATAAATGTGTCCTAATCAATGTTAAATTGGGTTAGCTGGCTTTATGATGCTTTATCTGGAAGCTCTTGCCAGAAGAACATCTCCTTATGTACATTTGGATATTTAATTTTCTTTAACTAGAATCAGCACTGCTGTAATGCTAGGGATTTGGCTGGATCGCTTATAGAATCTGAAAGATCAATGGACTGAGGTCAGTGGTCTGAGCTTCAACAAGGCCAAGTGCCATGTTCTGCACTTGAGCCAAAACAACCCCCTGCAATGCTACAGGCTTGAGGAAGTGGCTGGAAAGTTGTTTGACAGAAAGGAACTTGAGGGTGCTGGTTGACAAGCAGCTGAATGAGCCATCAGTGTGCCCAAGCGGCCAAGACTGCCAATGGCATCCTGGCTTGCATTAGAAGGTGTGGCCAGCAGAAGTAGAGAAGTGATTTTCCTCCTGTACTCAGCACTGGTGATGCTGCACCTCGAGTACTGGGTTCAGTTTTGGGCACCTCAATACAAGAAGGACATTGAGGTGCTGAATTTGGTGCAGAGACAGGCAATGAAGCTGGTGAAGGACCTGGACAACAGGTCTGATGAGGAGTTGCTGAGGGAGCTGGGGCTGGTTACCCTGAGGAAGAGGAAGGAGGGCTAAGGTGAGACCTTACCACCCTCTACAACTAACTGAAGGAACATTGAGGAGGAGTGGCTGCTGGCCTCTTCTCACAGGTATTTGGTGACAGAACAAGAGGGAAGGGCCTCAAACTGCATCAGTGTAGGTTTAGGCTGGACATTAGGAAATTTTTTTTTTTTTTCTGAGAGTAGTCAGCTTTTGGAACAGGCTGCCCAGAGAGGGGTTGAGTCACCATCCCTAGAGGTGTTTAAGGACACTTCAGTTGTGGTGCTTAGAGATCTGGTTTAGTAAACTTGGTAGAGTAGGGTTATTGGTTGGACTCAATGATCTTAAGGGTCTTTTCCAACCTGAATGATTCTAGGATTCTATGATTTTTTTTTTCTTGTTTAATGCAGACCCCACACCTCCCACAGAAATATAACTGCATATTCGATACTGCTTTTCAAATAAATACCTAGAACTTGCTCTTGCTATCTGGTGTAGTCAATCCAAGACAATCTTAAAAGCAAAGGAATAACAACATCAGTGTTAGGACATGTAGAATGTGTATAGGTAGGGAAGTAGCAATAAAGAAGCTTTGTTTGATGGAGAAAAATTTGTGACTAGGCTGCAGAGCTGGGCAGAGAGAATTTAATGAACTATAACAAAGGTAAGTGTAGAGTCTTGCATCTAGGCAGGAACAATCCCAGGTACTGGTATAGGCTGGGGACTGACCTGTTGGAGAGCAGTACAGGAGAAAGGGACCTGGGGGTGCTGGTGGCCACCAGGATGACCATGAGCCACCAGTGTGCCCTTGTGGCCAAGAAGGCCAATGGCATCCTGGGGTGGATCAGAATGGGGGTGGTTAGCAGATCAAGAGAGGTTTTTCTCCCCCTCTACTCAGCCCTGGTGAGACTGCATCTGGAGTATTTGTCCAGTTTTGGGCCCCTCAGTTCAAGAGGGACATGGAGCTACTGGAGACAGTCCAGCACAGAGCCATGAAGATGATGAAGGAAGTGGAGCACCTCCCTTATGAGGAGAGGTGGAGGGAGCTGGGTCTCTTTAGCTTGGAGGAGACTGAGGGGTGACCTCATTAATGTTTATGTGAGGGGTGGGTATCAGGAAGATGGAGCCAGGCTCTTTTCAATGCCATCTAATGGCAGGACAAGGGGCAACCGGTGTAAGCCTGAACATAGGAGGTTCCATATGAATGTGAGAAGGAACTTACTTACTGTGAGGGTGACAGAGCACTAAAATGGGCTGCTCAGGGGGGTTGTGGAGTCTCCTTCTCTGGAGACATCTAAAACCTGCCTGGATATGTTCCTGTGAGGCTTGGTCTAGGTGGTCCTGCTGTAGCAGGGGAATTGGACTAGCTAATCTTTAAGGTCCCTTCCAGTCCCTGATGTTCTGTGACTCTGTGTGATTCTGCAAAGAGAATTTTTGGGTCCCTTTGAGAAACTGTTTATTGTTGGAAGAAACAGAATCTGTTTGTAACAATCTAGTTTAAAAGTCTTAATTTTGTTACAGCTAAGCAGTCACTAGTTAAATGTAAGGCAGAAACTGCAAAGTTCTGATGCCTTTGGATTTCCAGAGAAATGCAGGTAATATTTAGGTTTGTCTGTTTCTTTAACTACTTAATGTAAATCAGGCTCTCAAAAGCATGGTTTTTAATCTCTGTAGGTACAGTACAGGTCCAGAAACGCCAACAGCTGGTGACAAAGACACGTGAATTAAAAGCTATGAAAGATGATCTTTTCCAGTGCCAACAGGAGCAAGGAGATAAAACGCATCATAAAGTAGGGGTAGGTATGAATGTAGCTGTGAGTCATTGGGCTGTTCTGTCATAACTGTAATTTACACAAAGTGAAAATGAGCTATCACACAAATCCATTACTTTTTTCCTTCAGTAAATTCTTTCTGAGAATGTAAATTTTCTTCTGAATTAGTAACGAAATCTTTTCTGTTTTTATTGAATTTATTAATCCAATGTAGTCTAGGAATTACTTGGACACAGACTTTGTCCCTATGGCATAATGTCAGGTTGTAATCATGGCCATAGAACATGCAGGTAAACACTTTTTATAGGTTGAATCTACGGATGTTTGACAATTTCAAAAGCAAATTCAATGATTACTAGGTTTTTTTAATACTTAACCTGTACTTGTAGTTTTTTTTACTGTCAGCTCATTCAGACAGAAGATTGATAAGTGCTTTGTGTGTGTGTTTAAATTTAGTTTTATGTTGCTGATAGCATCTATACACCACTCTGTATGTTTAGTTTGTCAAGAATGCCAAAAGACTGAGGATGTCCATTTGTATTAGAGTATAATTACACGTTGCACGAGAACGTATTTTCAGCAGCAAATTTAGTTCAAAATCGGTTTCTGAATTTCTGCCCCAACTGTTGAAGGCCCTTGATTCTGCTCATGTATTTTTGTTTTGTAATCTGTAAACCCAGTTTGCTGAAGGTAAATCAGCAGGAAACACGGACACTGTCATATCCTTTTGAGAAATTACAAATCACATACCTCATTTACTGTCCTTCAACTAATTAAATAGGTGAGGGGTGATGACCTCTGGTTGAAGGAGTGAGCCTTTCAGGGGGTCTTTGTGGCCAAGAAAGTGTTACTGTTTATATTGGTGACAAACAAACTAGCTCAGCCTTTGCACCGCACTACAACACGTGCCACTGCATCCAAAATACCCAGTAAGCTGTCTGGGCTACCTTGGTCTTTTACCTTCTAGCTGAAATGGTAACAATTCCAATTGTAGTTTTTTGCTTGTTTTCTTTTTGTTTCTGTTAGTCACTGAAGGGAGATCTTGCCACATGTTTGACCTCTACTGAGGTGGAGAAGAAATCATTTGAATCTCAAAAAAAAAGTCTTGCTGCAGAAAACCAGCACTTAAGAGAGTCTCTAGAGAAGGAAGAAAAAGCTTTGGCCTCACTTCAGGAAGAGTTAAGGAAGCTAAGACAACAAATTAGAAGCTTAGAAGATAAAGGTAGTAGCACTGAGTCTGTTGTAATGGAAAACCAGAAACTAAGGGAACATTTGGAAGAGGAAAAGCAAAGAAACCATAACTTTCTGAGGCAAAAGGAAACACTCTTTGCAGAGGCACAGATGTTAAGGAGAGAACTGGACAAAGAACGTCATGTGACAGAATCCTTAAAAAAAGAACTGGAGCAGTTAAGTTCTCATCAAATGCCTGACAGTGCTGCTGATGATGATGATATACTGAGAGAAAATCAAGAAATAGAAACTCTGCGAGAAAGACTAGCAGAACTAGAGAAAAAGCTAAATTTTGAGCAACAGCGCTCCGACTTATGGGAGAAGCTGTATGTAGAAGCAAAAGACCAAACAGAAAAACAAGAAATTAATGAAAAGGGACAAAAGAAAGATGCTAGAGGGCAAAGTAAGACTAAAAGAAAATCAAAAGAAACATTTTTTGGTTCAGTTAAAGAAACTTTTGATGCTATGAAAAATTCCACAAAAGAGTTTGTAAGACATCATAAAGAAAAGATTAAGCAAGCTAAAGAAGCAGTGAAAGAAAACCTCAAAAAATTCTCTGATTCTGTGAAGTCTACGTTCAGACACTTCAAAGATACCACAAAAAACATCTTTGATGAAAAGAAGTCAAATGATAAAAGACACGAGGCCAATAGGAAAGCTCGAACTTTTAACCGAGAACACAACTCTTATGAGAATCTAAAGCACGTGCATTACAGGGGACCTAACATGCCCAAAGACTTCAAATACGGGAGAAAACGCCTGTTTACATTTGAAAAACATACAGGTTCCCAGAAATGTCTCGATGCTTTGTGTAATAGAAAACATCACTTTGTCCTAAAGGGCTGCTCTGGTATTTTTGAATGTGCTCATCAAGAATTCATTAGTCTCTTTAACAGAGTATCAGATCCTATCAGAGTGGATGAATTTAATCGGCTAATGAGAAGGTATTTGGAGCAGGTTGTACATAATTTCCATCACTGGAGAGAACTGGAGAATTTCATCAGTAAGTTTTTTCATAATGGGGTATTTATACACGACCAGATGCTCTTCACTGATTTTGTCAGTGATGTCAAGGATTACCTGGAAGATATGAAGGAATACCAACACAATAATGAAAAGGTTTTTGATGATTTGGACAAATACGTCTACAGATACTACTTTCATTATGATAATTCACCCCAGTATGGACCCAGGTTTGTTTCCATGTTTCCTGAACTTGTTAACACGATTGGTTTCTTGTGTTACTGACCTGTATGTAATAGCACTGTTAGGGCTTCTACAGAGCTATGGGATGCTGGACTGGCCCAATAGTGCTAGCTGTGATAAACTGTGCCTACTGTGAAAGAGAATTAAGCAAGTAGTCTCAGGATAGTGTGTCAACTTGTGCTTTCACGAACACAGGTTTTGTGGCTTTTAACAAGACTGCTATTACAAAATAGGCTATACACTCTCTTGTGCTGATGTGTACTCTGCTACAGTAAGAAAAAATGAGATATATATTAATTGATTTGCAATGCACAAGTTGTCCCTGTAGCCCTAATAGAACACTTCCCTGTGCTGGTATTCAGCACAGAGCGTATTTAGACTAAAGTGCAGTTTGCCAGTCAGGAATTCTGAAAACTACTTTGGGGTTACTGCTTTTGGGTAGTACCTTCTCTTTAAAAGTTGAGCCATGAGATTGATATTATCAGCTACCAAGTACCCTTCTCTGTGTGTTGTTTCAGCAAACACGACACGTTAGGTTTTTAATTACAGGCCAAGTACTTAATCCTAATATTAAAAGGAACTTTAAATACTTTGAGCACTTTAATTCAGTTTGCAGAGAAACAGCATTTCGGATCAATTTATTGATAGTAGTTTGTATAATACGGCAGATGATCATAGCCTTCCTTTAGCAGAAGGCTAGACACAAATCATCTGGTAATAGCAGGCCATGTAACAGGACTGTTTGCAACAAAAACTGCAGCAGGTGAGGAAAAGCATTTTTCCAGTGCCTCCTAATTCTGTATAAGAGTCCTTATTGCACAGGAAAAACTCTCAAGTGCCCACGTTTGCACAAAGCATGTTTTCCTATGGATCTGCAGAGTTTTTGTTATTTTTCTAGAGCAGAATGTGATAGAATAACTGAAAAGTTAGACTTGAGACCTCACTCAAGCAGAACTTTGTGCAACCTGCACAAGGTTATGCAAAACCTGCAGAACATCTTTATTTCTAGAAAGAACTGATGTTAAGTATACCATCTTATTGATTATTTAAACAAATACGCTCTCCTGTTTTGCTTACAAGGAAAGGACTTCAGACTAATTTTTGTTTTCAGTCAGCCTCAGTGTGTTAAAAGCTGTTCTTGACAATTAACTGTGTTTCAAAATGCTTTTAGAGATATGTTTTCATAAGAGTAGTAATAAACTTTTGTTTCCTCCTTGCAGTCGACCTAAAGGGCCTTCTTTTACACAAACTGAAAATACCAGACACGAAAAACAAGCTCAGAAGTACCACCAGCGTAATAAAAGAGAAGGTAAATGGCACAAACATGGTCGCACTAATGGAAGATACATGGCAAATCTTGAAATAGAATTGGGGCAGTTACCTTTTGATCCAAAGTATTGAGTAACTTATGGTAAAACAAGGATTAGAATTCACATCCTTTCTGGAAAATAATTTTTTTGCAACAGAGCTGCAAGATGCAAGTTTTTTTCTCTAAATAATTTGATTTTTACACCTTTTTTGTTAAAAGGCAGAAGTCAGGCTTTCCAATTTGCATACTGGGTATGGCTGCTTTAACCGTTTATTGGGAGTGATTAGTTTGGGTGCCAGCAGTATTGTTGCAGCAACTGGGCATGCAGTGACTTGTGTATGAAAAATGTGCTTAGTCGCATTCCATTAGTGTAGCTCAAGCTTGAGTCGTGCAGAATATACCGATGATTAATCCCAGTGTTTGATACAATAACGTCATCTCATCCTTCCCAAAATACTATTGTAATGTATTCATTAGTGTTTTGTAATCTTACACTTGCTTCTTGTCTTTGGGGAACTGGAGTTCAAGAGCCTGTTCAATTGCAAAGATTTTGCTGTGCTGCATTCTAATAATCTTGCTGATTGAAGCACTTGAAATGTCTTGTGTATCTGCATCTTGTAGAAAAAAAATAAAGAGGCATTGTGGGTACAAGTCTTTATTTATAAACCAGACCTAGCATAGCTGTACAGTTCTGTAAAACTGGTCCAGACTTGGCTAATTTCTTACTGTCAGACAGTAACTTAGCTCTGATGTTTTCTGGTGTTGAACAGTAGGTCAACACCCTTACCCTGCCATACTGCTACTGAAGTAGCAGGAAGAAGTTTGTGTTTCCAGCCAGCTGGTAGGCTGCCTCATTAGACTTCCCCTTAAGTTGACTTACCCTGTTTCAGACTTGCTACTCTCATTTCTGCAGTACAAGCTCTTATAAGCATGGTAGTGCTATGCAAAACTCATTAGGTCTGAAGTCTAGAAACTCCTCTTCGGGTGTGATTCATTTCAGGCTTTTTTCCTGTAGATATAGATGTGGCTTCCAACTCGTTCTTGAGGCACATGAGTGTGAAAGACAGTGGCTGTTTTCTCATAGCCCTTTAAATCTAGAAATGACGATATTTCCTGTAAATGAACATAACATTATTTTCCATGGTTAGAAAGTGTAGTTGGAACCACAGTGTCCCAGGGTCCTCTGAAAACCATCAGCTCGGCTGTCCTCTGGAAGTTTTACTTTAGGAAAGACTGCTATAAGAAGAGGTCCCTATCCTGTTGGATTTAATCCAGAGTGGATATTCACTGGACACTGCTGTTTGAGTACAAAGACTTCATTAAAGAGTCGAGGGGGGGGGAAGGTACTCTGATTGCAGGCATTTTGTCATTGCTCATTTGTTCACTTGGATGTTTTATGGTTCAGGGAACAGACTGCACATCTGTTTTAATATGGTTTCAGGAAAATACTGTAAAACATTACTTCATTGCCTGTGGAATTTGTGGAGGAGGGGGCACACGCAAGTGCCAAGTACGTATCACCGGAATGGTGTCTCACATTGTGGACTCATGGGGTCAATTTTAATTTGCGCTGTGCTTAGAAAATTTGGGGAGAATGATTTAAAAAATCCTTCACTAGCTCCCCTAATTTATTTTGCAACTTGACCTCAAAATTAGTTTGCTTCATGTCGCAGTCACCATACCTGTTGTAGCACACTGAAGAAGATCAAGTGACTAGGTAGTAGCGTTTCATTGTAAAACTCCTTATTGAGCCAGCTGAGTGGATTAGAGTAAAACGCATCTGCTTCATCAATATAGTTCTTGTCTCCAGTTAGGTCTGGAGGACACTGAAGGAATCTCATTTTTAGAGGACAGTGAACATGACTAGGAAATAAAACAAAACACATGCTTCAGGACAAACTGAGCAATATCTAAGATTTGAGATGTGTCATCACTTACTATAGCTCAGTCAAAACCAACTAGTGAATTAGGGTGTGTTTTTCCCCCGAATCATATTTTCTTCCTTTGTGTACTGTGTACACAAGCAAAGGCAGAACAAATGGATTCAGCCTCCCACTGCTGTGACTGTTGTCAGCAGTTCACAGACAGTAGATTTATCTTAATAAAAATACCATCTGCATAACATCAGTTCTTTAAAAAGGTGCTTCTCTGTATCAGTTTCCCTGTTCATGTCTGCTTTAACTTTTTTTTTTTTTTTTTTTACTTGCCAGGGTCTATCTACTGCACTTTTTAGACTAATGACTTCAGGCACTCCATGTTGTAACTAACATCTCATTGCTCTCTAGCACTACTACACTGTACAGTGTTACCTATTTTAATACCTGTAGAATGGTGTAGAATGGCAGGGCATCATGATGAAAACAGAAGCTTGTGGCTGGTTATTACAGAGTTGCTGTATGTGACTCATAACATCAAGAGATCCTCTCTGGTGAACTAAGCCTGTATACAGGGCTGGCAGTAAATTTGATAAAAGCAGGAAACCTGCTGCAGATTTCTTCCATGCTTTCATAGAATTCAAAGAATATCCTGTAGAAACATTTGAGCAAGTTTTATAGATCAGCAAATACTAACAATTCCTCACAGAGTTTTTGAAAGTACTGAAGCTTACTGGAAAATCACTGCTCAGCTGAAAACAGTACCTTGTTTTGTGTGGTCCTTCAGTCTTTAACCCCTAAATGGAAAGTCAAATGTTAGACATTGCCCTTTATAACTCTTGGATTTGACAGTGTAAATATGAAGTTCATAGCTGTCTTCTGATGTACAGAAGTATGACTTCAAAGCTAGTGCTTTGTCTCTTTAAAGCTTAATTTTATTTCTTGTAGGGAAAAAATTAGTCCATTCAATAGTTTGGATAAATGGCATGTGGCTACTTACTGATGTGTTTTGATTCACTCATGTCCAAGAAGAGCCAGAATAAATGGTAACTACATGTGCTTTGGTATGGTTGTGGTACTCTTTCTTTCTAACATGTTTTTATTTATGTTCTGAGCAATTTCAAGACCTCCTTGCAACCACTGATTTATCAGAAATAACTTGTAATTTTTTTCTTTAGTACAAAAGTATCCAAACAGATGACAAGTAGCTCTGGATAAATTGAGTAAATGACCTCATTCCCTTGTACATATCACAGTCAAGAGGGTTACTGACAACAAACTGTGATGTGATTGGAACTTTTCTATGTGTGAGGTAGATCTGGTTCACATTAGATCTACTCTTGATCCGAGCCAAGACATGTTATAGTGCAAAATTACTGAAATTGACTTTTATTTAGACTAACAAAACAGGTTAAAAAACCAAAATTACAGTTTTCACTGATTGATGTGATTTTGAGCGTGTATTTAAACTGAAGCTCTATGTTTTCATGTTCCAGAAGTTTTAATCTTTGTTGTAACTTTTCAACATACCAGACTTTACATTGTGATTTTACTTTTCCTATAGATAACACTACTGCGGTAGCTAATACCTAGTTTTGGCAAATACAAAATATTTCCTTGTTAGGTTATTTTCTGCGTTTAAAACAACAAGCACAAAGGAAAAAAATGTATTCTTCAAAAGCTTGTATTAAAATATCAGTATGTGTTTGAAGTATGTCAAGTATGCTTTTGCTGGCAAAAGCAAAGTGCTTTCCAGTTTAAACTGTGGACAGATTTTAAGGTAGCAATATTAGTGTAGAACCTCATTCTTGTTTTAAATTCACACAACTAGCATCTTCTAAGACATGTGACTCTAGAAGATACTAATTTTTAATCGAATACTTCCAATTTTTCTGTTGGTTACTCAAAACTATTACTCATTTGAGAGAAATGGGGGAAAGTACTACAAAGGAGCCCCAAGGAAGAAAAATTAGTTTTAAAGGTAACATTGCTAAAATGTTAGTGTCTGAGATGATTCAAAGGATTGTCCATCTGTGTTTCAGTCTCTTGCTATTCTCTCATGTTTTTTCCTGTTTATTTTTCTTTTTTCTAGTTGTAAGAAAAGGTTAGGCTACTTCTCAGAACCCTTCTGTCAAATACCCACACTGACAATTAACAGTCCCTCTTTCGATAAAAAATTATATACAGGGAGGGTTGCAAGACATTTGAAATCAATGCTTACCACAAAAAACCATGCAAAATGGCAGTACTGGATAGATGAACCGGAATTCTTTATGGCTCAGCATGCTGTAAAAAAACCAGTTTTAATACTGTAGTGAAAACATTAAATGCATCAGTTCTGTGGACAAAATATGTTCTAGAACATGGATGACTGGAAGGAAAGCAGCTGCATATAATGAAAAGCATTTGGCATTCAAACAGTTTAGAGTAAAAACACAAATTGCCACTTTTTGAGAATATACTGAGGTAATTCAAACTAACATGATTTGTTCAGTTTGAACCAAGTACTTATAAAAGTATCTGGCTGCTAGGCTAGCAGTGTTCTATGGCTACCAGATATAACAGCACATCAGTGAAGTACTAGCTTTGTGTAATAAAACACAATTAACAGTGTGAAGGATAAGCTAAATTCAAAGATTTGTATCTAACAAAAACTTTAGCTTTGCTAATACAACTTCACACAGCTTCCCATGCCAGCTGCTTTGGGACTACTGCAAGGCTTGTCCTGGGAAACACAGAAATTCTAAGTAAGATAAAAATGCCTCAAACCAATACAGCTATATCCAGTTTTGAGTTGGACTAAAAGAAAAGGTGGCATTTGTGGCTTCACTGCTGTTGGGTTTTTGTGTTGTTACTGCTGTAATCTAATACCATTTTATTACTTTGTAATTATTAACTTGCTCTCTCTTTTCTTGTCCTGAAAGAGTCTCTCCTGTTTAATCTAGTTACTTCTGATGCTTTAGAAACAGTTTAAGTCTCAACTTAATATGAGACACACAGTAATTTATCTAATGATAAATGTTAAGAGCTGCATGTACACTTGTGAATGGAGTCAGTTTTGGAAGCCAATGAACCTCTTATGTTGCTGGGGATGTCTTAAAGAACCAAATGAAATGGTATCCTCTTTAACAGGCACACAGTATGCACAGCTTTGTAGCTAGTTCTGTTGTTCAATGTTTGAGGTTATTGAGGAGTTTTGGTCATTTCCATTTAATTTCATGCTTAATTATTCTCTAAGGGTCTAATGAATTCTAAAATTACATGTTTGGTAATGACACAAGAAATAGTTTTATGTAAGGGGTTGTTTAGCCTGGAGGAGACTCAGTGAGGACTTTATCACTCTCTATAATTACCTCAAGGGAGGTCCTAGTCAGGTAGGGGGTCAGGCTCTTCTCCCAGGCAACTAGCAACAGGACAAGAGGGCAAAGCCCAAACTTGTGCCAGAAGAGGGTTAGGTTGGACGTTAGGAAGCCTTTCCTCATGGAAAGGGTGATCAGACCCTGGAATGGACTGCCGGTGGTAGTGGTGGAGTCCCCATCCCTGGAGGTGTTTAAGGACAGACTGGCTGTGGTGCTTAGGGCCATAGTCTGGCTGATGTGGTGATGTTAGGTCATGGGCTCGGTTTGATGAGCTCAGAGGTCTTTTCTAGCCTCAACTATCCTGTGATTCTGGGATAAGGTCATAGAAACCATTGTATATGTGACTGCGTTTCTTGGAATGTTTGAGTAGTTTAAGAGTTTCCTGTTTATTTAACTTGAACACTGTTTGTTTTTGTTCAGAAAGGACATGAGCTTTTGAAAGGAACACAAATGTAACTGCTGTCATTCACTTATTAAGAGAAATTACCTGTATATGACCATTGTCCAAATCACTGCTGTTAGGAAGATGCGATATCTTTTTGGTGCCAACACACAGCCATGAATAAAGAAAGGCAAGTGGGTGCCCAAGATGACTGGTAGTCCCTGGGTGAAGTACCAGTGCCAAGGGTGAGATCCGTAAAATGTTCCCAAATTGTGCAGCACGTTGAATTTCAAGAAGTTCAGCTGTACCAGTACCCACTAGGAGATTTAGGAAGGAGGGGGCAGTTAAACACAAATCCAAAGGGAAAACCAACAGCTAAACAGAACTACACAGTCATCACTGACTGACACAGCATTTTCACACATACTTAGGTTGGTTGGTTTTTTTTCCCCTAATGGGACTTGTCACAGACTTCCTATATTCACAAAATCATAGAATCATTCAGGCTGTAAAAATACCTTTAAGATCATCACGTCCAAGCATTAACGCAGCTGCACCAAGCCCACTGCTAAACCCTATCCCAAAGCTCCAGATGTACATGACTTCAAACACGTCCAGGGGTGTTGATTCAGCCCCCTCCCTGAGCAGCCTGTTCCAAGGCCTGATGACCTTCCAATACAGAAGTTTTTTTCTAATGTCTAAACTTCTGATTAGCAATTAACCACAGCACTGTGTAAGTTTTGTACTTTGTTGATAGATACTGATTTATTGAAACCTGAGCCTGTAACAGCCCATCACTTAAAAGTAACTGAGAAGTCAGTGTTTAAGGGTTTATGGCTTAGGATATATTCAGAGGTCACAGGCCCCAAATGGTCATAGAAATAACAGAAGTTAGAGATGTTTGAAGCATCCATCCATATTAAAATGTTAAACTCCAACTTTTTTCTTATAAGTCAAATTTTAAACAACTCACCTTACCATAAAACACGCGATCAATTATTAGAGAGGTTCCTACTGTGACCAACCTGCAAAAGTGGAAAGTTGATTGCACTGATATTATCTGAATTGCTTTTGCACTGGGTTCTACTCTTCTCCAAATAGCTGTCAAAGTTCTTTGATTCCTAATCTTTGAGATTATCCAAACTCATGACCATTTTACAGCTGCCAGTTGCGGTCACTCTCTAACCTTGGCACAATCCCAGGTTAAGCAATTCATGTTTCACCTTCATGAAATCTCTCCTAGGGCTTTTTTGCAGCACATACTTTAATACTTTTGCAAAAAGACTGTATTTTTATTCTTTGTTTCATATACAGTCAACTTTTTGGGGTTGTGTGTCTTTATGATGGTGAAATAAATTTTAAGAAACAGCTGAGCAGAGCCATGGTTTAAATTCAGAAGTAACTCACCCAACTGGAAGGCAGGTGCGAAGGATAATGTCTGCTTTTCTCTGCTCTTGCAAAAAATGGCTGAAGAACAAAGGTATCCACGGGATAACAGCAGTTGGACGAATAACAATGGCAAGTGCTACCAAAGCTAAATACTTGCTACTAGGATGAGGGAAGATACAGAAACGGAGGTTTATCAAAAGGTTTGGTCAATTCTTTTGCAGTGCCATGATTTCAACAACGTAAATAACTTCTTGTCTGACCACAAGTTTCTCATACTGCAGGTGACTTTGTTTCTCTGAATGTAGATACTCTGGTTTGCTTGGAAGGCTGACAACTCTAAGTTGCTAACCAGAAGCTTTAAAATAGCCGGTGAAGAAAGTTGTAACTACAAATCTGAACCCAAACAAGACTTCTCTGATTTTATTTTTTTTTCCTCCAGCTAACCACAAGTTCCAGTCAATTAAAATGAAAGCTTCCTGTAAAGAGATACTATGTGTAAGGCAACTGGAGAATACTATTGTACATACCAGCTATGTCACAGTTTCAAAACAGATTTTAGAGGAAAGGCCACAGTTCCTGTTCTTTCTGTGATCTAGAGCTCTTGTTATACCAGCAAGGTAGTTTTGGTTACATTTGATTTTAAGATAAAAGCATCTTAAACAGTAGACTGGTGTTATCCCAAGCCAAACATGTTCAGTACTGTTAACAGAAAGTTTCTCACCTGCTCCTCATCTTGGAACCTTGCATTGGATAGCAGGAGAGGGCAAAAATGCTAAGCAGAGTCTCCATGGTGTTTGTTAGAGTTCTGGTACAAGAGTACCATGTAAACCAAGAACACAGCTGGCAGAAGAACTACAACATGCACAGAGAGAAAAACATTAAAACAAAATCAGTAGTTTTAAATGTCACACCTTTAATATATTCCTTTATTTTGCTGTTTGCACTGCAGCAGTGCCAATTAACTTACAAACATTTTTAAAGGCTGAGACTCACCACACACTTTGCTGTCTCTGCATTTTCAAGGTGTCTCACTAAAGAGTACAGCCTCACATCAGCAAAAGCAGCGAGCACTGCCTGTGCGATCCTAGGGACCCATATCTGGGTTAGATAGAGAGAAGATTTTACTTGACTCAAACCTGCTAAATTCCAGATTAGATTACTTCTGAATTAGTGTTCAGCCATGAAAACAGTGAATGAGTGAATAGTCTCTGTAGCATTTTATAATGTTTAAATAAATAGTGTGGTCCTTTGGTAAAATGAGTATTTCTGCCAAAACAAAGTAAGTCTGAAGTTTAATAGAAAGTGTTGAGAAAGTAAAAGTATAATTCTTTGTCATTTGTCTCCAGTAGAAGTGAAAAGGGGCTGCTGTTGCTGAGTTTAGTACAAATACTGAACACTCTAGAAAACTGAGGCACCAAGCCATTATGATGTAGTGTCAAAACAGCATCAGTATGAAACTCAAAGAGAGTGATGGATGCCAAGAATAATCCCCTGCAGTCACAGGCATCAGTACTGTGACTGGAGATCTAGGAACAAGTTCTGCACTCATGCAAAGTGCTTCAGTGATGTCTCTGTGCTCATGTGTCTCAGATTGCCAGGTTCAAGGTTTTGTACTTCTCCTGGACAGTTATAAAAACACTGAATTTGAATGTGGGGCTTTAAAAAGGTAGTCTAGTTTTGGATGCGGATTTTACTCACCAGTAGATGAACATCGTCCTTGGCCAGCAGCTGTAAAACTTTGTACATGCTTGCAAAGATCAGTGGGTACAAATAGCCCCTTAGGCCGTTTGCCCATTCCCACGTCAGATAGCCATAATTACTGGTATTAAGGATAGATCACAAACAACTGAAACAGGCTTGTCTAGGTCAGGACATTGACCACTGTAGCCCAAAGCAGTGGGATTTGGTTACTGGTCAGCCCAACACCTTGCTCTGTCACTCCCTGCTCCCCTCACTCAGGACACTGTGGAGGGTGGTGTGGTGCTGGGGAGTGGGGCTGTGAACCCACCATGGGCAACTGAAGGATATTTGAAGACCATATGATGGGCCACCTCCAGCGCCTGCCAGTACTCATCCGGGACAAAGCTGGTCTGTACAAGGAAGCAGTTCAGCATCCGCAGCAACACTGTGAGTGCCAGCAGCAGCACTGGAATGCCAGCCATGCCTGCCAAGGAAAAGCTGTAAATATGGTATCCCTCTGAGGGACTCTGGTGGGGGGGGACATTTCTGTGATAGCTATAGCCAGCTTGGATGGGATAGATTACACTTGTCTCAAAGAGATAACAGAATCTTTGGGGGTCGGCTGGCCAGCTTAGGAGGACTTTAAAATGAAGTACTCAGGGGGTGAGGTACAATACAGCAGTAAGCCTTTGCAGACAGTGAGCAGAGGCTCCTCAGTCGGATCTCTGAAGTATGTGTGTACCAACACAAGGAACATGGGGAATCAACAGGAGGAACTAGAAATTTGGGTGCGATCGCAGGGCTCTGATCTCATCACAGTTACAGAGACATGGCGGGTCAGCTCACAGAACAGGAACGTGGTCATGAATGACTTGCTTTTTAGGAAGGACAGCCTGACAAGGTGAGATGGTGGAATGTCTCTTTATGTGAGTAAACAACTTGATTGTGCTGAGCTTAACTTGGACGGGGGAGGAGACAAAGCTAATGTTGAAAGCTTACAGGTAAGAATTAAAGGACATACAGATGTGGGTGATAACTGTTGTGGGTGGCTACTACAGACCACCAAGCCAAGAATGAGCTGTGGGTGAGGCCTTTTACAGGCAGCTAGAAATTGCCTCAAGATCGCCAGCCGTGGTGCTTCTGGGTGACTTCAGTCACCCTGATATTTGTTGGAAAGGCCACACAGCCAGGCATCGTCAGTCCAAAAGATTCCTGCAGTGCATTGATGACACTTTCTGCTGCAGGTGGTTGAAGAAGCAACGAGGAGAGGTGCGATGAGCCTCATATTAACAAAAACAGAAGTGGGGTCGCAGATGTGAACGTGGGGGGCAGCCCTGGCTGTAGTGCCCACCACATGTTGGCGTTCTGTGTTGTTAGAGAAAGCAGCGGGGATCTAGACGATCTCCAGAGGTCCCTTCCAACCCCTGACACTCTGTGATCCTATTAGCCCGCCCCGCCCTCTTACCTGCATGTCGCTGTCCCGCAGCCCCGCTGTCGCGCAGCGCCACCGCTCCCGCCCGTCGCTCCCGGGCCCGCGCCCGCACCAGCAGCATTTCAGCAACCTCCACCGCGGGGACGCGCCTGCGCGACCTTGGTTGCCCCGGCGGCATTTCCTTCCGGTCGCTGTACCGAGCGGGAGTCCGCAGTTCCGTGTTGTCCCGGTTTTCAGGTGAGGGTCGGCAAGGCGAAGCCGTTCCCACCGGGCACCTGGCAGCAGCTGTCCCGCCGAGCCCATCCTCTGTGTTGTGTCTCCTGTCCCCCCGGAGGAGGCCGCGGTACCGCTGGGCGCGGGGAGCCAGCGCCGCCCGGCGGCATGTGGGGGCGACTGCCGCTGCAGCATGTGGCGGTGGCCGTAGCTCTTGGCGTGGCTAGCGGGTACTACATCTACCGGCCCCTCTTCCCGCCTTCTGGGCCGCCGCAGATTCCCGACGCATCGGGCAAGACCCCGCCGGAGAAGAGCCCCTAAGGGAGTTGTGTGAACTGGTCCCCAGAGTCGCCCACAGCCCAGGCCTGCGCTCCTCTCCCCAGAGAAAATGGCGCCCAAGCTCCTTCCCGAAGCAGCAACGTCCCTCCCTGCAGACACTGCCCGCACGGAAGCAGCCTCCGGCCGAAGAGTGACAGTACACGTGTGTTTTTGGTAGCAGCTGTTGGGGCCTTGAACTGAGACTGAAATTTGGGGTGTTTTAAAGGTCTGCCTTCACATCTGCGTGTAAATAACCACCACGGAAACAGTCCCTGTTCTACGGTTATACATCATGGGGTTTTTGGGTTTCTTGTGGTCTGATCTTCCAAGAGATAGAACACTCTTCTAACCTGCTTGTCATGGCTTCGGTTCTTGGTACGGTGGCTGTGTTGGGAATACAGTTGTGCTGATGGCTGAGAAGGGAGCAACACCCAGCTTTGGTGTCCCTAGCTTGTGTTCATACCTGTATGTATGTACATACATCCACACTTACCTGTGTGTACAAGCACACATACCTGTGTGTACATGCATACGTACACATGCGTATCTGTGTGTGTATCTACGCACCCATACACAAATACACTAAATGTGCATCTACACACCTTTCGTTTTGGGCAGAATGGGGCTAGAGTGGCTCTTCAGTAGATGAAGTTGCCTTTAATTCAGGTTGTACTTGGCAGTGTGTTTCAGCATATGGGACAGCACTGATCCTGAAATAGATGTGGGTCAGACTGACAAACTGAGACTTGGGAGTACATCCATGGGTACTTGAAGACCTTAGGAAATCTAACAAGAAACCAAAACCCCAGAGACCTTAAGAGAAACCTGTCAGACTTTGGCTTTGTACAGAATCTTGTTGACACAATTATGTTGGCTTGGAGGAAGAAATAGTTCTTGCTGGATGTACTTTTATTTGAAGCCAGTAATGACGTGGCAGCAGAGGCAGTGCATGGGCTTCACTGAGGTGAGCGACTACCAGTAGACGGTGAGCTGGCAGGGGCAGTGAAGTGCACGAAAAATCCAGTTTGGGCGTGAGGAAACGCCACAAACCCGGGCTGAGTGCAAGTACAGGGCCACTGTGGCTATTGCAAGGCCATTATAGACCAAAGCGCTATTTTAGAAAGGTGCCAGTTCCAGCGAGGGAGCAAAGCGAAAGCTCCGTCCACTGTGAAAAGACGCAGCCGTGCGACAGCCCAAACCCTCACTGCATCCGCAGTGACGGACGGAACCTGCTCGGAGCGGGAGGCGGGGCCGCGCTCACCGGTCCGGGCCAGCCCCCGCGCTCGGCCCACGGGAAATGATGTTTCCGTGACGGGGGAGCCGCGCTCGTAGCCCGCACAAGGACCGCTGCGGGGGCACATGCAGGGGACGCGGGGCTCCGAGGACGGCTGAGGTGGGCAGGGCAGGGAGGAGGGGGATGAATGGGGGCGCGGGGCTCTCCCCTGACTTTCACCCTCGGAGTGGCGGCAGAATGGTCCGGGTCGGGCTGCGGAAGTTGGCAGGGAATCTGGGGACAATGGATCTGAGCAAAGAACCCGAAGTACCGGGGAAAAAGGGGTTTCCCTGTGCTGACGAGCCGAGAGTGGGACGCGGTCCTGGAGGAGCTAGAGGCGATGGGAAGCCCTGGCACTTGGGCTGCTGGGCATGTGGCTGGCGTTATACCTGCTCTGCTGTCTCTGGCACCCCGCAGCCGTCCTCCTCAGGCCCCACTGTAGGAGCTACAAGTTGCCTACAGCTCAAGACATGCATTTATGTTGTAAAAGTGAGAAATGGATCGCCTTTCTCATTAAAAAACCAATCTAACAAAGCCTTTAAACCCAGTAGGTTGCTGAGGGAGCAATACGAGTCTGTTTAGTCTGTTTAGTCAGAACTTTATCGTGTGTTAGCACACCTGTTGCCTGTTTCTGAACGCTGTGTGTTTGTCTGACAGAGCCTGCTTGCTGAGATGGTTCTTGAGGTCTCTTCAACCTGATTTGTAAGGCTTGGGCTAAACTAACACTTTGATGATCTTGGATCTGAAGACAGCTAAATCCTTCAGAACGACTTGTTTTTCCTAGCTCTGTAAGTAACTAAATTATACTAATGCATAGGTAGTTTCCTTTAATGTTGCTAGCAAAGTATAAAAACATGCCTACCACTGTCAGTACTACCCAGGATTAATTTTATCTTTCCCGAGATATTAGTGCTTGTGTGTTTTTCATCAGGGTAACACACGTGCATATTTGGAGTTCTGAGTTCTGCGGGTATTATTGGCAAGATGGTGTTTTTCTCTATACTTACAGGTTTATTGAAACTCCATGTGTTTATAGATATTGTTATTGTTCCATGCATAAAATGCAATGACAGCAACAATCAGTTTCTAAAATTCTGCTTGCCTTGTCTTGGGAATTCATTCTTACACAGGCCTGTATTCTCAGCCCTTGTTTCTTTTCATAAGTGACTGTTTCAAGAACTTTCCAGTCAGGAAAGAGCATACAACACAATATGCATTTCAAATGTTGGTACATAACTGTAGGGACAGTATTTGTGATGCTAAGTGGATGTCTCAAAAACATAGTTATAAAGGTGGGGAAAAAAAAAATAACAGCATGTTCCTGTGTTTCTAGTTCAAGGTTCTAATTTTATGTCTCTTGCACAAGGGACTTCTGGGTAGGTGGGGGGAAATGCTCTACAACTTAGACTATTCTATTTTTATAGTTTGTACAGTTTCTCATCTACAGCCAGTTGTCTAAAACCAGACTGTACATTTGTTTTCATCACTATCGTTAAACATGGGAACACACTATCACTTCACTACACATTTCCTTTTCTTTCAAAGAGGAGATTGGTGAGATAAAATTATTTTGAAGTAGGTTTTGGCATTATGAAATCAAGTATTAGGAGCAGTAATTCTTGTGTGTTGTCTTTGGATTCTTGGTGGTTCTGTTACTGCCAGATGGCTGCTGTGCCAGCACCATGACCAGTGAGTAGTCTGTCAATTTCCAGCATAACTAGATCAACACCATTACTCTGAGCAGTCTGTCGTAGTCAGCAGAAGGCTAATAAGAATTCAACTTAGAAACATGCAGAATTCTACTAGGGATGAATGACAACTGTTTTTCCCCTGTTAATGTCTCAGCAAATAAGTATAATGAGGGGCATTTAAAATGTATTAAAATTACACTTTACATAGTTAATAATCAAATACCCTCTTGTCTATTAAAAATGTATTATTATACTCCACTGCATATGCGATCTGGTTCTGCAGATCCGCAGTTAAGTTTGTTCTTCAGTGATTTCAAAGGGTTACTTTCATACTTCTAGCCAAGCGTTTGCAGGGCTGAGCATGTCAAGTGCTCAAAGACCTGCTTTCATTTCTTTTGTCTTACAGATATACGACACCTGACAAGTTCTTCAGTATTTTAAACTGCTGCAGAGAATTTAAAAAACCCAACACAACCAAGCAGCAGATACCTTTGCTTTTATGGCTCTGAAGATAATATCAAAGTGTTAAACCAATGCAGTGTTTGCAAACGCTTTTTCCATAGCTGTTCCCTTTCTCTATGTCAGACACTTTTGCTACTGAGAAATGGGTAAGACTAAACAATATTGGGTAAAGGTGCTTCCGGAAGACAACATGAAGGCTGGTAGGAAAGGGACAGCAGGAAGGAGCAATGAAGATACAAGTTTAGTATGAGGAGGAGTACAGCTTTTCTAGGTTGTAGTTTACAGGGGGAAAAGGACTTGGTAGATACACAGAATTTTTCAATGAGAAGTTAAATTTGTGGGAACTTGCCAACAGTATTTTGAAACTCACTATATTTCTTTGTGTAAAAGAGGTCTGTGAATGAGAAGACTAAGCAGTATACTGCTTAAAAAACAAAACTGAAAATAACTGACACATTATTTTTATGTTACGTATACCTACAAGGTAGTATATGTCTTGAGGAGGTAATGAAGCTTCTCTTGCATAAATGCTTCTGGTTTAAGAGCAGCCTCCCATCTTTAAACACTCCAAAACATCAGTGCTGTCATGGTAGCTATTACACAGCCGTGAAAGTGAACAGCGTGTGCTCTCCAAAGTGAACCAAGTTTCACTCTGAGGGCCTTTCTCGTTATTTTTGTAACGGTTGGATATTTAATTTGATTCGCTTAGCTGCTCAAAAAGCTGTAAGGAAAAGGTTTGCTCTATGAACTGAAAAGGAAGAAACCAATTCTTTCCAATAACATCCTTGAGGAATGGAAGTATTTGGACTAGAACGAAGGCAAATGAAGCAGGAACATTGGAGAAAAAGGACAGAAAGAACGGTTTATTCACTTTTATGTTAAAAAGTGCAACTTCTCTGGTATTCTTGCATGTCTCTGCCAGTCTTGCAAGCATAATGTTTCATATTGGTAGTTGCTGATGGAAATTACATTCCTCTTTGAAATCTCTGCTGATACCTGCTTGAATAACATGAAGTGTGGTGCGTTTAGAAAACTTCAGTGTATCACTCACAGCTAGCAGTTGTGGAGCTCTTCTGTGAAACTAGTTTAAGCGGTTTTCAGAAGAGTGGAACTGCTCTTAACAGTTGTTGCCACTGGATGGTGCTTTAGAAGTTCCCTTTGAAGCCTGGCTAACATCCAGAGTGTGGACTTCAGCAAAAATTAGGTTGGTTTTTCTTTTAAATTGCAAATGTTAATAATAATTCCCCTCTCCCCATATGTTTGGTTCCAAAGCACACTTCATGCATGGCTGAATGTGACACAGAATACAGATAGAGGTTAGGTTCTAGCCCTGCTGGTGTCATTCTTTTGTAACAGACTGTTTCTTATCCAACACTTAAGACCGTATGTGTGTAACAGTGTCTGCTGCACTTCTCTCACAGTGATTCAACTTGACAGGTCTTTGTGCTGGGGCATGAACTGTCTGGCTGTACTTAATTTTCTGTACTTTTTTTCTCATACTGGAATGATGTCATGGTAGGCTTCTCTGTGCAGGGATGGTGTCATGCAAGTTTGAAGGCAGTACTGTCTGACTTTGTATTTCTTCTGAATTTGAAAGTATAACTCTCATAATTTTAGTTTGGATACATGTAGCCCTATGTTGGAGTTTATTTGATAGTTTTTTAGAATGATCAGTTTGGTTATAGTACTCAAAGCACAGGATGGGGCCTGAGGTTCTGCTGTGTCTTAGCAGAAACTGAGGAACATGTGACAAAATTAAAATCATAGTAGGGTTAAAGAGAAAGCCACCTGAAAAATCCAAACTGCTACTACAGTGAAACTCAATTTTTATTCTGTTAACGTTTCTAATAATAGATGCATTTACAATTACTTTGCTTTTAAATAGAAAATGTTTATAAATCCAAACAGAAAACATGTGACCAATGGAGTGATTTCACAGAGTGTACTGTGGCGAGTCTGAAGCAATGCTTGTACAGCTTGGCCAGGTGGTGGCTGCCCCTTACACAAGTGGGAAAACTCCAGCTGCCAGCATCTGATTCTCCTTTATCCAGCTGCCAGTGTATAGAAACTCCGTATCTTCATAGCTTCTTCCCCTCTGTGAAAGAGTATTAAACACCAATCAATAAACTCAAACGTTGGGAGAGAAGGTAGAAACTACAGAAACTCAGTGTCTTGGCCCCTCTCTCTGGTAATTGTTGTTTCCTTAGGACAGCAGGCGAAGAGCCATGTCCTTGTTTTGGCTTTGCTTTTGGATTGCAAATTTGGAGCATTGCTCCAAGAATCCCTTAGTACATTTGTAATCTCCAGTGTGGTGTCTTGAGCTTTACGAAATTTTTCTTTAGTTAGCATCCTGAGGAATCACAAGGAATGGGAGCAGGAACACTTTTTGTCATTGGGAGTCTTATAAGGTGTGGAATAGGGCCAGTGGAACTGAAGGCCTTACTTGGGTTATGTACTCCAGCAGTACCATCTTTACAGGCCCACCCATTCATTTTTCTTGCCCACTCTGAATGACTTGAGGTCAGCCACTCAGCTTAGTACACTTAGGGAATATTGTGCTTTACAAGCTGAGCCGAATCTGTAAGTCTAATTTGTGTGTTTTCTGCAGAAATGTTTAGAGTTTGGGTTTGAAAATTTGTTTCACTGCCTGCAGATTTGTAAGTGGTTTTGTTAAACCCTCCCTTTGTGTCTGATGCTCCAGCTGAAAGGTCTTGGTTGAGATATGGTTGGGGTCTTTAACCCCTGACGTTAGTGGTGACCCAGGTGGGACACAGGGGGATTCAGATAAGGACCTACAGACACTACACTACTGCTGCAACACAACAGGGAGTCACTGAAGAAATGTAAAGGAGCTCTCATTGTAATACTATTCACGTTTTAAGAAATGGTAGAAGAGAAAAATAGGCATCAGAGGTTTTTAGTTAGGTTTCATATGCTTCACTGCATGGAAGATGAGTGGTAATATAGGACAAAAGGAATGCTTGGCTGGAGCTCAGAAGAGGCAACTTCTATAGCTGTCAAATAATGCAGATTCTAAACTTTCAGTTTGCCTTCTGAGAGAAAATTTAAAGTGTAGTAGACATTGTTGTCAGCTTATGAGGAGAATGAAGGGCCACCTGCCCTATGTACTAAAGGGTCTTTTGCTGGAAAGAAACCCAGCAACCAAACTGGAACTTTGCTAAGATCACTTTTAAGAAGCAATGTGTTTGACCTGGCAGTTACATATCGGGTCAGGTAGTGCAGAGAACAAATGTGTGTGGATTAGGCTTAAGTGTGAATTAAAATATGAAAGAAACTTTCAAAACTATTGATATAACAGGATTGTGAAACATCAGAAATCCTTTCTAGGGAAGCTGTAGTGCACATATTCCTCTACACTGGTATAACAGCTTCCTGTAAATCTACTATGTCTTTTAATTAAAAAA
The DNA here is from genome assembly GCA_028565055.1 of Phoeniculus purpureus. Taxonomy (NCBI): domain Eukaryota; kingdom Metazoa; phylum Chordata; class Aves; order Bucerotiformes; family Phoeniculidae; genus Phoeniculus; species Phoeniculus purpureus. The sequence continues at coordinate 2,814,869 of JAOXOE010000705.1, forward strand.
ATTACATTAGTCTCTTTTAATACGTAAATAGTCGTTGATTCAAAGTGAGTCTTGTAGCTCCTTAGACTGCAGATGGAGACATCAGATTAGTAGTGTGCTTTTACAGCTTCCTACCAAAATGCAAAGGCTCTTCCACATCTCCAGGCTGCTGAAGACATGCATTTAATTCATTTCATGTCACTTTGTGATTTTTACAAAACATGAAATTAACGCAAGTCTCATAGAAGGGTTCTAGCATGTCGAGCTGATGTCATTTGAATAGTGTGAATGTTGCCCAAATAGCATTTTCTGCGTGCAGAAGAATGAAATCTGATAATTTCAGGCAAAATGAATAACCAAACTTGTTCTGTTGTATTGCTATTTTGAATACAGAACTTTTAATTCACCATTTCTTGGTGTCTGGACACAAGGACCCTGTTTTTCTACGATTGTGCCTCAGGATAAATTGTGCCTACAGTGATGGTAATGGAAAGGGACATGGAGGCAGTAAACTTGACATTCAACAGAAGTGAAAAATCAGATAGTTTTGCTTCTCAGGGATAATTTTACTAGTCTTTTCTGAAATAATAGCAACCTTCTTCCAATAAAGCAGATGTTATTTTGGGAAGCAATCTTGCTGTGAAAAAGATGACAGAGTTCAGTCTCAAGCTTTCCAGTGTGCTGATGTGACGTGCCAAATTTCTGGCAAAGGTTCCAGTCTCTAGACTGTGGTGGTGTAGCAGTGGTGGAGTGTTGTGTGGGTCCTTATCTGGATCCCCCTGCATCTCACCTGGGTCGCCACTGACGCTGTGGGTTAGAAACCCTGACCATGTCTCAACCAAGAGCTTTTAGCTGAAGTGTCAGGCACAAAGGGAGAGTTTAACAAAACCACTTGTGAATCTGCAGGCAGTGAAACAACTGACTCAATTTGGAGAAAAAAGGCCTCAAGACATTTTAATTTGCTCCCCCCCCCGCCAGATCAGAGAAAAACAACCCCACAAGATCTAGATAAAAACAGACAGAATTTTGTCACATGCTCCTGAAATTAACTGAGATTAAAAACATTCAGAATGTCCATTTGCAGACAATTCCTGTTTCTCTCTCAAATCACAGTGGTTGTCCAACTTCAATCTCTATCCTCACTAATCTTCAAGGTTCAGAATTCTCACGGTCACTCCAGGTCCAGGCAAATCTTCATGCTTGCCATAAATTTTCTTCAACTTGAGAAGCAATAATATTCTCAGAAGTGGTAACATTTTCTCCGATGCATCTCTGAACGGTCCAAGATGGAGAGAAATTAAGAAGGCGGCAGAAGTCACTGAGGAGGCATAAGAGAAGGGGGGTGGGGGAGCAGACACTTTTCATCTTTTTAAACCCAAACAAAGTTTTCTGCAGAAAACACACAAATTGAGCTTAGAGATTCTAATCAGCTTTTAAAGCAGAACAGATGTTCTATGGAAACAAAAGTGATTCCTTTGTTGATTATTGTTATTATTTTAGTGTTAACTTTTTCAATTCTTGAAGAGACCCTGGCAGCTCTTGAAAGTTAGTCATCCACACCTGTCTGGGGGGGTACTATTTTTAAAAAGCTTCTTTTCCTTTGTAAAATGCTATTGACCCACAGACAGCAATATTTCATTTATTGCCATGCCAGGAAAAAAAACATTCACTCACCCACGACTAGGAACTGCTTAGATTGTTAAGTGAGTTGGTAGTGGAAAGACCTGCTGACTTACTTTCATTTTGACCACTGAAGGAATATTTAATGATTTGATGCTGATAAAATTCAGTTACATTTCTGCTGTGAAAGCTGATCTTCAGAGTATGTGTTGTCTTTTCTTTCTTTTTTCTTGGAAGAATATTGGTGAGAGTAAAGCAGAAAAAAAGGTATGTAAAGGTTAATGTCTCTTCAGGTGTTTTTTTGTTCTGTCTCGAGGTATTGGCATGTTACTGCATTTAGGGACTGCTGTGACACTGAGCTCATTCATATGACAGCTGGTCAATTTTCCTTTGCAGCACAATCCATAAGCTCTTCAAATTTGTTCTAGAGTATCTTCTCATGAAAAGCAGACTTTCTGCCAAGGAAATAACTATAAGTCTGCTTTACAGTCATAGGACTCTGTCTGTACCCGTTCATATGTTTTTACAATTATCTTTCTCATCCCTTCTTTTTATATTTTGCAGAGTATTTAATAGAATCGTAACTACAAGAGGGATGGAGATTTTGCCACTTCCTTTCCCAACAGACCTGTTCTAAGACCTGATGACCCTTTCAAAAAAAAGTTCTTCCTGATGTCCAAACTAAACTTCCCCTGGCACAACCAAGGGCCAGCAGGACTAGGGATGTAATTCTTCCCCTGTACTGGGCACTGGTGAGGCCTCAGTTTGAGTACTGGGGGCAGTTCTGGAGCCCTCACTTCAAGAAAGAGATTGAGCGGCTGGAGCTGGTCTAGAGGAGCAACGAGGCTGAGGAAGGGACTGGAGCAAAAGTCTGGTGAGGAGAGGCTGAGGAAGCTGGGGGTGTTTAGCCTGGAGAAGAGGCTAAACTACAACTCTCTACAACTACCTGAAGGAAAGTTGTAGTCAGGTGAGAGTTGGGCTCTTCTCCCAGGCACCTGGTGATGAGACAAGAGGGCAGGACCAGAAGGTGCATCAGAGGAGGGTTAGGTTTGGTGTCAGGAAGCCCACAGGCTGGACTTGATGATCTGAGATGTCTTTTCCAGCCTCAATAATTCTGTGAAGTAAGGCCATTTCCTCTTTCCCAGTGGCTTGTTACTTGTGAGAAGAGACCAATCTCTATCCACCAACACTCAATAGTTTCTCTCACTGGAAAATAATTGCTGCATAGCATGTGCTTTGGATCTTCTTGAAGTATATATAACATATAGAATCATAAAATTATGGAGTGATCCGAGTTGGAAGGGACCTTTAAGATCATCTAGTTCTAGTTTATATAAACCAGTTCATAGGCAGGTTGTCTTGGTGGCTGTTTTTCCCTCTTATGCACTGTTTAAATTTCCTCTGATTGCCAGCAGAGGTTTTGTGGGACAAATAAGAGTTGTAGATTCTAACAAATAACACTGCCCTTGCCTGCCTGCTGGTTGGTTTTCATTCCATAGACTTGCAGGTAATCTGTTGAAAGTGAGGTGAAAATGATGGCTAAGGGCATGGTGAACTTATAGTGTGTGTTGGAAAAAGCAGTTAACTCATTAGAGTGCTGAAGAGGAGATCTCCAACAGAACTAGGTCATTGAGGAGCAGGGAAAGGTCCCCACTGAGAGTGATACTGATGTTTGGCACAAGCTTTTGGCTTTGAAACCGGATGAGTGGTTCTGTAGCGTTATTTGAAATAGACTGTTGCTAGATCCCCGTACTTCCCTGTTTGTGTCTCCACTGGCAGATGTCTTAGTTCCTTCAAGAACCAAGGTCAGACAGATAATAATCCATCATTTTCTTCTAGTGGAAACATGTGCTGCAGGACATTTCAGACACTTGCAGCTTTTCTTGAGAACATGGAATGTACGAAGGCAAATACTCTGATGCTTTTGGTGAAGAATGCTCTGCATTTGACTCTCCTCAAATCTCCTTCTGCATTCCTAGGCCTATATTGTAGGATCATTTTTACAAGGCCATAAATTCCATGATTGCAGATCATCTTACGCATACAACTTGTTTGTAAAACTTGTTTGTGAAAATGGCAGGAAGATTTCGTAATTAAATAGGTGACTATTCCTTTGTACAGCTATAGCAACGTTGCACAGTTTCAGGACATTACTGGTATAATTTTGATTTCCTACATGAATTTAGAAGATATCCAAGCTCTTACAACCCAAGGAATTTTTTTGGGTAGCAGTGAGAGGAAAGCTTACCTCAGGCTGACTGCAGCAGTTCCTGTTCCAGCTGCAGCCATACCGTTTGCTTGCACTTCCTGCTACTGCAAGAGGGTTAGCTCAGCTGTTTGTGCAGCATTTTCTGAGATGCTGCACGTATGTTTATTTAAAAACAGAGAATCTAAGTAACCAAAGTAAACTCAGGCCCTCTGTTTTGGTACTAATCTGAAGTTTTAAATCAATGTAACTCTCAGAAAAGCTGTATTTCAGCTGTACCTTCTTAGCAAAGTCTTACTGTGTTAGATAAAACCATTTCTGGGAAGGGGGAAGGCAAAATTAGTTGGTATCCCTAACATGAAGTTGATAAGAGGGAAGTGAAGCAGTCTTGTTTTGTCCTGAAATCAAAAGCTGAAGTCTAGGAATTATGTATTGTTTTCCTCCTGAGGATGGCAGAAAACTTACCGTGTGGAAGCGTTTCAACTCCATGTACTTTGCTGGTTGAGACTTCCAGATGGGCAGTTTGTGTTGAGCATGCGTAGATGAGCAGGAGCTGAACCAGTTCCCAAAGTGGTTTGTAATACAGCACAAGAGTTGTTGCTCTGTCTGTCAAAACCTATCCTGTTCTGCCTTCCGTGCTCTGGAGCAATTACTAGACATTCTCAAGTGCCTGTGGTTTCAGTGTTTCTTCACCATATGCAGATACTGGTGTTGATCAAGGAAGCAGATAAAGATTAAAAATGTTCCTGCTGTTGAAAATTGAACACAAACTTTTTTATTGCATGTGGGAGCAAAACAGAGACCTATATTCTGAACTGGTGTTGAAATCTGTAGAAGATTGGAATGTGCCAAGAATGGGTAGAGTTTTGAAAATCAACAAAATGTTGAAGAAATGGATTTTAGTTAAATCTGGAGAAATGTTAAAGCAGGGCATGGAGGTGGCTGTTTGCCACCTCCATATAATAGAATCACAGAGTTATTGAGGCTGGAAAACAACTCTGAGATCAAATCCAGCCTGTGGCCTAACACCATGACATCAGCTAGACCAGGACACTAAGGGCCACATCCAGTCTGTCCTTATACACTTCCACCACCTTCCTGAGCAGTCCATTGCAGTGTCTGGTCACCCTTTCCAGGAGAAACGGCTTCCTAACATCCAACCTAACCCTCCCCTGATGCACCTTCTGGTCCTGTCCTCTTGTCTCATCACCAGGTGCGTGGGAGAAGAGCCCAACCCCCACCTGACTACAACTTTCCTTCAGGTAGGTGTAGAGAGGGAAAAGGCACCCTCTGAGTCTCCTCCAGGCTAAACACCCCCAGCTTCCTCAGCCTCTCCTCACCAGACTTTTGCTCCAGTCCCTTCCTCAGCCTCATTGCTCCTCTAGACCAGCTCCAGCTGCTCAATCACTTTCTTGAAGTGAGGGCTCCAGAACTGCCCCCAGTACTCAAACTGAGGCCTCACCAGTGTCATCCAGTACAGGGGAAGAATTTCATCCCTAGTCCTGCTGGCCACACTATTCCTGATACAAGCCAGGATGCATTGGCCTTTTGTGCTACCTGGGCACACTGCTGGCTCCTGTTCAGCTGGTTGTCAACCAGTACTCCCAGGTCCCTCTCTACTATGCTGCTCTCTAGCAACTCATCCCCCAGTCTACAGCTGCAGGAGGTTATTAGATATTAGGTACTGGGGAAAGGTTAATAAAGATGGCTTTGATTTGCAGGAAGAGGTGTGATGGTTGAGCACTGAAATAACTGAATTAAGGGTCTTAAGGATCTTGTCTTTGTTACTGGTAGGTGAATCATAGAATCATAGAATCATTAGGGATTGGAAGGGACCTCGAAAGATCATCTACTCCAATCCCCCTGCCACAACAGGATCACCCAGACCAAGTCACACAGGAACACATCCATATTGTTTTCTAGAAGTTTTAAGCACCTGCAACACAGGCTGTAAGATGAAAGTACCTTCTCCACCTAAGTCACTACAGAACCATAGAATCAGTCAGTTCCAAACCCCCTGCCATGGGCAGGGGCACCCCATCGTAGATCAGGCTGGCCAGAGCCTCATCCAGCCCAGCCTCAAACACCTCCAGGGACGGGGCCTCAACCACCTCCCTGGGCAACCCATTCCAGGCTCTCATCACTCTCATGGTGAAGAACTTCCTCCTCACATCCAGTCTAAATCTACCCAGCTCCAGCTTTGCTCCATTCCCCCTAG
>JAOXOE010000705.1:2850899-2909297 GCA_028565055.1 Phoeniculus purpureus
CCACAGTGTTTATCCCTCCCCACCCCCACCCCCAGTATTAGGTTTGCATTACTTTATTTAGGATAAATAAACAAGAGTAATAAAAAGTATGGACATGAAAAAACCAAACCCCTATGCTGTCTGTCATAAATAACTGCAGAAGTCTCTCTGCACAAAAGGCAGCAAATCTAATCTGATTATAGGTATCGCTGAGATACATGGTTGTGTATTAGGATCTTTAATGGCCAGAGGTTTTGTTGAAAGTGGGCAATTTTAAGAATATAATAAACATTTCTCATGAAGAATTTTATTACACTTCAGTTTGGAAACACTGTCTCTTTCCTTTTACAGTTGTATGAATGGCCACCAGAGGTGACACTGGAAGTACAGTGAGAGAGGATGAAGCACATTCAGAATCTGTGCATTTCTTAGATCAACGTTTAGAATGCTGACATTAGTGCCCTTTGTTAGCAGTAATCTGTGGGGTTTTTGGTTTGTTCTAAATGTGAAAGCCTACTGATTACATGATTAAACATGAAGCTACTCAACAAGAAACTGCAGTGAAATATAAAGAAGTTTAATCGGTCCACTAGGTCGCAAAAAAAGAACAATAAATTCCTTGAACTTAAGGTGGCTGGCACTAGTGCTTACATTTTGGAAGCGTAGGATAGAATGCAGCTGATGCCATGTCCATCCTACAGTCTGTGCTCCTCATCTCACTGATAACCCAGCAGAAGAAACAACTACTACTTTTTTTGGAAGCTAGATAGTTATCTAACTAATGCAGTTGGCTGTGATGATCTGAACTGGCTCGCTGTGTTATCTGACAAGTGCCTGAACTGGCTGCAGATAAGTAGATGAGTAGTCAGCGTGTTTTCACTTTCTAGCAGCTCCTCACTGGTAATTTAGATGGTGAAGCATCTCAAGAAGGAGTGTGAAGATAACTTCACTTGGATGTTATTTTGGTTTCAAATCATCAAAACGTTTGTGCTAGATAAGGTTTGACGTTCTGGTGGGACCTGCACATAGGACTGTTTCTGAAGGAATAGCAGAGCACAGAGTTGTATCAACGGGAAAAAACTCTGAGAAGATTTTCTGAGAAGATGTGGAATTTTCCCATCCCTGGTCTAAGAAAGAGAATTAGTTGCAAAAGTATGTGTGCATAGTATAGATGAAGCCTCAGTGCTTTTAATCATGACTGACCTTTGGAGGTCCCTTCCAACCCTATGATTCTTGCAAAAATCCAGTGCTAGACTTTCCTTCTGCCTTCTTATTTCAAGTAGGCTAGTGGCGCTCTGCTGTTAGATTTCCCAATACTGCAGGGCTGCAGCCTCTAACCTTGTGGATAAAGGTTGGCTGTGTCAATATCTATCTCTGATATTTTTCTTCTATGATATACTTGTGCAGGACTGTTTAGCCTGTTACTGAGAACAGATCTAAGATGAAACTAGTTTTTCTGTCTCTGTTTTTCACTGAGATAGCATGAGAGTGTCCACATAGAGAGCAGAGACATGGGATTTGTTGGAGAAGTGACCTGTGGATGTAGCTTTTTGCTGTTGCAACCAGTATATTTGCAAATTTGTTTATCTTGTAAGTTCTGACACAGAATTTCTCAAATTATTATTTTTTGTACATATTCAGTCATACTTGCTCAGCCTGACTGACTATGAGCTGGAGCTGGAACTGGAGAAGATGGTGCTGTTTGTGCTTGGGAGCTCTGAGCTGAGTGCTTGCTCTAAGCAGTTCTAGGCACAATGGACTTTCCTTTATTCCACCTTTTGAATTAATGAGGAGATAAAGTGTGATCTAACCAGGTGGCATCTAAAACTGAAGTGAGTGAAAACAATGGTCTAATTACTTGGATAGGAAGTTTGGGAGAAGGGAGTGGGGTGGAGGTGTGAGTGGTCTCATGTGTCTAGAGGTCAGGAAGGGTAAGAAACGCAATGGTGGGAAGCAGCTAGTGCTAAGAAAAAGCTTGTGGAGTGAGGTCTGGCGCTTACTGGGTTTGGAGATTGCCAGGATTCAGTTTGGGAGTGGGAAAGGACCTGGCAAAGACTGACTTAAGTCCTGTCCATTGGAGTGTTTGATTTTTAAGGACGTGTGGACCCAGCACCCCGGGGCTTTCTTTGGGAGCTTCAATAAAATAAGGAATAATGTCCCTGTCAGAGGACCTTTGGAGGATTTAAATTGCATCAGTGTTTCAGCTGAAAGCTTCTACAAGTCAGCTTGTCTCTGCTTTTATGGGCAGTCTGTTACGTGTTTCTTGTGGTCTTGGTGTTTGATTTTAGTTTCTGAGGTTTGTTCATAGGGAGTGGCAGCAAGTACGGGGGTGGAGCTGTGGTTGTAACACATGGAGGGCTGTGGAGGGTTGAGGCCGTATCTTGGTCTCCTAAATTTAATGAACATTTTGAGCCACCGTACAACAGTTTGTCCATAGCCAACAGTAAAACTGAAATAATCCTGGATCTTCTGAGAGTAGGTGCATTTGTGAGTGAGTGCAGTGCAGAGCCCTGTAGGAACAGCCATGGGAGACTCCTCGTGGTGGTGCTTAATAGAGTGTAATAAATAAGGAATGGGGCCACACACTGCACAGAGAAGAGAAAACAAAATATTGAATAGATGCTCATTGTGTCAGCACCATTCATGTGGAGCTGTGAATAGTGGGGGAAGTGTGATTGTGCAGTAGGATTGTTCCCTACAGCGTGTCTATAAACAGCAAATCAGTGACATACGAGGCATCTTTTCTGCAGTTTCCTAACTTCTGAGCATTTGGGTTTGGAAATTTTCACCTTGTGTGTGTGTACATGCACGTAAGAGAGAGATACTCAGCTTGTGTTAGCAGGGAGGTTTAGGATTTAGCGTCATTTATTTAATTACGTGAGTAAAGCAGAAAATAAAAAGCTTGGAAGTATTAGTTTTATATAAGCAGAGTCTCAGGAAAAAAGTCCTGTAACTGAGTTTGCTGATGAATTCTGAGGCAAGTTAAATAACTTTATCAGAACTACTTTTATTCAACCCAAACATGGGCTGGTGGCTACGCTTACATTTAGCACTAATTTTGACTGGAGACTAAGCATGTATTTAGCACTAGTTTTAACTTGATAATAAAGACCCTCAGATAATTTTTTTTTTTTTCCTTACATACAAAGGTTTACTGACCAGTGACGTTATTGTAGGGGTCTGCAGCAACATTTATAAACCAGTTGCTTGTCAGTGTAAGCTGACTTAGTAACTACTTTAGCACAGTACTGACAAACCCCACATTTAATTTATACTTTTGAGTACGGTTTAAGCTTGTGTATGACAGGGCTCAGGTAAGCACTCACCTCTACATTCACTGGTGCTTCTCAGTGTAACCTTTACTCTCTCTGTGTCATCTGACTGAGGAATTTGGATTTATTGCTGGTGAATGGAAGAAGGGTTTTTTTGTGGTAAGGTGCCAGGGAGGACTGCAGGCTCCAGCAGTGCAGAGGAGCTAGCACCTGTGGGTTTCACCTCCTCCTTGATCTGCTCTGTCTCCTTAGTCAAATGTTCACTCCAGCTTGTAGCCTAGTTTGCCACCTACCTTCTAGGATACAGCTCTTACCTTGAGCCTTCGGGCAGCTTTCTGGAATTACAGCCTGTAAGTAATGACTAGAGACAAAGCCCTGATACTCCTGTTCTTATTCGTGATGCATTTATGTGAAGAATCTCAAAAGCAGTCAAGTATTCCACACCCTATGCCTTCAGTGCATGGTATGCACCAGCATCCAGCTGGGAATCTGCCCCTTTGGGTGCCAGGACCTTCTTTTTCTGAGGATGTTTTTCCCAGGCATGTGCAGAAGCTGAAATTATGATGAGCCCTAAAGTATTATTTGTCCTTAAATTGTTCCTTTCCTCACTGTTTGTGTTTGCAATTGCCTTGCATTTTCCTAAAGACAAGTTGCCTGGCCTTTCACAAACATGTGAAGAGGAAAGATGGTGACCACCTGAAACAATAATATCTGCAGCAGAATAGCCTGAGAACTTAAATAACCGGAGTGGACTGTTTCCAGGGCAGCTAAATGACCTTTGGATCCCAGAAGCAGGCTATTCATAGAGGTGAAGCCTTTGTCCTGCTTTGCCCAGTGGTCAGTGAACTCTTGCAGGCCCCTTGGCTCACCATCTTGGCCCTAGACTAGCAGCTGGTGATTGATTCATTTAACTGTCTAGATTCACATTCTTCTGTCAAGGACTTGTCACAGAAGAAAAAGGTTCTATGAAGGGCTATTCATTCTGCTAAAAGGAGGGGGATGCATTATATGATTGAGTGGATTACTTTTGGGTCAGAAGAGTTGCTGCATGGCTCTGTTCTAATGTGGCCCTCAATCAAAGCGAGATTTAGTTTATCAGCACAGTGTGGTGCTTATGAGGCGGGTCAGATCGTTTCAATTCCATCAGTGCGATAGAGCTGTTTTGTGGGGTGTTTTGTTGTTTCCCTCCTCCTTTCCAAAAGTCATTCACCCCACTGGTTTTTTGCCAACAAATCCATAGATTTTTCTGGTCAGTAGATACAGCAAGGAGTTAAAGAATGTTGATTTGTATTGCTGTCACCCTCCGTTTTAATGCGTGTGATATATAAATATTACTGCTCCCATTACCTTTCAGATATGGTGTTAAGCAATCCAGAAGTGTCTAGCGTAAGTGAAAGACCAGTGTGTCACCTGTTTTAAGTGTGGAGAAAATGGAGGAAACAATAAATCCTACAGGATTAAACAAACTAATAAATTTCTTAGACAATGCAGGTAGCTGAGGGTAGAACCTAGTGTTTTCTGTCCAGTCCCCATTTTCACCTGATGAGCAAAAGTTTGTTGCCCAAACAACAATGTTCAGCACTTTCCAAACGTGTAGAAGTGCTAGCTGTCCATCTGCCTGCTGACTTAAGATCCCGTTTTCTAAAACAAGAGGAAGGTGTTTCCATGCTTTATGAAACTTGACTTGTCTTTTCAATTTTATAATTAGTGTGTCCAAAACCCACCTTTGGGTTGCACTAGGAGGGTATTTTCTGTCCATTTCTCCTTCTGCTGGGCTATAGTCTCTCAGCATTAGGATTTTTTTTGCTGACCTTCTTCATGAAGTGCTGAGAAAAGAACATTTGTTGCTTAGCTTCTTCCACTGGAAATCACAGGCATTAAAGAGCAGATCCTGCCAGTTAACCTTCTGCCTCTGTTTGAATGAACACGATGAGCCGCAGCAAATGAAATATGACCTTCAAGTTTCGTTACTCCCTCTCGTAAGCTCTGTGTTGTTTTGATTTGGCTTATTGGGCACATTATGAGGGATTTCTGTTTGGCTTTAGGCCAAGGTGTTGCACATCTGATGGTTGTACAAGTGCATAATTCAGAAGAAAATGCAGTGAGGCTTGGTCAGTTGTATTGTTTTTCTCCTCCTTTTTGAGGTAAAATAAAGAATTTAGTGTTTGTTGAGGTGAATGTGTGGCTTAAGAGCACAGGAGAGAAGGGAAATTTGAGGCAATCCAATCTTGTTTAACTCTTCTGCTGTACAGCTCTGTGTATGTGTCAGGAATCTGTGTTAAATACAGCACCTGTTGGATCAGGCTCCTTCTTTCATAGAGACCTGGTGGTACTTTTTCATGTCTGCGGTTGCCTATTCCACAGATCAGTCCCCTTCCTCAGAGCTGGAGCCTGGTGTCTGAGATGGGGGTACCAGCTTCTCTGTGCTTTCCTCAGTGCCTTCCTGATGGCTGTTATTTATGGTCTTGAGCTGGAGATAGATAGCAAGTTTTGGAAATCATGGGAAAGGAAAAGGAACTGCGCTATGAGTCAGACAATATTAGTAATTTAATAACGGGGGGTATTGCCTACTTAGTGGAACATGGTCATTTGCTTGTGCTGTAACTGGGCAAACTGGAAATCAGAGTATTGCCTCCCATCCACGCAGTCAATAGCCGCAGCAAAGTGATTTCCTCTAAAACAAACCTCTTCTGTTGGTCCTCGGTAGATGGACTTTTATGATGCATTCAGAACAAATTAGCAGGATATTTTCTGAGCTTGTGAGGGAACGAGAGAAACATACTTGGGGAAAAATGCAGGGATTTCTATGGCATTGAAGGTAATATGATTTATGTCTGTCAGCCACAATTCTTATTTGTTGTATGGGAAAACTGCAAGAGACGTGAACTCTTCCCCCTCCCCTCCCTCCAGAAATGTTCAAAGAAACATCTCATTAGAAGATGGATGTAACTTAGATAAATAAGCTGTACTGGGAGTGCTTTTTGTTACTTCTTTTCTTGTGTGCAAAGTTCGCTCCTGTTCTTCTCCCTGCTGCTTCCAAATTTTAAAGTGCTCAGAATTTTTAGTTAGTTAAAACAATTCCCCCATCGAATGACACTTACTGGGGAGAGATGTCTGCGCTGTGTGATGCAGTAGGGACGCATTTGGTGACAGCAAAATGAGCTGTGGGCATTTGGTCCTTGAGAGTGGAGGAATCTCTTCTTTTCTTTCCTCTTAGGAAATGTTGACATTTGGAGAGGTGGCAGAAGGGCTTGAAATCCCAGCACCTCTGCTCAGCGTTTTGCAGTCAAATTGAGCCTTTTCATCCCAGGATGCTGAAACACCATAAGCAAAAATGGAGAGTGCACATATCTCTCAGGGACAGCGCTTCTGACAGTGTGAAGACTTACAGCACCGTTGTATCAGCTTACGCTCATTCATATTTGGGTGGGGTCAGTTTGCTCCTGTATGAAATGAAACCTCTTCCTCTGCCTCCCCCCAGATGTGAGGGAAGAGGCAGGGGTGGGTGGTCATGGCAGAGGAATGTGTGGGGCCCTGCTCCTGTCCTGGGATGGCTCTGCAGTGCTTCCTCTGATTGATGAGCTGGTCAGAGTGAGAGGAAGGCGGGTATGGCATTCTTCTTAGGGTAATTTTATTTTAGCCAGGAATAGCACAGGATGATTGTGAGGGGATATGTCTTTCCTTGTACACTCCTGCTTGCTCTTCACATCTTAAAGTGCAAAACTGGGCTGGATGTTCTCCATGCAGCAGTTGGGCTGTTAAGCAGAACTAATTCTTCACAGAATGGCAAAAACTCCAAAGAAAGGCATCCGTGGGATTAGGCATAGACACTAGAAGGCAATCACTTGGCAAACTGCTGATGGAAAGCAGTCCTTGCAAGGGAGCGAGTGATGTGCTCTGTCTTTTGAATGTATGTCGCCACACAAGTAGAAGAGCTTTGATGCTGGTTAATGTGGCTTACTGGGTGCCTTTTCTGTACTATTTCCTACATTTCTTGTCTGCAGAACTGCAGAGGGAATTCCTTGATAAGTGCATTAGCATTTATTGTGCACTTCTGTGGCCTCACACTGCTGCCTGGATGATAGATAGACTGAGAAGGGAAAAGACCAGCTGGGATCCCTTTGAAAGTGAAAAGATCAAATCTCTCCTGCTTGTTTACACAATTCAGTGGGGTATGCCAGTAACACCATCAATAAACTGGAGAACATATAGAACCATATAATTCTAAGCCCCAATCTTTTATCTCCTTCAAAACAGTGCTAGTGATGCCTTCTGAGGTGCCATGTCTATCTGCTTTCATTGGGAAGGGTGGTTGTGGTATTATTTTTGGCACTGATTAAGTGATTTGAGGAATAATAAAGCAATGTTTATGGTTATGTGAACAGCTTATGCAGACCTGCAAGAAGCGGAAAACACCTTTGTTCCAATATCGTTAGCTGCTTTAACCAAGTAAAATAGAAAGATTTGGGTGTATTATCTTACTCTTTCTTCCTTCACAGGTTGTGGATTTTTTATATATGCCCCTACATTGCCATTCTCCTGGATTGTAAGCTCAGTGTTGCTCTAAAAAAGCCCCCGATGGACTGGAGAGTGAATAGTAAAATAAAGCTTTCATGGGATGGCAGTGTGTCAGTTAGGATCCTCCTGTTGCTTTCTCCAGCGTATGGGTGCCGTCTGGGATCCCACTTATTGTCCCCATCATGTTAAGATGTCATTGATGACAGGCTGTGTGTCTGTTTTTGTGGTCTGGAGAAGTAAGGAGGAAACAAGACAGTCTAGTGGTCACCTTGTCAAACTGCACTTTATTTCTCCTGCATGCATGCTTCTGCATTTCAGAGAGCTTTTTGATAGCTAATGTTCCCCTGCTGAGGAGCCAATTTTCTTTAACTGTTTTGATGGTTTTTCTTAAAATACAGCAGATGTGCTAATTAAGATTTCTTTCTCTTGCTAAGACTTTCCAAATATATTGTAAATACATTACACAACCTATTTAGGAAAGGAAAAGAGCATATTTTGTTAAGTGTAGTGTATCCTCAGATGAAATCATTACTTTTATCCTTGAAAAAAAGGCTCGGTATCATAGAGACTCCTGCTGTATTCAGATAGTTACAATAATTTTGGATTCACAGTTTTACTCAAGAAGGAGAGCTTAGAGAGGCAGACACGTGTTTAAGCATTGGTTCAGGTGCGCTGTTTGATGTGTGCTGTGCCCAGAAACATCCATTTACAGGACTGAAAGCAGCTGGGAGGACAGCTAAATGGCACTGGTAGGGCTCAGTGATGCCTGTGTGTGTAGGCAGGGGTTGCATTTCCAAAAGAGCCTCGTCAAAGGGAGGCTGTTACACTATCATATGCGTCACTTGTTCTTTTTTTTTTACCTCTGCTGGAAACAACAGGCAGCCAAAGATCATGGAATCATAGAATTGTTTAAGTTGGAAAAGACCTTCAAGATTATAAAGTCCAAACACTAATCTGTTCTACCAAGCCAATCGCTAAACTACATCCTTAAGCTCCAGATCTACACAACTTTTAGATGATGCTCTGTCTTTGAGACACTGTCTCCTGAACTTGCAATTCTAAAGAGCTCATGCAAGAGAGGAAGAAAATTTTGGTTTTAATTGAACAGAAATAACCTTGGGAAAAACAGGACGTACTAGGAAAAGGCTACTTGTTTTTTTTTCTGGAGGGAAAGGAAATTTTTCTCCTGGGTCCCCCACTTCTCCTGAGTTTCTGCATTGAGATAGATCAGAAACTCGTTCACGACAATTTTGCTTATCTATGTGAAGAAGACAGTATATTTTTCTTCTTCCTGAGGATACTCTTAAGGAAGAAGGAATAAAAAAGAATAACTGAATGAATTTCCCTAAAAACCTAATCCTGAATAATCCACTTGTTTTACAAGTTTTTCAGTAAAATCCTGGCTATGAAACTTCAGACTGGTCTTAACTTTGGGAAGTTGGTGACGAAAATAGTGTTTCAGTGTGTGCGTCCAGAAGCACTTGTACGCAAATCCAGGGCTACCATAAATGGAGGATTGCTTAATGGTCTTCAGTGGCCATATTCAGCCTTGGTTAGTCCTGTACAGAGATTTTTAAAGTGATCATTTGTCAGCCACTGAATTAGGAGCTTTAAAGAAAGGAGCAGGGGACCTGAAAGTGTTAGAGGAAACAAATGAGATTGCAGCTGACATCTCCAAGGGAACTTTTGTTCAAGGGTGCTCAAGCTGTTGACCTCTTTGCTTCTCCATTTCATTGCCTTTTGATTATAGCATTCTTCAGGACCAGAAAAGTAGTGGCTAGTTTGTGATTGGGCAAACGCTACCTTTTCCTTTTCCTTTTTTCTGTGCAAAGAAACACTATTACATTGTGATTTAAAAGTGTATGAAGCTAATGATTTATTTCCTTTTCTTCCTTCTTCTCAAAGATTGCAGAGTAATTTCTAGTTATCTGCATCTTAGGTTAGAAATCGTTGTCTAAAAATTACACCTCTTAGCTATCTTATCAGCAGGTTGATAACAATATGAGAGAGAAGATGAAAAAATACTGTTGTTTCTTCCTTTTTCTATTCCTTTTGCTACTGCGCCTCCCTCTTTGTTTAGTTTTAGGCTGGAAGAAAATGTTTTTGGAATAGAGAGATGTTTTTGGCAGAGCAGACTGTTTCCCACATGTAATTGACTGGCAGTTTGTTGGAGGTGAAGCTGCTGTAAGCTCTGCAAAGGGGCTCATCCTGTCTTTATCTTAGCAATCAGTGTCCTGGAGAAGATTTGTCCAGATCAGAGGTAATGAATTGAGAAGAGCAGAAAGGGCAGATGGCTCAGTGAGTACTTTAATTGTAATTGTCCGTACGTGCAGAACAGTTTCTTGCCCCTCCAAACCTCAAAATGTGATTTAAGAGGGACTAGCAGATTGATGCCTCAGAAAGACTTGTTCCTTACCTACAACTTGGTAGTACTGTTCTGTGAACTGAAATGTGAGGAGCACGTGGCGTAAAGGATTAGATTTGTTTATAGAGAATGTCAAATTTCATGTCCAAACCTGGCTCATTCTGGGCTTTTCTAACTGGGCTTTCACCCTGTAGAAATGGGGTTACTAATTCGGTTGCTTTTTTGCATTGTTTTTAACTAATTTTTTTTAGATTCTTTAGGTTTGTGTTTTCAGTTGACGTATTGGCATGATTTGCACTCATGGAAAAATATTTTTTTAAAAGATGAGTAAAACAAACTAGAACAATGCCCTTCCCTTCCAGTCTTCCCTTCTTCCTTTCTTCTGATCCCAACAAAACAATGTGTGCCAGAGCTTTGGAGTAACATACATATAATCCAGAGACTTGAGGAGGTACAGTGTTTTCTCAGTAGAAGGTCTCTAAAGTAAGAAGACCTTGACTCAAATCTGTCAAAGCCAGGGATAAGACTCCTACTGGTCAGTGGGTTGGAAAACAAGAAATACGTGCTAGCAGTCCTAAACATGTGGCTCACAAACTCTCTGGACTTGTGATAATAAAGTGCAAGGATGCCACTAAACTATGCTAGTGGCTCCCAAAATATCATCCCATTTTGATAAAACCTGCCCTTTGTCTTGAGAAAAGAGAGGGGTAGGAAGGGAAGAAGAACCCAATTGTAGGTGCTAGGCTAGTGAGTCCTACAAATGTAGCTCTGGTATTTCCCACACTGCAGGTTTTTCCGAAGCACCAGAATCATAAGGATTACTGCAGAAGGTGACTGCATTCTGTACAAGCTGCAAGTTAAATTCACCTTCTTAAAATGTTAAAATGCCTGCTAGGAGATGCTAAATGGCAGATGTTTAGGAAAAATGTCTGAGAAAGACAGATTGATAAGGGTCCCATATCAATTATTGATAGTGTCAAATCAATGCAGAAGTTTGTCATGTTTAACCTCTCTATTGCTTAATTGTAATGCTCTAGTGTAGTAGCCTGGACGCCTTTTTCAGTACAATTCTGAACTATCATCTTAATAGCTGGATTTTATCCAACTCAAGGAAGAGGATATCAGATGGTTTGTTCCTCAGATGTTTATCACATCCTTCTGTGATCTTTAGCATGATGCTGCTGTCTTCATCTGATCACAGTATAGCAGTGCAATTTTGCTTCCTCTTGAGTCTCCTCCTGCTGTACATGTAGCAGTGATTCCATTGTGACAACAGGAGATTGTTTTCTGGTTACTTTCCAGAACGATGGTAGAATTTTGGATCTACTTAGTTGCAACGTACATACTTCTGTGTCAGTGGTCCATACCAGTAATTGACATAGTTGCAGGACTTGTTTCAATTTGTTCTCCTATTGATTAAATTTTATTTCCGTTGATTAAATTTTATTTCCTTTAAACAGAAGAAACTTACTTGTTAGGGGAAGTAAGGGTGACACTATGCAATTTTTCCTCTTGATCCTAGAAGTAGAGTTATCTGAATTATCCGTGGTGTTTTGCTGAAAACAGATATAATTCAGACCAAAAAACTCATCAAGAGTCTATGAGGAAAAGCTGCACATTGTAATCCCTTTCTTCAACTGTAGCTCTGTGTTCAGTGTGGTAGTCATGGGATCATAGGATTCAAGTTGGAAAAGACCTTCAAGATCATTAAGTCCAACCAATAACCCTACTCTACCAAGTTCACCACTAAACCAGATCACTAAGCACCACATCTAAATCATCTTCAAATACATCCAGGGATGTTGACTCAACCCTCTCCCTGGTCAGCCTGTTCCAAGGCCTGACCACTCTTTCTGTGAAAAAAAATTTCCTGATGACCAGCCTGAACCTTCAGTGTTGCAGCCTGAGGCCCTTCCCTCTTGTTCTATCACTAATGACTTGTGAGAAGAGACCAGCACCCACCTCTCTACAATGTCCTTTGAGGCAGTTGTAGAGAGCAGTAAGGTCTCTCCTCAAACTCCTCTTCCTCAGGCTAAACAGTCCCAGCTTCCTCAACTGCTCCTCCTAAGTAGTAGCGTGTAGTCCCTAGTGAACTAGAAGCAGCATGTTCCCAATTCCTTGAACAAAGTACACATCCTCCTAGCTGACATTTACAGACTACATGCTTCTGTGTGAGTTGATGTGTTAGCTGCTTCCTACGGCAGCCTCTTAAAAACATTGCATTTTAAGTGCCTCAAGAGCTGTCATCTACCTGCGTCCTAGAAATCCTCTTTTATCACAGGCTTTACAGCTGGAGTTGTTTAGTCTGGAGAAAAGAAGGTTGAGGAGAGACCTTATTGTGCTTTACAGCTACCTGAAAGGAAGGTGTAGAGAAGTGGGGGTTGGTCTTTTCTGCCAAATCACCAGTAACAGAACGAGAACCTCAGGTTGTGCCAGGGGAGGTTTAGATTGGATGTGAGGAAAAATTTCTTCCCTGAGAGAGTGGTCAGAGGTTGGAACAGGCTGCCCCAGGGAGGTAGTTGAGTCACTGTCCCTGAAGGGTTCCATAAAGGTGTAGATCTGGTGTTCAAAACCGAGGTTTAGTGGGTGGGGTTGGGTTGACGGTTGATGTTGGAGGTCCCTTCCAACCTTAGTAATTCTGTAACTATGAATGCCATTTGTATAAGGTTCAGGAGACACCAGCAGTGTTTCTCTAATCAGTGTGTGACAGCAAGTAATAATTTGGTGTTTAAGCCTATGGGTATTTGCTTCAGTTATGAATGAGGTGATGCAACACCAGAACTGACATGAGGGAGCTCATATCAGAACTGAACTCGGCTTTCTCTCTGCATAAATAACTTTATTGGACATCACTGTGTTTTATGCCATCACAGTGCAGTTTGTACAGTTACTCTAAAGTAACTGTACAAACACATGTTCCAAACGCTTTTGAGTGATGAATGTATTTCTAGCTATTGTTAAAAGTTTCAAACTTTGATAATTAAAAGTTATAAAAGTTTCTAGCTATCATTTCCTCTTCTGTAAGAAGCATTTGGTGTCTTGATGGTGGGAGCATGAGGTTATTGTAGTAGATTTTCTTTTGGCTGTAAATCTGGGAACAAAATGATTAAATTAGAGTAGAGAAGAGGGAGAGAACTCAAATCAAAAGGCACTTAGATTTGTTACATTTTGCTGGGTTGGTTTTGGGACCAACGTATGTCTCTTGGGACTTTGTTTCTTATCCATTTTATAGTGGTCTGGCCTCTAAACAGCACTGCTTTAATGACTTGTTCTTGTGGTTCTGAGTTGTAATCAGCTTTGCCATGAAAACAACCAGTTACCAAGAGGTCAGGTTTCAGGAGAGAGCGATGGACTTGTGCAAACAGATTTTACTGGAGCAAATAAAGTCAGAATTAAGAAGGAAATAGAGACTTGTGGAAGGAAATAAGATGCAGAATAAGCAAGTATTGAACTAAACTGATAAATGATGTGTCATTTTAAATGTGATGTAAGTGGGGATTTTTTTTGATACTGAAACCACATTTAGTGACATTAATGAGTTTATTTCTTAAGGTTTTCAGGAATTCTCTGTAGTTCTGACTTTTGCTATCTTTAAAGACTCCTTTTGTAAGGAAATCCATGGAAAAATTGTCTTTAAATACCAGCTTCAATTAATAACTGCTATTGGATTTTCTGCATCTGTTCTTGCTTATCACGAAGACCTGTTGTGTTCTGTGAAATACTAGGGTTTTTTTAGTCTCTGAGTGTTTCATTTCTGCCTTTAATCTGCAGTGCACTGGATACACGGAAAGAAATAAGTATTTTTATATACATAAATTAAAACCAAATACTGTCTTTCTCTGTTGTCTCACTCTGTCCTTTTAAATAATTCTGACATTATAAGGAAATTCTAAGTGTGATTTTTCATTGGAGATAAACTTCTAAAGGTATGTCAGAGCATCATAACTCTTCTGCTGTATGAAAATGATCCTTTCTTATACCAGTGGTTGTGCGGTGCAGCTGTGTAACATGATGGCTCAGAAACTCATGTTATGTCACTTCATGCTGTTCTTATTATCTGCGCCTGTATCACGTTCCTAGAAGTTGTATTTTGAAAGCTAAGCAGAATAGTTTCTGTTGCCAACAGTGCAGGATTCTATGATTTAGAAGTCATAGAATCATTAAGGTTGGAAGAGACTAACAAGATCATCCAATCCAACTATCAACCCAACCCCATCCTGCCTACTAAACCCTGTCCTCCAGGGTCACATCTACATGTTTTCTGAACCCCTCTAGGGACAGTGACTCCACCCCCTCCCTGGGGCAGCCTGTTCCAACCGCTGACCACTCTCTCAGGGAAGAAATTGTTCCTCATGTCCAGTCTAAACCTCCCATGGCACAGCTTGAGACTGTTTCCTCTTATTCTATAACTGATGACTTGGGAGAAGAGACCAACCCCCTCCTTGCTCCAGCCTTCTTTCAGGTAGCTGTAAAGAGCAATATGGTCTCTCCTCAGCCTCCTCTTTTCCAGACTAAAAGAACCCAGTTCCCTCAGCTGTTCCTCATCAGACCTGTCCTTCAGGCCCTTCACCAGCTTCGTTGCCCTTCTCTGGACCCACTCCAGCATCAAAATGTCCTTCTATAAAGATAGATACAAGGATCATTTCTACAACATGGAGCCTGAATCATTTGAGGTTCTAGACCTAGTTTCCAACAGCCACACTGTTTGCATCCTGCAGCTGCAAATGCTTTCTGGTGATTTTGCTGCCCAAGGTGGTTCACTAGTCTTGTTAATCAGAGTCTTTGGGAGGTCTGCTCACAGAGCTGTGATGCTTTCACTTTGCTGGTATGCCCATTTCTACTGTGCTGATTCAACTACATGAATGCAGTACAACAAAAAGGATTTTTGATGAGGACTGGGATAGGGATAAGTTGCGAAACTGGATGTACATAAATCCATTGGCTCAGATGAGGTGCACCCACGAGTGCTAAGGGAGACAGCTGAAGTCTGTGCGAAGAGAGACAGCAGAAGTCCATGCTAAGCCACTCTCCATCATTTTTGCTAAGTCATGGGAATCAGGAGAGGTGCCTAGGGACTGAAGGATAGCAAATGTCACTCCAGTCTTTGAAAAGAGTAAGAAGGAGGACCCAGGTAACTGTAGACTGGTCAGCCTCATCTCCATCCCACGAAAGGTGATGGAACAGTTTATCCTAGACACTGTCTTTAGGAACAACAAGGACAAGAGGGTTATTAGGGACATTCAGCATGGCTTCACCAAAGAGAAGTCATGCTTGACCAATCTGATAGCCTTTTATGAGGGCGTAACCAGGTGTACAGATGATGGCAAAGCAGTTGATGTGGTCTACCTTGACTTCAGTAAAGCATTTGACACGGTCTCCCACAGCATCCTTGCAGCCAAACTGAGGTGATGTGGTCTAGATGATCGGGTAGTGAGGTAGATCGTGAACTGGCTGTAGGATAGAAACCAGAGAGTAGTGGTCAATGGCACAGAGTCTAGTTGGAGGCCTATATCTAGTGGAGTCCCCCAGGGGTTGGTGCTGGGACCAGTCCTATTCAATCTATTCATTAATGACTTGGGTGAGGGGTTAGAGTGCATGGTCAGCAAGTTTGCTGATAACATAAAGCTGAGAGGAGTGGCCGACATCCCAGCAGACTGTGCTGCCATTCAGCGAGACCTGGACAGGCTGGAGAGCTGGGTAGGGAGAAATTTGATGAAATATAACAAGGGTAAGCGTAGCATCTTGCTTCTGGGCAAGAACAACCTCAGGTACTAGTATAGGCTGGGGACTGACCTGTTGGAGAGCAGTGTAGGAGAAAGGGACCCAGGGGTCCTGGTGGACAGCAGGATGACCATGAGCCAGCAATGTGCCTTTGTGGCCAAGAGGTCCAATGGCATCCTGGGTTGGATCAGAATGGGGGTGGTTAGTAGACCAAGAGAAGTTCTCCTCCCCCTCTACTCTGTCTTGGTAAGACCACATCTGGAGTATTGTGTCCAGTTCTGGACCCCTCAGTTCAAGGACACAGAGCTGCTGGAGAGAATCCAGTGCAGAGCCATGAAGATGATGGAGGAAGTGGAACATCTCCCTGATGAGGAAAGGGTGAGGGAGCTGGGTCTCTTTAGCTTGGAGAAGACTGAAGGGTGACCTCATTAATGCCTATAAATATGTTAAGGGTGGGTGTCAGGAGGATGGAGCCAGGCTCTTGTCAATGTCATCTAGTGATAGGGCAAGGTGCTATGGGTGTGAGTTGGAACATAGGACGTTCCATATGAGTGTGAGAATGAACTTCTTCCCAGTGAGGGTGATGGAGCACTGCAACAGGCTGCCCAGGGGGGTTGTGGAGTCTCCTTCTTAGGAGACGTTTAAAACCTGCCTGGATGTGTTCCTGTGTGACTTGGTGTAAGTGATCCTGCTGTGTCAGGGGGATTGGAGTAGCTGATCTTTCGAGGTCCCTTCTAATCCCTGATGTTCTGTGTGACTCTGATTCTGATTTATTCTGACCTGGGAAGTGAAATAGCTCATAGCCATCAGTCATAGGAATCATTAAGGTGTGTAGGTAGGTCCATGTTAGGAGTTAATTTGTGCATGGAGAGGAAAACAACCAGGTGATATCTCATTTCCATCACACTCCAATAGTAATCTCTCAATTCAATGCAATAGAGTCAAGAAGCTGGGGAAGGAGTATTTGGTAGAATGCTTGGTGTGCACCAGCACTGTGTAGTAGTACCGAGAACATATTGAAGTAAATAGGATGAAATCCCATTTCAATTAATTAACAACTAAAATAGAGGAATTATTTCAACCCAAAGCTTGAATGTTATAGAGATGGACATCTTACTAATATTGGTTTGTTGATGGAAATGGCATTTCATATTTGAAGTGTTTATGGGTATTTTTGCAAGCTGATGTATGAACTGCAGTTTGTTTCAGCCAGCAATATTTCCTCACTTTAGTCCTCCTTTAAGTTCAATGTTCTCTTATTTTTAGCCATGTCTGCATTTGAAGTCCATCCACTTTCAATTGAGGTCCAAGAGGGTGGAGTAGCTCGATTTGCCTGTAAAATAACAGCAAATCCTCCTGCCACTGTGACGTGGGAAGTGAATCGGACAACTCTACCTCTGGTCACAGACAGGTATGGAGAGTTAACTCTTCAGAAGTTCGTTTATTTTCCGGGATATTTTTGAGCCTCCTACAAGTAGAAAGGTCCTTTCCAACCCAATGCAGTCTGTGATTCTGTGATGCCTAGCTTGCAAGGGAAGGTAAAAAATTAAAAATTGAAAGCGTAGATGAGTTTCTGGGAACCATACGCCAGACGCTACTGTGTGTCAGAAATTGGTGCCAAAAATTGGCCAATCCAAACACTGTACATGTAGTAGCTGGCCAAATAAGGTTGGCTTGGTTGCTTCAGAGGGTGAAAAAGACCTGCTTGTTAAAAGTAAATTCCTCTGCTCTCCTGGTGGTGTTGGGGGAAATGTCATCTGGAGTTCAGAGAGTTGAGTCATATGTGGCGAATGTTCTTGAGTCTCCAGCTTGCCCTTTCCAGGTCGCTGTAGCACTGGCTCTTTGTAAATGAGGTAGTTAGTTCTATTATGGTATTTACTGGCAGAACATTTATCTACATTTCTTTTTTTTTTTTGTTTGTTTGTTTCTGTGAAAGGATAACTGCTCTACCTACTGGAGTTCTCCAGATCTATGGTGTTGAACAGAAGGACGCTGGGAGTTACCGATGTGTTGCCACAACAATAGCAAATAGACGTAAAAGCACTGAGGCAGTGCTCACTGTTATTCCAGGTATTCACCATGTGAGATTTTTTTAATCAATGGCCTTATGTACTTTTTTATTCTGTAGCAAAAACACGTTCATTGCAGAGCTGTAACTGTCTTGCCCAAATAATTATTTTCCTTGTTTGTATCTTGTGCCTAAAATATCGTTCAGGATAAGTTTCCACAATTAATGAAAAAAGGCTTAGGTGTAAATTTAATTTTAAGCATCCTTAAGAAAAAAATTACATTTTGTTTCAGATTTAGTTGAGATTTTGTTTAATTGTTCTCATTTTGTTTGATGTTCCTTGATTTTTATTTTTCCCTTTCAAAGCCTCAGACTTGAAGCCTTTTCACAAGCCGTCTATAATAGCTGGTCCTCAAAACATTACGGCATCTCTTCATCAGACTGTGGTACTGGAGTGTGTAGCCACAGGGAATCCAAAACCAATCATCTCATGGAGCCGGTTAGGTAGGTCTTAAAATTACAGCATCTGAGCTTCACTTGATGAAGAAGTGGTGGAACTGGAGAGAAAGGAGTTCAGCAATTAGGTTGCTGTTCTGAGACTTCATGATCAGTAGGGTGGGGTAGGATAATCAAAAGACTTTTAGTTGCATAATTTCATACTGCTTTTAAGAAGCCCTAAGTGGTTTTGTGGGTTTGGACACTCTGCTTCTGCTGTCAGTCTCACACAGCCCCCAGCACAGTGGGAGAGAAGTGCCCCAAGGAGGGTAGTTGTCTTCAGTGAGGGATGGCTCAGGCAGGTTGGGGTGATTGCTTCCTATGAAACCATCATGTAAGAGTTTCTCCCCCTCTTTTTAGAGGCACTTTGTGAATGTGATTTGGATCTTGTGTTAATGGATCATTTGGACTATGTAATCAAGTGTAGTCAAACCCTGAGAACTCTGCCTGGAAGGGGAGAAGGAATGCAATGAGAATAATAATATTCATCAGTGCATCACATTTTTCCATGAGAACCACTTCTGTTTTGATTCTGACATGTACTTAAGCATGAAAGCTTAACCTGTGGTTTCCCTTTGCATCTTTTGGCTTTTAAAGTCTATGCCACTACTGTCTAGACAACCCTATTTAGATACACAGACTTGTAACCCTATTTCACCCACTCTCCCAAATAGACCACAAGTCTATTGACGTCTTCAAAACCCGTGTCCTTGGAAATGGGAACCTCATGATCTCTGATGTAAAGGTGCAGCATGCAGGGGTGTATGTCTGTCGAGCCACTATTCCAGGCACACGAAACTTCACAGTAGCGATGGCCACTCTTGCTGTGCTAGGTAAGCCTGCTTTGACTTCCACTGTGTGTTGTAACATCTTGTGTCTGTCTTGAGCTGTGCTGCATGCTGGACTGAATTTTTATCTCAAACCAAGGTTCTGTAGGGGAGAATGCAGAGATGAGACACATCATCGGACTGTGACTGCCTTCTTTTGTTGACTTCATAGAATCATAGAATGGTCTGGGTTGAAAGGGACCTTAAAGATCATCTAGTTCCAAACTTGAGACTTTGATGAAAAGTGTGAGATACTCAACCTTTGAGATAGAAACTAGTGGTTCATTTGCACTTGGCGATACTCAGGTGCAACTCAGGCGCAACTCAGGCTTTCAATACAGGAAAGAATCCTGTTACAAGGTAGAGATATGTCATATGTATGTGTGCTCCAAGAGCAGCATGTCATAGGCTGGAGTTTTATTTGCTTGTATTCACAAATACATGAACAAATATGTGTAGAGATCATAGAACCATAGGGTTGGAAGGTCATCTAGTGCAACCTCCCTGTGACAAGCATGGGCATCACTCACCAGACCAAACTGCCCAGAGCCCCATTCACCCTGAGCTTGAATGTCTCTAGAGATGGGGCCTCCACCACTTCTCTAGGTAGCCTGTTCCAAGGGTCCAGCACCCTCAGATTAGAGAACTTTTTCCTGATGTCCAGCCTAAATTTACCCTTTTTCAGCCTAAACCCATGATCCCTCATCCTATTGTTCCTTGCCCATGTTGCTGGCTATGCAGATGGTGTATATCTTTAATGAGTGTGCTCCGTTTACACGGAAGATGCTTTTTGGGTGTGTATGTTGTATATTTGAGAGACCTGAGAGGAGAGGTTTGTATGTGGAAAATGTATTGCTATTCTGACCGCCCTTGCATTTACTGGGGGCTTGACTGGTTTTTTGTCCCCTTGTTATTTACCTGTAGCTCCACCTTCCTTTGTGGAATGGCCCGAAAGTTTAACGAGGCCTAGAGCTGGAACTGCTCGTTTTGCTTGTCAGGCAGAAGGAAATCCTGCCCCCAAAATCTCATGGTTAAAAAATGGAAGGAGAGTACACTCCAATGGCAGAATAAAAATGTATAACAGGTAAGACTGCAGTTGCTGTATGGGAGCTGTGCTGAGTGATGTGCTACCAAGTGATGACATTCCAGTAACTACACATGGCCAAGCAAGATAGAACTGAAGCAGATATGAAATTGGACGTTGAACGTAAGTCTGACATTTCCTTGGCAGAAGGAGTGCAGATTAGTCAATACCGAAAATAATCAGCAAGAGAAGAGTTTCACCACAAAGTTGCTCTAGATTTACAGTAGTGTAGCAGAGACCAAAATCTTCCTAGTTGTTTAAAGCTCTATTTCACTACTTCTGTAGAGGAAGCAGCTCAAAATTAGGAGTCAGTTAAGAAATTACAAACCTAAGGTCTGGTTTTTATGGGCAGATTTATAGATTTGTTTTCCCCGTGCCCAGCTTTACAGGCACAAACATGAACATGGCAGGTTTTGAAGAACAATTCCAGTTGATAAATTCCTCAGCTTCCTATCCAGTTCTAATTGAAGAGTTTGTGATGTATAAATCAATCACACTAAATCATGAAGCAGGGGCAAACTGTTAGGGTTAGGGTTGCATATGCTAAGTTTATCCAAGATGTGACCTTTTTTCACCCATTTTCTTCCTTTTGTATTCAGCAAACTGGTAATTAACCAGATCATTCCTGAAGATGATGCCATTTATCAGTGCATGGCTGAGAACAGCCAGGGATCAATTCTCTCCAGGGCCAGGCTTACTGTGGTTATGTCAGAAGACAGACCCAGTGCACCTTACAACGTCCATGCTGAAACAATGTCAAGCTCAGCCATCCTGCTAGCGTGGGAGAGGCCGCTGTATAATTCAGACAAGGTGATTGCATACTCTGTGCATTACATGAAAGCAGAAGGTAAGCAGCTTAGTTTCAATACTATCTAGCTATTGTATGTGGCGAAGAGTTAAATGTCCTTGCCAAGACTTGAATGGTTCATAGCCAGGACTGCATCAGAGCATATCAAGGTGTAAATGCATGTTGGAAAAATGCATGAGAAAAAAGGCATACATGAGGAAAAATGCTTCTGCCACTTCATCTCGTATATGGGATTGCATGTTCTTCTAACTCACCCCAGTCTGAGCGCTCCAGTGAGCAGTTTTTGTAGTGAGGAGTAGATTTTAAAATATGGGGCCTCCATACTGCTGTCTGGGTTTCCTTCTGTCCTCAGCAGGAGCTTTTGCCTACTCTGTGTGTGTCTATGTGCGTGGCTTACAGAGTTGAACTTCGCACCAGAGACAACTCTTTCATCTAGATCCTCAAATTCTTATGGCTTTCATATATTTTGGAGTGGAAGAATTAATACTTTATTGGCTTAACTGTCTTCTCCTGGCTGAATACTCACCACTTGGTCTCCTATAAGGAGAAAACTATCCTAAAACTCTTAAATATGCTGGAATAGCCTCTGAAATGATACTTAAATTCTGGTATATAAATACCTGTATAAAAGGGAATGGGTAGTTTGAATAAAAATTAGTAGCTAGACATTTTATAATTCCCCAGTATTACATACGTTAAGTTAAGGTAATCTTAAAGGTTTTGGAAAATGAACATTTCTCATAAGCAGGAGAATGATAAGTTACTTCAAAATTCGTTAGGTGCATGGCTGGAACCAAGCTGCACTGTAGCTCTGTTTTCTAGGAGTGTTTTCTTTTCCATTTCTATTCAATAAGTGGTTTATTCAAGAACAGCACTGCAGATGCTCAGCTCTGTGTAGAATACCAGTCTACCATCTGCTGAGCAGAGCACAGGAAGGACAGCTTAATTACCCTAATATGATGGCAGAATAGCTGCCTTTGCTTTTGCAAGTGGAATGTTTCAGGACTCTAGAGCATTTTGTTTGAAGGAAGGAGAGAGTTTTAAAAGATAATGAGGACAAAAGGTGTGGGAAATTACCCTCTATGCTTTCAGTCACTGAGATACTGTGCTCATAACCCTCTCTTAAGTCTCATTGGATAAATTGTCTGTATAATTGTGTGTCCAGTGCCAGTGTAAGGAGCAAAGACCTGGAAATGTCAAAGGAAAATGGAAAGCTGTCCTTAGGGAAGTGTGTATTTGTGCAGGAAATGCTCTTGCACATTCGTGAAGGGGAGGTATCATAGAATCGTAGAATCATCTGAAATATATTCTCTGCAAAATTGTTTTGCAAGCCCTGCTTCATTTCCTTGCTTATGAAATGAGATGGTAGCTCGTCTGAGTTTAACAAACTAAACAAACTCCGAACAAAAACAAGCAAGCAAGCAAAAAAGACTGATATATTTTAACTTCTTTCCAGACTGTCTTGTGATATTTACTCTATTAAATGCAATGCTGCTGTGTATCCTTTCACATTAGTGAAGAAATCCATGCAGAGAGGGCTGTCTTAAGAGAAGTAATGCCAGCGGTGATCAGAGACATTATAACACAGCTACAAAATGCCTTTCTGAGGAAGTATTGCAACAGCCATCTCTCTCTAAAGTAAATTTAGCAACCCTACTTGAAGAAATGCGAATGAAATACTAAGGAGAGCCTGTAGATGACATTCATACCATACCAGTACATAGAGGTGGTAACATACAGTACTGACAGTGTAAGCAGCCTATTTACTCTGTAAGAATTCTGTATCATTATGTGTTGATGTAAAAGGTTTGTATCCATGTACTGCTTTCATTATTCTCTTCAGCCTGTCTTTCCCCAGTCTGCCCTCACACCCTGATTTGGATTCTAGTGAAGATTAAAAGTTCTCTCAGATGATGTATCTCACTTTGCTAGAGTATTTCTTTGCTTAAAGCTGCTCACATGTAACTGTACTCATTTATGTTCGAATATTGCTCGTATATTGTTTTAGTTAGGCAGCAGATTTGTCAGTGCAAGTAGAGAACATTTTATTGCAAAAGATCAGTGCTTGCTAAGTCTTCTGAGCTGTGCTAAATCTTGTGTTTCCATACACATTACACAAGAAGGGAAACTGGGATAATACACTAATCGTGTGTAGAGTGTTTTTTGTAGCTTTCACAATGTGGTAGGTGTTAGAATACAAAAGATCCCATCACTCACAGTTTAATTTCACAAGTCGAGTATTCTGTTGTTCCACTGTAAAAACAGATTCAGGTCCTTGTCCCTGGTTAAAAAAAACCCACCAAAAAAGTGTTTTAATCAATTTAGTTGAAGAAACTAGCAGGTGGGGATTTTGTGGTTTTGTTTTTGTTTCTTTAAGCGGAATATTTTACATTTAAATAGAGGTCATAGTAGCAAGAGGAATAAGGGTCAGATGAGTGTGCATGTTGGAGTGTGTTAATTCCTTGTTAGTGATTTAGAAAAGGCACAAAAGGAACACTGATTGTGGTGGAAGGCAAGCCTTGTTCTCTATTATGGCTGTTTCATTAGGGCCCCTGTATGAGCCCTAGCAATCCATTCAATGAGAGAACAAGTCCTTTTAATTTGACCTCAAGGATCTTGTTTAGCAGGTCAGAAATCGTGCCTTGCAGTTCCTAATTAACAAGCCATTAACTAGTCTGTTGTGAGATGCTCGTAATCTTGTCTAATTAAAATGCTATCAAGTTAATTCAGAAATGTGGGAAAACTTAAGGGTGGAATTTGCCTTTCGTTTTGTTTATAAATTCAGTTGTGAAGAGGAGAAGCTGGCTCTTACAGAGTTTGGATTAAGTTGACACACACTTGGTGTGAATGGTTCATTAACATAGCAGCTTCCACTACAGCAATTCCACTTCACAGTCCTCCCTTATATAATAAAGCCCAAGACAGACAAGGACAGTTGTATGCGTATTTTAATTGCTGAGAATTCTGTTTTAACACCTCACTAAGGAGTTTAATGTTTTTGAAGCTCATTCTGGTCTGTTCTTATTGGCCTTTCTCCAAATTAAAGAAAAAAAAGTCAAGTGTAATAGAATTTGCTATGCTAAAATGAGATCCTTTTGCTGAATAAATTCTTTCTGTTTGGTTTTTTGTGTTTTGGGTTGGTTTTTTTTTTTTTTTGAGGAGGAGGAGTGTGTTTGTTTTGTTTTTGAAGAAACGGGGCCTCCCGGATTCTTCACAGTCTGCTATAGAAAGGCTCTGTAAACAGATTTTGGGAAAAAGCCTCCCTGACTCTAAACAAATACATTTAGAAGCTCAGATGATTGAGAAGCTTAGGGTGATAAGGCTATTAGAGCTTGTCGTGTTACTGTACATTGGGCACAGTTTGTTGTGACTGGTTCTAAAAAGGGTTTAGAAGTGCATTCAGCATCCCTTATTCAGGAAAATCCTGAAACACCACAATCTACACCACAAAACAAGAGACAGTTACTCCTGTGCATAAAAGAGTTTGCTGCTTAGTAGGGTTGAAAATAACTAGAGGTAGGCTGGGGAAGAACATGAAATAACTTTGTCAGATCTTGAAGTCAAGATGCTGTGATGTTTAAACATCCTTGTTGGGCTAACCCTTGTTTTATGCCAGGTTTAAATAACGAAGAGTACCAAGTGGTCATTGGAAATGATACAACCCATTACATCATTGATGACTTGGAACCAGCTAGCAACTACACCTTCTATATTGTAGCTTATATGCCCTTGGGAGCCAGTCAGATGTCAGACCATGTCACTCAGCACACCCTTGAAGACGGTAAGACAAGTACAATTGATATAGGTGAACAGTTTTTATTTGCACTGATTAGGAATTTGCAATCCAGTGCTAGCAGCTCTTGATCACAAATTTCCATTGACATCAGTGAGACCTCTAAATATACACAGTCATAGAATGGTAGAATTGTTTAGGTTGGAAGAGACCTTTGAGATTCAGTCCAACCATTAACTAAACTGTACCAAGACCACTGCTAAACCATGTCCTTAAGCTCTACGTGACTTTTAAACAAATCCAGAGGTGGCATTTCAACCCCCTCCGTGGGCAGCCTGTTCCAAGGCCTGATGACCCTTTCAATAAAGTTTTTCGTAATGTCTAACCTAAACTTCCCGTGGTGCAGCTCAAGGCCATTTCCTCTTGTCCTATCACTTGTTACCTGTGGGAGGAGACCAAACCCCCACCTCTCTACATCCTCCTTTCAGGCAGTTGCAGGCAGCAATAAGGTGTCTCTCAGCCTCCTTTTCTCCAGACTAACCAGCCCCAGCTCTCTCAGCTGCTCCTCACAAGATTTCTTCTCCAGACCCTTCCCCAACCTTGTTGCCCTTCTCAGGACTCAGTCCAGTACCTCAATGTCTTTCTTGTAGCACGGGGCCCAAAACTGAACCCAGTACTCAAGGTGTGGCCTCAACAGTGCCGAGTACAGGGGGACAATCACTTTGCTACAGCTGGCCACGCTATTTTTGATACAAGGCAGGACTCCATTGGCCTTCTTGGCCACCTGGGCATCCTGCTGGCTCGTATTTATCTGTCGATTAGTCAATATCCCCAGGTCCTTTTCTGTTGAGCAGCTTTCCATGCACTCTTCTTGAAACTTACCTGTCATGTAGCACTGGATTGTTGCGACCCAAGTGCAGGACCTGGTGCTGGGCCTGTTGAAGTTGGCCTCAACCCCTCAATCCAGCCAGACTACGTCTGTCTGTAGGGCATCTCTACCTTTGAGCGGCTCAGTGCGTGACAGAGACAGCTAATGAAAGGAATGAGAATTAAACAGTATTCTGACAGGGCAACATGGTGTAGAAGACACAGTGTCTTTTTCTACTCTGAAAGATATTTAATTACATAATGTAACAGCTATTCTAGAACCTTAATTGCTCCCTGAGTGTGGGAAATTTGATGGGAGCCTAGGATTTAGTCTCTATACCTCTTGAGCATCTGAAACAAGAAGCAAACTGCACACTCACTGCAGCTTTTGTAGGAAAATTTTTATTAAAAATCTACCAAAAAAAAAAATCACCTGTTTGGGGTTTTTTGTTTATTTCTTTTTTGTGCCTGTTGGCAAGATCAGAATTTCATAAAAGACTTCTGTGCAGTGGCCTGACTAACCTGAATGTCGTGGCAGCAATAAACTGTTTAATCGGTTGCGATGGACTATACTAATACATTCTGACAGAGTTAAGCTTTAGCAGCATGAAACACTGCTAGTTTCAGTTGTCTGCCTCTTTGCCAGGGGTTACTACCCTCATTACGTGACTGGTGGAAGAATATATGCAGCATAGGTTGTTGTCTAGGCTCTGGGTTTAAGTTGCTGTATCTAACCTCGACAGTTTGTCACCAAAGTAAGATGCTAGTTGCCTTTGGTTGCCGCTGGCGACAGTAAGAGAAGGAAATCGCAGAATGGCCTGGGTTGGAAGGGACCTCCAAAAGTCACCTAGTTCAACCCCTCTGCAGTGAGCGGGGACATCCTCAAGTAGATCAGATTGCCCAGAGCCTTGTCCAGCCTCCAGGGATGGCACCTCAACTACATCCCTGAGCAACCTGTTCCAGTGTTCAGCCACCCTTCTGCTGAAGAACTTCTTCCTAACATCCAATTTTACTCTGCCCTTCTATAATTTGAAGTGATTGCCCCTTGTCCTATCACTCCAGGCCTTCATAAACAGGCCCTCTCCAGCCTTCTCGTAGGCCCCTTCAGGTACTGGAAGGTCACTATCAGGTCTTCCCAGAGCCTTCTTTTCTCCAGGCTGAACAACCCCAGCTCCCTCAGCCTGTCCTCATAGCAGAGGGCTCCAGCCCCCTGATCATTTCCATGGCCTTCTCTGGACCTGCTCCACCAGGTCCGTGTCCTTCCTGTATCAAGGGCCCCGGGTGAGATCTCACCAGGGCAGAGCAGAGGGACAGAATGCCCTCTCTCAATCTGATGGCCACACTTACTTTGACGCAGCCCAGGATGTGATTTGATGGCCTTCTGGGCTGCAAGTGCACACTGTCTGCTCCTGTCCAGCTTTTTGTCCACCAGCACCCCTAGGTCCTTTTCCTGAGGGCACCTGACGTGTTGGGGCCTTACAAAAAGGAGGTTTCTCTACTGCACGCACAAGATGAGAGAAGTACGACCAGTGTCAAGTTATCCTTAAAATAAACACCATTTCACAAAACATCTTGGGTTATTTACTCTTAGATTACTGACACCTCATCGTAGCCTAAGGTGTCAGAAGGGAATTCTCTGTCTGCCTTTTCCCTGAGCTCTGTCTTTTCCTTTTCAGTCCCCTTGAGAGCTCCAGAGATAAGTCTGACCAGCAGGAGCCCTACAGATATTCTCATCTCTTGGCTGCCAATTCCTGCAAAGTACAGGAGAGGCCAGGTGGTCCTGTACCGCCTGTCTTTCCGTCTCAGCACAGAGACCAAAGTCCAAGTCCTGGAGCTGCCAGGAACATCAGATGAGTATTTCCTCGAAGGCCTGAGGCCCGACAGTGTGTATTTGGTTCGTATCACTGCTGCCACAAGGATTGGCTGGGGAGAAGCATCTCTGTGGACTTCCCACCGGACTCCCAAGTCTACAAGTGTGAAAGGTAATTCTTAATAGCCTGGAGATGGGGTCGACTGTAACATCATCCAAAGGCTATGGGATTTTCTCCTGACAGAGACTGGAAGGATGAGAAATAGGTTTCTCATGATATGTTCTTGTCCTGGTGATCTAGAAATTCTAGCTGTGATTCTTACCATAATTTTGGGCATAATCCACAAAAGCTTCTTTCTCCTTTAATTAATTAAATGCAGTTAATACATCATTTCAGGATCAGAAGTTGAAAAGGAACTAATCTGTCTTATGAAAGGTCTGTCTTACATGTGACAGGAGAAGGAAAAGCTGATATATTGCTTTGATGTCAGTCTTTGATAGTTTCCACATGTTGATGGTCACAGGAAACTTATGATTCATGTTTGTGAGCGGCTTGAGCGTTTTAGCTTCTAGGCTGGTTTCCAGTGATAATCCAGCTTTCTTATGTTCTACAGAATTTAAATAAAAAATCCAACAACCCCAGACCCTATTGTTGTTCAGTGTAAAATGCATTCCTGCAAACTGGGACATGACATCCGAATTGGCACATTCAGTACAAACAAAATACACAATATGTTTTGAAGATGCAAATTGACTTAATAGCTGAATCTGTTTGAGCTTTGGATGACATTATTATTTGGTAATAAGCAAAAGAGCGTTTGGCTTTGCATGAATAGCTTGAAAAAGATTCAGATTGGTATTTGTAAGTCCATTCTTAGCTGTAGTCAACACCCATTCCCCCTAGATTTCATTGAGCTTCAACTACACTACTGAACTATTAGCACTTGATGAAGTGTGATGTTATTGTTAATCATGTTCACTGTGGCTCACTTTAAAATTTATAACTACCTTTTGGAGGAGTTTTTGTTTGAAAACAACTCCCTTCAAAAATGTATTTATTTATTTATATGTTAAGATGTAGAATTCTAAAATATTTCTATTTGCATTTCTCCAAGTTTAAATTGTTAGATTAGCTTATAGAAAGTCAGGCATCACATTAAATAATTATCTGAGTACACAGATGAGCTACAGTCAAAGCCTTGAATGAACTTTGCACTGATGGGCACCCACACTGTTGTGTGAAAATTAGTTGTTTGTAGAACACGCAAATATTATGTATGTTTTTAGAATATAAGACTATTACGTATGATTCTCTACAACCAGCACCAAAGTCTCCTGAACTGCTTTTGGAGCCGATGAACTGTACAACCATTACAGTACAATGGCAGCAGGACTCAGCAGACACTGCGACTATTCAAGGGTACAAGCTCTACTACAAGGAAGAAGGTCAGCAGGAGAATGGACCCATTCTGTTGGATGCCAGTGATTTTGAGTATACTGTCAGTGGCTTGGGTGAGTGTATAAAATACTTAACTCTTCTGGGTATCAGTGAAGTCAAATTGTTTCTTAGAGACCTTAAATCGTTGGACCTGTACGGCAACAGTAGGTTTGGCCACCTGTTTTTCCAGCAATTTTTCCCAGCAATAAGCTTTGCAAGCTGGAATTATGCTGCTGAGAAATAATCCTCTCCTGAAAAGAGTGTTGTACAAGACTCTGATTACCAGGACTTGTAAACCTTGTGTAAGCTGAAAGGACACCCAGCTGCTTACCCCAAGATACAGAACTTAAAGTTAGTAAATACTGTTAGTAAATGACATGTCTTTCTATTATTCAGTTTAATATGCATCACTTTTCTTTTTTGTGTGTGTTTATAACTGATCTAGTAATGGTGAAAGTTTAATTAAAAAAACCCAAAGGTTTTTCTCCAGTATTTCTGGCCTATTTCTCTATTATTTGTAGCCTTTGTTAGAACTATACTGTACAGTAAGCACTGCTTACTCACTGTAGTAGCAAGTACCTTTTGAACATGTTTTTATCTTGTTAATATTTAAAGGAGTACTGGTAAGTATTTATAGGACAAAGATTAGGGTACAGAGCTTGGTGGGTCCTGCTAGAGTCTTTCCACTGACCACCAGACTGTTTCCTCCTGTAGCTCTCGTGATGTGTAATATGCTGGTATCATGCCTAGGTAGAAGGTGCTTCTGTTGACACATAGCGCTGAGAATTTCTTTCATAAAAAGATGTGATCTATCAAGTAATCACGAAAAGTAATATAGGACCTGACACCTAGTGTTCGAAGTGTTCTGTGATGGTTTATTGTGGGCTTTGCAGAATTAATCTTGACAAAATTATCCAAATTGACCTGCAGTCTTAACTAGGTCAAATGGCCTATTGACCATGCTCGGATGTCCTCATTGGCCACATACAGCTGAGATACAATTTTAAGGGAGGTGAGAGGAGAGTATTCTGCTCTATTAAGTGGACAACTCACCATCTGTGATAATTTCTAGCCACAGCATCTGGTGGCAGCTGACTGTTTAACAGAGCTGTGAGACAAAAGGGCAGTGGGTTGAGATGATGTGATGACTGTGTGTCTTAGGACATTGCTTTATTTTGTTTTTTGGCTTCTCATTGTGTGGTTATCAAGCAGCAATTCCAGACACATACAAACTTAATAACTATGTGATCCACATCACATGGGTAGTCTCAGTACACTAATCCTCCTGATGTTCAAATACTGTGTTATAGAATTGTGTTAGAATCTGTATTATCTATGTGGTGTGTGCTTGGTTTTTTGCTTGTTTTGTTGTTGTATTTTGCTGGGGGGGGGTTTCCCCCAGTAAACCTGTAGATAGAGGACAAACAGCTTCACATGTCTTATTGTTAACTGAGTGACAAGTAGTGTGGGCATGGAAGACTCTATGTTAACCATTCAGATATGGTGTAAACATAGTGACCGAAAGACAATACATCCTATATGATGTGATTGCCGTCACTTATATTTTTCACGTAGACAGAATTTATGCTGCTCTAGGTTAGAGCCACGGAAGAGTATTTTTCTTCAAATAATTTCAGTAGAAACAAAGTTTTTTATCTTAAAACATTTTGAATGGGATGCATTGAGTAATTTGAGTATGCCAAATATGGAAAGGCTTCCTACACGAGTTTCTTTGCTAGCTTTTTGTTTGCTTTGTATCATTTACAGGAAAAGGCATTAATTGCCACAGCTACAAAATACTTGGCACTGGAAACTTGATTAGATTTTGCACTGCTGAGTCCATATGTTGAAGCTTGGAAAGTTCACGCAGATTTCTTATAGTGCCTGAGTGACTGCTGTATTTGCCCATTGAGAAGCTGCTTTTTTAATATGCAATATATACTTTACCTATTTATATGCAATATATAAACCCCAAAAGTCCGTAGCAACTTCCATACATTGAGACAGGATTGATTTGCTTTGGTTTTTTATTGTGGGTAATGTAAACAATTTGAAACGTATTTTATTTATACATGTCAAAATATTACTTATAAGACAGTGGTCCTACATTTGAGGTAAAAAAAGGCAAGCCACTGCTTTACGTTTTGTGACTATGGTAAACTGAGTCTTCACAGACTGGACAGAGGCTTTGAAGACTAATGTTCTGTCATCCTTTTGTCTCTCCTGAGAACCCTACTGATTTATTGAGAGCATCTTCAAAATAAAGACCTTCATTTTGAGCAGAATACTGCAAGCATGAAACTTGAACGGGAAAGGTGTCTTTGAAGATTTTTGGTCTCATATGTGTTGGATAACACAGTGAATAGAGAAGGTTATTCCTAATTTGGAATAATATGTTGACAGAGTTTCCCACTGGCAATAATAGAGTAATTTCTCACCATTATCTGTTGTCTTACAAACAATTTCTCTTCATGTCTTAGTTTGTCTTGAGTTAAGGCTGCTCTACCATTTCCTCTTCTCCTGCAGTCAGCAAACTGCAGATAGACTTCTAGTGACAGTTGGGATATGTCTATATGTTTCTCCATGGAAATTTCTGCAGACGTTCGTACAACTGCTGGCTGTACAAAATCTGTGCATCTAAACAAGGTGGTTCACGTACTTGGTGGCCATTGAAGTGCTTCACAAGATCAGAATTAATAACGTTATCTAATCAAAGAGAACGTTAGCATTGATATCGTGAACACTTGATTGCATTGATGGTTGACAGCATTGACACAACTACTAGAAATGATTTAGAAATGGCTACAGGACTCTCAATGGAGGAATGAGTATGGTAAGTAAGTAAGAACCAGCAATGCTGATACAAAATAGACTGTACACGGCATACAGCTACGTGAATGTTATGCTGCATGTTTTAATCTCTTGTTGCTTTCTACCTCGTTTTTTGACAAAACTGTCTTTAAGTCCAGTGTAGGTCTACCCAGTTATTTCTGTGTATTTTTAAACCGGATTATTTGGCAGGATGGTTAACATGTAAATAGAACTAAACGATCTGATCAGAGTCAGGGCTGCCATTCTCAAAATAAATAGCCTCAGCTTCACATAGACATTTGTTTGTGTTAAAGGTCTTGGCATTTATTTTCAATATTTGCAACAGGAACAGACCCTTGGGTGCATACCATGCATTTTTGCCTCTATTTTTAATTCCTCCTTTGCTTCCTCCTGCTCTAGAAACTTTTTCCTAACAGAAAGCCTTTTACTGTGAGCCTTGCAGAGTCCGCTGGTACGAGCTGTGTTTCTGTAGTGTTTCAGAATATGTATGTCCAGAAGTTGAAGTAAGCTTGTTTGGGAACCTTCTTGCTGTGCAACAGGAGAGGGATTGGCAAAGCTTGAGAGTTAAAACAAAAGGAGTTTCCAGAGCATCTCCCTTTAAATGTTTTTAAATTCTTTTTTAGGAGTATTTTAAGCATG
The DNA here is from genome assembly GCA_028565055.1 of Phoeniculus purpureus. Classification (NCBI taxonomy): domain Eukaryota; kingdom Metazoa; phylum Chordata; class Aves; order Bucerotiformes; family Phoeniculidae; genus Phoeniculus; species Phoeniculus purpureus. The sequence continues at coordinate 2,883,296 of JAOXOE010000705.1, forward strand.
TGCATTTTTTTCTCTACCTCATTGTTACTACTGTTCACTAGTGTGCAGGTAGACTGCTTGACTGTCACAGCTTACTGTGTTTGCATCTGTATGATTAGTCAGAAGGTAGAGCCTATACAAGAAGGATGGCTACTCAGAAGAACCCATTTTAAGCTTATCTAGTTTTATTTGAGCCAGGTACCCTTCGTATCTAGGTCATAGTACTTACATGAATCTCATCCTGGAACCTACATCTGGGAAGAATAAAATCAGATTCAATTTCTTGGTTACCAAACTCAAGGAAGCATGATCAGTTCAGATGCTGTAACACAGGAGTGCTGTTCTTCAGGCTGCCTGGAAATCTCCCTCTCTGGACTTCTTATTTATTTTTCAATTTTTATCTTGCTAGCAATTAATTAAATGAATGCCACTAGTGACGGGGAATTCAGAGAGTCACAGAAAGTTAGGGATTGGAAGGGACCTTGAAAGATCATCTAGTCCAACCCCCAAATGCACCATTCTCTTGTGCCATTAATGCCTTCTGTGCTTTGGGGGAGGAAAGCAAGAATTCACTCTGGCTCATTCTTCTCTAGTTGCTGTCTGCGAGCTGTTCCAGCTTGAGTGATGGTAGTTACAGTGAGGATTTCAGAATGTTGCACTGTGGAGACAAGACCTATGTAAGCTCTTGCTAAATATTCATGAAACTCTGAGGCAAGCAGGCTATGACAGAAAGTGTGCACCTTAGGTATGATTTTGTTTCCATTGCATATGGGATGATATTGCAATAAATAATCTTTTCCAGGCAGGCACCTTAGGGGATGGAAAAACTGGTCTGTTAAGTTTGGTGAGTGTTGGGAGCTCACATACCTTGGCCTTTCCCTGGTGAAGGCCCCTCCATGGGCTGTCTCGCTGAGTGAGGTGTCCTGTGTTGGAAGCTGCAGCCCACAGAAACTACTGTAGGAGCAGTGTCTGTGTGAATGTGGTTATTTCTGATAGCTAGGGCTATGATTTTAGATTCATCCCAGGCCTTGCTGGTTTCAAAATGTATGTTACATGCTTGTATCTGAAAATTCTAGGATACCCAAAGTTGTGTATGTGCAACTAGCCATTGCTCTTTGGTGAGATGTTACTATGGAAATTTAAGTTGCAATTCTCATACAAATTTAAGGAGCTGCACATCCTTACAGTTTCATGAAATGATGTGAAGGAAACATGGTCTCAATACTTGTTTTTTATTTATTTCATAGTTAAATGGCCTAAAATGTCACTTAATAAAATGTAATCTAGTATTTCTTAGAATCATCAGATGGTAGGGGTTGAAAGGGACCTCAGGAGAAATCTAGTCCAAACCCCCTGCAGAGCAGGTTCTCCTGGAGCAGATCACACAGGAACATGTCCAGGTGGGTTCTGAATATCTCCACAGAAGGAGACTCCACATCTCTGAGAGGTCTGTTCCATTGCTCTTATGCTCACAGTTACAAAGTAGTTCCTTATGTTCAAATTGAATCTCCTATGTTCTAGTTTAAACCCACTGTCCCTTGTTCTACCACTGGGCATCACTGAAAAGAGCCTGGTCCCATTGTGCTGACACTTGTCCTGTAGACACATTTATGAGATCTCCCTTCAGTCTCCTCCTCTCCAGGCTAAACAGCCCCTGCTGTATCAGCCTCTGCTCATAGGGAAGATGCTATTACAAATACACTTTGAAAATTTTATATAAGATAATGCAATTACACCTAATGAAATGTGAATTTCTTTTCAGTTTCATTATTAAGTTTCAAGATTTTATTGATTTCACTTTCCAGACCCTTCATTGGGAGCCCAGCTCAAACACCAGTGTCAATGCACACAGCACAGGCAATGAACAAGAGTTAGGACTTTTCTTGTGCCTGTAGGGCTGTGACCTCAGTGGCGTCATGGAGACCTGGTGGGATGACTCCTATGATTGGAGTGTAGGAATGGAGGGGTGTAAGCTTCTTAGCAAGGGCAGGCAGGGGGCTTAGAACTAGATGATCTCTGAGAGCCTTTCCAGTGTAAGCTGTTCTACGATTTGAATAAACTACAGCTCTGTTTAAAAATAATTTCTGATTTTGAAAATAGTTATTTTAGTTCTTCATAAATATCAACTAAAAGCTCAGTTTTTCTGAGCAGATGACAGGACTGCATATTGCATGTACAGTAGCTGTTCTATTAGCAGCGTTCCTTAGTGAAAAGTGTCTGATAGCTCCAGAGGTCACAGGACAAATATTATCATTTATTCCTACTGTTTACAGCCGGGTCAGTCTAGTGTTTACTCGTGCTGATTACATCCTTAAACTAAACCTCTTATCTGTCAATTCTTCTGATTGTGTGTAGCAGGCTTGCTACCACTACTTATCAGCTAAAACATGAGAGATTTGTGGAGAGAAGAGAGGAGGAGGTCATATTGCACAGTATAAAACCCCAAAGCCCTCGTAGACTGGGCATGTTTAAAGCAACCTTTTCCTCAGCTGTGACCTTCTTCTTGTTCACAAACTTCTCAGTTTGTGTAAGTTTGTATTTAATAAATGGGAGTTCTTCCTAGTCCTGGTATCACAGTGAGCTTTTGCTGCACACATTCTGTACCTGGGAATCATGAGACACAGAACTAGCAAGACTCTACTTGAGCCTGTCTTCCAAATGCAGATGTGACATATCTGCATATAGGTTTGAGGGTTTTTTAACTTGTATTTTTTTTTTTTTCTTTCAGTGTTTAAAAGTGGAGACACAAGGGGAGAAACCGTTACAGATTAAAAGAGAGAATGGAGGGAGTTTTAAAGCTCTAGAGTGACCTAATAGTGATCTTCCAGCACCTGAAGGGTGCTGGAAAGCTGGAGATGGGCTTTTTACAAGGGCCTGTAGTGATAAGACCAGGGGCAATGGCCTGAAACAGAAAGAGGTGAGATTTAGTTTGGATATCAGGAGGAAGCTCTTCACTGTGAGAGTGCTGAGGCACTGGATGCACAGGGAGGTTGTGGCTGCTCCACCTCTGGAAGTGTTTAAGGGCAGATTGGATGGGACTCTGGGCAGCTTGTTCTGGTGAGAGGTGTCACTGCCCATGGCAGGCGGTTGGAACTGGATGATCTTCAAGGTCCCTTCTAGCCTAAACCATTCTATGATCATCATCTAACTATTTTTACCTGCAAAATATCAAAACAAATACTGCTTTAACAAGCTTTTTCCTCTTTTATATATGGAATCCTATGGCTTTGACAGGGTGTACTTGTTAATAGAGGTCAAACTGGGGTTTGCTTGGTTTTGTTGTTGGAGTTTACAGACAGTCACGTCACATTTTGTTTTGAATGTCTATCGATGCTAGTACCAAAAGCAAAAGCATCACAGCACAAAAATCCTCCCCATGAGGTGGTCAGACAAACTGATCCTCATCCTCTTCTGCTCGGTTTATGGAAGGAAATGACAACACTGCTCTGTTAGGTGAAAAATGTATTTACTCGGGTTGTAAATTGAATTCTTACTCAACTGAACCGAAGGTCCTGTTCAACTCTATGTCTCTTTGTTGGAGCTTATATCATGGCATCTATCGGAACAACTCTGCCCTTGGCTCAGCTTTATTTAAGCTTTCTTCTGACCGAGTGGGAATCCTGGCTCTATACCAGCTGCTTCTAGCAGATTTACTGAGGAGAGGCCAGGAAACTATCAGCTGCTAATGCTGCACATGTTGAACTTCCCCAGCTAGGAGTTCTTTAAAAGCACCGTTAGAGCAGAGATGCATGAGTGCAAAAACCAAAACAGAGCACTGAGACCAGTTAAGCCTGATTCTCTAAAGAGATAGCAGGAGCTGTCAGGGTGAGGGAGTTTCATTCTTTCGTGGCACAATGCCTTGTAGGGATTTTATCAACTCTTTATTAACTGTATCGACAATTATAAATTTTATCTCTCTTTATCAGCTTTATCAACAGTTTACTGGATGTAAATTTCTCTCAGGGCATCAGACAAATTGTGTCACAACTTAAAGAACTAGAATCATGGGTGCTGCAAAGCTTTGGAAATGGGAGGAGGAGATTATTGCGCTGTGGCCAGACAACTTGCCAGCCCACAGTACAGCAAAATGTGTCATCTTCAAAGTATTTGAAGGTAAAATATTCAGTCGTAAGGATGTCATTAGGATCCTGCAGGAAACGCTCCCAGCTGCTCTGCATTCTTGGGGTAGAAATTCCACCATTTTAAGCTAAACCTGTGTGGGACTTCATTTGGAAAGTGGTGTCACGTTGATGGAGTAAAAAAAACCAAAGTCTCTCCACTGTGTACATTCCTGCTGTACAACATTTTTAGATTCAAACAGGACTTTAAGTCCAGGTGGTTGTTGGGCTGGTTTGGATTTTTTCTCCTGAAATGAGAAGATTTTTCTCTGGGAGACACCATTATTTCATTTGCTATTTATTGGTCTTCATTAATAAAATACTTGAGTTGTGGATTGCAAAGAAACTGCTCCTTGGAGAAAGCTTAGGGAGAACTCCTGTTACAGGAAATAAAATCAGCATTGTCCATTAATCATACTGCATGTCAGCCCCCAGCCCTCTGTTGATTGTTCTTGCTGAATGTGAGGAACCATTAGATGTGTGAGGTCCTTAAAGGTCTGAGTAAGTCAAAGGGGAAGAGTTTAAAAAAATGCCACTATTAGCACATGAAAGAGACTTCAGAGTGGACAGAAAAAAAAACCCATTTGCTGTACAGGGTTAGTTACATTTCTGAGTTTTTACCTATTTTAAAAAAAAAAAAAGACATTATTTTCTCCTTTGTTAAACAACAATCCAGATGTTGTGATCAAAATGTTAACTTAATTTCTCCTGAGGTTTTTTTGAGGTCATGTTACCGCTTGTGATAGTTGTATGGGACGGGTAATAGGAGGGGCTCTTGGCAAAATCTGTGTTAGTAGTAAGAAAATGTACTTTTAAAGCCAAGCTAATATGTTTTCTGGTGGCTTTCATGCCTTGACTAACACCTTGGTAGTAGATTCACCATGAGGAAAAGCATTTTTCTATATTGCAAAAAGACACAGTAGTGGAAAAGCCAATGCTTTCTGGTTGTGTGGGGTTTTTTGTTTCAGGATGCTTGGAGTCACACTTGTGTGGCAAATGAAGGGAGAGTGTGAGGGAGGTGGGGAAGAAAACAGCCTTGTGTGGAAGACAGCTCTTGCTGTGAAGCTTCTCTTCTAAACCTGTGATTTTGTAATTTTTTTTTACCAGGGAAAAATGTTTCATGGGATTATATTTTTTGTAAGAAGTATATTTCAGTGTTCACAGTGTTTTTACCATTATCATAGCAGAATGTTGTACCCCAGCTCAAGGTGGTTATCATTACAAAGCAAAAATACTTGTTGCTGCGTATGTTTGCAGAAGTCAGGACAGAGAAATATGTTCTTGATCCTGTCTTGTAGATCAGTTGGAGAGTTTAACGCCTCTTGTTTGCAGCCAGTTGTGTTTCCTGTGACTCTACAAGTGATGTATTTGTATATTTACACAAAGGAGGAGACATGAACTACTGTATGCAAATACATCTTGAAAACATAGTCTGTGTATCATATCCCAGTGCTTTCTTAAAACAGTTGAACTAGAAATTTGAACTTCTAAACTACTGGTTAGAAGCAATAGGATAGCACAGTGCAAGTAGGGGAAGAGAGGCAGATGAGTGAGTTGTACAACTGTGCCTTGGGTCTACCTACTTCTCAATTTGCAACTTTCTCTTTTGTATATTTAAGACCCAGAGAGTGATGTGCTCACAGCCTGTTGCCTAGCTCCGTGTCTGTATATCTGTATTGGCCTACATATACAGAAACCATAGAGAGAACAGTAGGGTATCTTCTGCCTTCCTGATGCTTAGTCCAGCTGAGCACTTCTCCACTAGAAGCATGTCTTTGACTATATTAGTCCTGTGTGCAAAGTTTTATCTTCATGATAATTGTTACAGTTGTCTTGTTTGTGTCTTTTGGCCATCTTTTTACTGCTTATCACCTGCCTTTATCTAATTTGTCTTAGTTTACTGTCAGTCTTTGTTGCCTTGGTGACAACCACTTGCCTTGGAAAACCCATCACTGCCACTGCCTCTCAGTTACTTGTGCTGGAAAGCTTTGCTCAGGAGTGGCTCAGGTGTATGAAGGCTCTGTATGCTCTCTAGACAGCGTAGAAAAGTGTGCATGGACTGTCATACATGCAGTGATAATCATCCATCTCCTTCAGAAATGATGTACAGATCATGCTTCCAACCAACCCAATAAGACACCTGAAGAAAAGCACGCAAGCACAGTCAGGCTGTAGGACAGGACTGAATAGCTGAGCGTGGTTCAGAGTGCAAGCATAAGCCCAGCAGTGCCTGTACCTCTGTCTTTCACTGGGGCTTCTTGTTGGAAATTCTGCTTCTAAACAGTCACCCTCCCTGCTGTTGAAGCAAGGGGTCTCCACTGTGGGAGCCTAGAGCTGTGTGCCCTTTTCCCCCCATGCTCAATCACACTGCCTGCAGTGGTGTGACAAAAACCCACTCTAGGCAGTTACTCACATTTCCACTCTTCTACATTTCTACTAGTGGCACATGCTGTCTTTTCCCAGCACTACCCAACCATTGTAGTGAGTTTCACAGGTGGGTGCAGATGGTCTACTGGAATATGAGGAAGAGAAGGGCTGTTTTTGTGGCGTTTAAACTGTGGTGTGATCTCTCTGAAATCAGTGTCAGAACTGAGCTATGAATTTCTGTATTTTCAGCTTTGCATTTGGTCAATTAGATAACAGCTCCCCCTTCAGGGAAACTTTTTATTCATAAATTCATACAAGTCTGCTCTGTCACTGGAGATAACTCACCACAATGTCACCAGGCTGCACAGGTTAAAGGAGCCCCATGGTGGTAGTGGCTGGGAACAGCCAGGTGATTGTGCTGCTGTCTTTCTCTGCTGCCACCTTTCTCCGCTGCCTTGAGATGTCACTTAATTCTCAGAGTTCATCAAAGTGCAGCTCCAAGTGCAATAAAATATACAAAGCTGGCACTACTGGAAGGAAACACCCCCCCATTCCTTGTGTTCCTGGCTGCAGTCACTTCTCTCTGGGCTTGCATTACCCTGGTGTGGCTGCACAGTGACAAGAGTAGCCAGTTGGCCTGGATGAAAAATAACAGGATGTTGTAGAGAGGTGGTTGCTGGTCTTTTCTCATGGTTGATTAGCAATAGAACAAAAGGGAAGGGATTCAGACTGCACCAGGGAAGGGTTAAACCGGACATTAGGAAATATTTTTTCACAGGAAGAGTGGTCAGACATTGGAAGAGGCTGCCCAAGGAGGGATTTGAGTCACCATCCCTGGAGATTTTTAAAGGTTGTTTAGATGTCGTGTTGGGGTATCTGGTTTAGGGGTCAACTTAGTAGAGCAGGGTTGATGGTTGGACTTGATGATCCCAGGGGTCTTCTCTGATCTGAATGATTCTATGGAGTTTGGGGCAGAGTGAGTGCATGAAAGGAGGCAGCCTGGCCTCTGCCAGCAGTGTGCTGGCTGATGCTGGTTTAAAATGCTCATCAAACCACAAGCTCAACTTAGTGTTTATAAAACTGAATTAATGATAGGAAACCGTTTTAATTGCACAAAGATTGCAAGCTAGGAGTTAAGTAGCCATGTGTTTATTTTACTGAAGTCATCAATCAGTCATACGGCTTTCCACTTTCTATGTGTTGTGTAAACTTCATATGCGGTGGAATTACATCAAGATTATTTTGGTCTCCTTTTTTCAATCAAGAGAGTAATATAGCTTGGATTTAAATCTTGAGTGCATAAGGAACAATAACAAAATAACCTTGGTTATGAGTAGTCTCCTAATCCTTTCCTCTGTACCTCTCAAGTTTTTAATACAGTGTTTGACATGTATTCGGTGCTTGTTCTTCATAGAACTGATTAAAAAAATACAGCAGGTATGGTGAAAGATGTAAATTACAACTAGTCAGTGCTCAGCGTTTTGATGACAACTCCATTGCTTCCCATGATAAGTGATTTTGCATATAAAAAATGTTCAAGAAAAACATTTTGAAGGAAAAAAATTATTCCAGACCAAGTCTCCATGTGTTAAATGATAGAAAATACTTCATATACATGAAAAATATTCCTCGTAAAAAGGGACACAACCTGTGATGTTCTATCCCAGATTCCACAACACTGTAGTTTACTTCTCCTTCTTGTTCTTGCTATCCTGTGCTACTCTGAGCATCCTTTAAAGTACAGTAGTACTTACCAGTATTAAATACTACTCTTCTTGTTTGGATGCTTCTTTGTTATGGACATTAGACAGCATTTTAGTAGAAGGGTATTAGTATCCAGAATCAGAAAATCTACTCTGTGTGAAGGATTTGATCTTCTGAGCATATTGGGTCTGAATTTAGATTGCACATGTTGACCCCTTTTACACCACCAGCAAGATCTGTCTCTAGTGCTCTCAAGAATACTGTTCCAGATAATTGGTCTTAATTAAATGGTTTTCAAATAAACCATTAACATATTGTAACTAAAAGCAACAACACTAATTTGCACTAACACAGAATGCATAATCCTGATGAATCATCTTAGAAGAGTGGAATTCTGACGTGGAAAGAGATGCCAGTGAAATATGGGTTTAGGGGTAATCAGTGTAGAGATGAATAGTGTGATTTTGACAGAGAAACAAATTCTTCTGGCCTTCTAGCTGGGTATTTGTACCAAATTTAAGCTCACTGAAAGCATTCAGGAAAGACAGTAAGTCTGTAGTCTGTCAGGCTTAGTCACAGAATCACAGAATTATTGAGACTGCAAAAAGCCCTCTGAGTTCATCCAGCCCAGCCCATAACCTGACATCACCACATTGGCCAGACCAGGGCACTAAGGGCCACATTCATGGAGAAGATCCCGATGCACACCTGACTGCAGCCTCCCTTCAGGGAGTTGTAGAGAGGGAGAAGGTCCCCCCCGAGTCTCCTCTTCTCTAGGCTAAACACCCCCAGCTCCCTCTGCCTCTCCTCATCAGACATTCTTTCCAGTCCCTTCAGCAGCCTTGTTGCTCTCCTCTGGACCCAATGACAAGTTATTGCTTATTGTGTTCTTTAAATAAACTTCTCTTGCAAGTTCCTACCACAAAACTCATTACAAATAGCCTATGTTAGTGTGCCATTGAGTGTAACGGCGGTGTGTATTAGAGCCAAGGCTGTTACAGGGTCCTGGATGCTTTTATTGTCGTCAATGGACATTTTCTTAAGGGCATGATTCAGAAGGCTGGGAAGTGCTGTATAAAAATGTAAAGTCTAAAAATACCACTGCTGCAACAAACCACTAGGGAGTAGCTCACCATAGTCTAAATGTAATTAAAATGAACACATTTGCTAAATTCCAAAGATATACAAGCAGTCAGAAAGGCTGTAGAGAATCTGAGAAGATAGTGAAGGAAAAGCAATAGACATGTTTCTGTATGGAGAGGTAGTGCAATGCATTCAATGGGTGAGAAAACAGAGACCTGTGTCCTCATGACACCACCCTTTAGGGTGGCATTTCTTGACAAGGCATTCTTTGCAGGTCCTGTTAGCTGTCCTCCCTGCTTTCTGGTTTGTTAACCTGTGTAACTGGGAAGTGTTTAGCAGGATCAAAAAATGGGCAGAAATGGTGTTTCAGGAGATAGTTTAGTAGTTCAGGGGTTGTAGGGCAGATGGTTGGAGTTGATGATTTTGAAGGTCTTTTCCAACCTTGATGATCCTATGGTTCTACAATGTTCTGAGTTTTCAAAGGATACTCTGCAATGGAAGTCATGTACAAAGGAAGCTTGATGCCAGTCTTGTATTTTGAAGGCAACTGGATTTAACTTTAGCAAATGGCATATTAGAGTTGTCTTATTGGGAGCATTAAATGCATATCAGACTTAACTGCCAGTCCATGACAAATTCACTACAAATCTTGTGATTTGTGACAGAAATATGTCTATTTCTTTTCCTTCACTATCTTCTTAGATTCTCTACAGCCTTTCTGACTGCTTGTATATCTTTGAAACTTAGTAAATGTGTTCATAATCTTGTGATTTGTAGTGAATTATCACTGTAATCTTACTTACAAACCAACCTTCTAGGTTAACTTGCCCCACCACTCCATAGCCAACAGATGAGCACCAGATTTTGAGCTTCATTAAGCAGTTGTTTTATTTACATCAGCAAAGAGTCTGTATAATAACAGTGCAGTCCTCACACAACTGTTCATGCCAGCAAGTCCACAGACACAGACTGCAGATTAGCTACCTATCTGTCTAGTAGATGCTGCACCACAACCTGATGTCTGCCAAGTAAAAGGGATCAGAAGAACACCTGGTCCTTGACACCTGCAATAACAGAATTCCCACTGATGTTGGAGTTCTCCCTATAGATGAGCTGGGAATAGACCACACAGCCAATGTTTGCCTTAAGGAAAATACAGTGGTCGTTTCTACGTGTGTATATTTTGTTTCTTTGCTTGTCATGACTGGTTTGTTTTACATCCAGAATGTGTTTTAGTGTCTCAAGAAGACAGCCAGACTGGTTTAGTTCCCAGGCTAGTTTAGTTTAGGTGGGTTGCCTTACCTGAAACTGGCATCTTGTAGTCACACTTGCAGCCGCACAGCTCCTAAATCTTAAGCTCTGAGAAAAGTCACCAGAGCACAGATGTTTTTGCAATGAAACTATGCACCTCCTTGAATGTCACTGTGCTGCAAGTAATGATAGATAGTGTTTTCGTTTTCCGCACAAAAGGGTCAAAAGGGCATGGGGAGTCCATGACAATGCAGCAGAAAATGTTGGTTCTGAAAGAAAATTTGTTTCGTAGCTTCAGGGGAAATTTTGGTCCCTGTGAACAGATTGCCTTTGTCATTGTGTAAAAATGTGATGTTTGTAAGGTTATCCAGGATGGCAGGCAGGCCGTGCATCCGTATGATAGAGCTTGGTATCTAAACAGATGTCAAACCAAACTCAGTAGAGTACTGATTGAATTGTGCTGAGAAGCCTTTTCTGGAAGCATTCCTCTTAGCACTAGGGTCAGGTCAATAGTAACTTCCTATCTGTAACCCAGAACTGTTGGTCTTCGTGGCAAGATGCCCTCCATCTTATGGAAAAGGACTTTTTCTAGCCCATTGCTGTTCTGAGCTGTGCTTGGAGCAGCATTTGTGTGGTTGTTTCTTTCTTTTTTTCCCCAACCCTCTGCAGTGATGTTTGATTCACTGTTTTCTGTCCCTTGTGCATGGGTCAGTTGCTGGACATATGGGAATCTGGGGTATGGGGTGGTACATACTGCTTGGACCACAACATGAATTCTCAGTGGACACATTTGTGCCAGTAACTGGGGGTCATTAAAGCTTTGCTGGCTCCTTCAGACAGTCTTTCCCTCCCTCCTCACCCTCCCTTTCTTCTTCCAGAGATGGCCTCTCTACATAATTCCATTAAAGTGATTGTGCTAGGAGGGGTGGATGGAGGGGCACTGCTCTCATCTTTCAAAGCAGAACCAATGAGCTATGTGCTCTCCACTGGGCAGCCACAAAAGAAAAGGTCTCTCAGAAGAAAAGAGGAGTACAAAAGATCAAAATTAGGTGTTTGTCCCGGCCTCTGGTATTGCTTTCAAGTTAGCTTTTGAGGGCTGGCTTTGAAAACTGTGAGCTAGGCTAGTTAACAGAAGAGTGTTTGCTAGTTTTAGTGTGTTGTTAGAATAATATTGGAAGAGCTTTTTGCTTGTGCAGTTTAGCAGCTTTCTAATGCGCAGGGGAAACGCCGGACCTTACAGGATCAAAACCTTGCAGGCATTGTGCTGAAGTTCTCTGACCATAAGCAAATCAAGCAAACCTAAAACAAACCTAAAATCCTTGCCATTTGCTTAACTTCTAAAAAGATGCAGAATGATTTAGCCAGTGTTCTAGTTTCTGTAGTATCCAGAGGGCCTGGATGCTGTGTGCTGGGAATCCATCATGCCTCTCTGGCCCTCCCCCACCTGTTTTGTATGAGCTGCCATTGCTGACGGTGGGCAGTAGCAGAGGTGATGTTTTTACTGCGAGGGGGTGTGAGGGACTGTTTGTCCGGGGGCCCTCTGTGGGGATAGTGCAGGGCTACAAGAGGCACACAGACCCTTTTCAGATTTAGACAAGTAAGTAAGAGCTATCCAAAGCCACGGAAAGCCAGCACGTTTAGCTGGGTCAGCTAACATGTGTCTCACACTCTAGTTTCTACCAAATAAACTTTAAAATGTTGCATGAAGAGCAAGTTGCTTCCTTTCTACTTCAGTTGTTTAGTTTACAAGGGAAAACATGAGAATCACCGTTTTTGTTCCACCTTAGTGTTTAAAGTGACCTTTACATTGAAAAAGAAAGCATGAGATGTAAAATGTTGTTGAATTGTCACCTCTCAAATTATTTTAATCTGACACAAAAAAGCTGATATTTAAAGAACGGGTGATCTTTTGAAATTCCAACTCATTTAAAAAAAGAAATAGTCAAACATTATTAGCTGAAACTACTAATAGTGCTTAGACATTACATACCCACAGCCTCAATGGGATTTTAAATAGTATAATAGCATTACTAAACTGTGTAAATAAATTCCAGTACTGAAAATCAGAGAGGGAAAACCTGCATTTGAGATGCACAGGTCTGAATCTGTGTTATCCTTCTGCTTCCCAGCTCTACACTACTCTGACTGGCTGCACTTGTCTCTGTCCTTTCATCTAGTCTATTTGAAATGTATTTGCTTATTTTCCTAATAAGTTTCTGCTGTATTTACATTACTGCACTTCAAAAATACGTTTTTAAGGATAGTATTTCTCAGTGCTCTTCCTTTCCCACCCTTCCCCCTTAATAATTCCCCTGGACCTCTGTTGCTTGGAGCAGACTTTGGCTAGCTCCAGATTCGATGTCAAAGGCCGTGACCCAATGTCAGAGCAGCCCATGCTGCTGGCCTCTTCTTTGAATAAATATCTGGAGTTTATTGTTGTGCAGGGATGGGCTTGGGGGCGGCACAGTCACCCTGGCAAACCAGACCAAAGAGCTATCCAGACGGACCGCTGCCCGACAATAGACCTGTAGGTTACACAAAAAAATGTAGCAGCACAAAAGATTAAATTAAAAATGGACATTTGGCAACAGAAGTTTTGTACTTAGAACAACTATTTCTTCAGCCTTCTGAGTGTGGTGTGGTTTGGACACCTTTAATTGAAAGGAAAAATCCCAAACAATTAAATTATATAGGTAAGCTAGAATAAAACTGCAATGTATTTCCTATTCTCTTCTCCAACTGTTAGAATCCAGCTGCTGAACTGGACTTGGACGATAAACCCACTGAGCTTTTTGGATTTTTTTTTTTTTTCCCCTGGAAAGTCTATGCAATGTTAATTCTTTTAGAAAGAAGAACAAAGCTCCCAGTACTTTGATTTCTATCAATATTTTCCTTTTAAAGTGCTGAGACTCTTCAAAGCAGGTGTGTAAGTACAGTCAGTCTCCAGACTTAACGAGTTCACAGTAAATAATAACAAGATGGCCATTTTCTTTGGGCTTCTTTAATTGTTCCTCTTCCCAAAGAGGACGTAACAGTCTGTAATCCAGACTGTAGAAGGCTGTCTCTTGTTAGGACTGAGTGAAAGGCTACTGGAGGTGGACTTACTGTTCTGGAGGAATGGAAGGAAGCAAAAAAGTTCTTTCATGGACTGACCTTGGATTCTTTATTATTTTATCTGGCCCTGACCTGTTGGCTCTACTTGGGCTCCTTTCAAGGCCTTCAGAGCTTCACAAACATGCAACAGCTGAAGGAAACAATGACAGGGCTTTTTAGGGGTTGCAATAGTACACTCGCCTGTAACCTTGGCTAAGTAGCCTGCAAACAGATACTTTCTACCAAGCAGTTGCCAGAAACCCAAAACTTTTGGCTGTGGTGGTATCTCCTGCTTTAGGATTCTTCATGTTGTGCTCACTATAAACTTCAACCGAATGAAGTTACCCAGGATGTGTCCTGTGTGGTCATGGAATCTGCTGTTACAGGTTTTATACTTATTTTTGTTGCTATAAATTTACCTGAATTGTAAATTCAGATAGATTGCCACAGTCAGTATGGGACAAACACAATTTGGGCTTTTGCAGAAAACTGAAGATAATGTTAGAGATGTTTTCATTTCTATGTGTTCTTCTGAGAAAGGAGGATGGAATTGTATGTGGACTAGGATTTTTCATTGCTGTGTTGTTAGTGTCGTGCTCTTTATGTAACAGAATGTATTCAGAAGGGTCAGCATGAAAGTGACTTCATTGTTCTTCGTAACTTTTAGGAAAAGCTCAGTCTGTAAAATCCTGCAAGTTTAAAAATGGCGTAGTCGTGTGGAAAAAGTCCTTCACCAGCTGCAAAGTGGTTACAAGCACTTTTTTTTGAGTTGTTTAACGGCTAATGCAGACATTTACTTGGTGATGCCGCTAGATTTTCCATGCGTTCACTGGAAGTGCATGATGACACCATCTGGCAGTAGTGAGGTATAACTCTACCAGATGGAACTGAGCCACCTTTATTGGAGAGGTCCTTCTCTCTCCGCACCCGCTTCCTTTTTCCGAGCTGCAACCCGTGTTTTAAATGATAGTTCAACTTAATTATTGGCTCACACTTGCGGTATTTGGCTTTACCATGGTCTTATGTGTAGAACCTATTAATTGACTTGCAAAATAAAGAGAAGGCTGTGCCCTGTGTCTTGCTGCTGAAAGACCTATCAAGGTTGGATCTCCAGAGCTCACGAGTTTTTTATGGGAGAGGAAAAACACATTATGGGATTCTAGAGGAGTAACATCAGGGAGCAGTGACCTACCTACAGAAACTGCTATAGGAAAATGAGACTGATGCTACATGAATTGTGACCGTACCTAATTTTATAGTTCTAAATTAATCACTATAAGGTAATAATAATATTTTTCCTACTCTTATTTTATAGGAGCATTATTACCAGATATAAAATTAGTGCCTCTAGTTGAACTATTATTCATTTGTTTTTAATACTGACATGTTTGGGTTATTCAAAAAGGATGTGTGAGACAGAGCCACTGTACCGTGTGAAGCTATGCCAGCATGTCAGATCCAGCCTGTAATGTCTTTTAAGACATTATATTACTCCAGAGGCACTCTTCTAGCACAATTTATGAATTGTCCTGCTTGTATCAGCATCGGTGCCGGCCTCTTGATTGATGTAAACAGTGGATTTAAGAGATAGCAATAAAAATACCTATGAAAAAGTTGTAGTCTATGACAATTTTACTGTAGCCTAATGCCAGCAGCACAAAAACCCCCAAATTATATTCAACAGAAACAAGTGAACCTTGAAAAATTCAACCACTTGGTAAACAAGCTACAAAATTGTTCCTGTTCACCTTGGGAAAAAAGTCTTCAACCACTACACAAATGCTGGCAATAGTGATTGCAAGAGAATGAATTGAAAATGAATAGTGATTGTGAGAGAATGTATCGAAATTGTTCAACTTTACCAGCTGTTCAGGGAAATTTGGGAAAAGCAGAGGTGAAATCTTGATGTGAATTTTTGGTTTGTGGTTTTGTTTTTTTTTTTTTAGCCTAAACTGAATTTCTGTGTTGAAAGGGTAGAATAAACCACTGGCAGCAAATTTGTTTCTGGACAGCAGTGATCTTCAGTGGGAAGATGCCTTACTTCTGGGTCTGTTCAGAACATGACTGATGGCCTTACTACTTCCTTCCCTGTTCTCTGAGCCTTTCAAAGCCGCCTGTTGCTGTGATGTGCACGGATGGCACACACTCAATTTGAGACTGTCAGTCCCCCAGGTGGCCAGGCTATCCCTGAGCTTATATCAATGATTTATGTGTAGGCTGTTCAGCTGTTAGAGATAAGAAAAGTCCTCAGTTTGTTTTCTTTCTAAGGGTATGTCTGGCTTTGAACGTTTGATCCCACTGATGAACTGCTAGATTGAAGCGTGTGTGTGTTAAGTTTGTACTGGAATTGCCATTTAGGAGTAAATCACATTATAATCCTGTAAACAAGGCTAACGGTTGTTAAAAATATTCTAACCAGAGGCTACTTCAGAGAAAAATATAGCCCACCACTTTGTAAAACAGGTATTGTGCAGATGTCTGTTGGAACTGGCTGTTGCTTTTCTTGTTTTGTTAATGGCGAAGCTGTGATCAACATGGAACAGCATCTCAGCAGCAGGTACTTTGTGCTGGGCCTCACTAATATTAGACACGTAACCTGTGAAGCAAGCTTCACATCAGTTTCTCCTGCTGCTCGGTATCAGTGACAGTATCTACTGTTTGAATTTTCTATTATCTACGTTTAGATTTTCTGTTCTCCATCTTAGACTGCTGTAACATCTAGGCTTTTCTGTGCTAGTACACAGTGCAGCCCTCGTCAGCTGCTGTTTCAATTACAGATACCAGCAAATGGCTTTTCAACCACAGAAGCGGTGATGTGTGACAGCTTAAAAATTCTGACGCTGCTCTTGGATTGCACTAGTCTTGCTACCTGTCGAGCCGTGAAGTGGAAATAACCTTGTTTTGTAGATGATAAAGACTAGTTGAGAGACTTTGCTTTTAGCAGATTCTATTTAAGCTGTTTTTAAACGTCTTCAATTATACCAGACAGAGATGAATGGTATTTGACAGTGTGCTTTTTCTAAATGTGGTGTGTTAAAGACACTTGAAAATAAGAGTTAAAAATGAGTTCTTCTTAAAGACATTTGAATTTTTGGGTGGGACTTACATTTTTGCCTTTCTTCTACATCCTATCATTGTTTCTCTCCTCTCTAAACAAGTGTTAATGAGGAATTCAGATTAAAAAAAAAAGTCCAAAAAAAAAAAGGCAGTGAGGATAAACAGAACTCAGAGGCTTCTCACTGAGTTCAGCAGGGCACTAGACCTCAGCTATTCTTCATTTCACAGGGAAGATGATCAGTTCTGGGTAACCACTTTCAAAGGACAGAGTTTCTGAAGGTGCTCAGCAGGACAATAAATGCTTGTGTCTCTCATCCTGTGTCCTGGGGAAATGCAGCAGAAACTCAGAAAAAAGATGTCCCACACGTGGTCGGCTGGATGCTGCCTGTTGAAATGTAGAATCTGTTCAAGAGTCTGCTAAATGGTACCTGAATTCAAATTTTTTCTAAGAATGGATGAGACAATTAATTATTATAACAACCTCTGGAGCACAATCGGAATGAAATCTTGGAGATTTTTGCTTTGGTGTTGAATACTTCACATAAGTGCTAAATATACGTTTCCTGCTGCAGGTCAATGAGCCTGGGAAGGTCTGTATTTCTGCTCTTCTAGATGGGGAGCTAGCCTCCATGAGTCACCATAACTTGGTTTACCTGTATTCAAGTAACTCTGTACTTGTGAAGTGCTGTTAGTGTTCTGGTTTGGCTCAGTGTTTTCCACCTTTCCTTCACGTTACTTTTGGTTTTTACGATCTTTTAAGATATCACAATGATTTACATATAATATCTTATCCTGAATTATCAATATTCAGATCATATCTTTTCTGTTACCACGTGCTTATGGTTATTCTGTGTGTTTGTGCCTGTGTCCTCCCTTTTTCTGGTTGTGACTTGTGTGGAAACAACTGACATCATGACACGAATGAGAATTTTACTCTAGTTAAACACGTCAAAGAAATACTTTAACTTAAGACCCCATTTTCTTTATATTTATATATATTTATATTTTAAAATCAACATACGTGGAGCTGCAACCTCTGCCTAGCAACATCTCGTGTTGGTAGCTACAGAGCAGACAGATTGTCACACGGAGACATCGACTTAAAGTCGTGTTGCTGGTGCAGAGCCAGCAGAGGGAGCTAACGATCCCATGGAAACAAAAGTCCTTTCTGTGGCGAAGCCATGGCAGGGATTTGTGTTCCTGTTTATTTCACGAGAGAGGCATTACAAGATCTCGGACAAGAACTTACTTTGGGAAGGGCTAATGTGGCATTTTAGGGTGTGAGAAACAGCAGTGAATAAGATCGGCACAGTTATATAACGTCTGAACCCTCTGAGAGTCTTAACAGAAAGAAACAGATTCATGACAACAGTTGAGGAGAATGTCCTGATACCTACAGCAGTGCTGGGGCAAACCCAGAACAACTTGTATGTCACCTTGCAAATCATGGTTGTGTGGAGATTTGTTGCAGGCACCATGACAAGGGGGTAGGCTGGAGGAAGCAATGCAGCCCTCTTGGTGCTTTGAACATCCAAACACTGGTGTGTACCCCAAGCCATCCCCACTTATGGAAATCTCAAAGGCCCTTTCTATCTCATTTCACTGTTGTAGTTTTTCATGGGGATCAAGCCAGTGCCTCATCAGCAGAACTGAGAGCAGCAGCAAGCTGCAGTATGGGCACATGAAGTCTGAGAAAGGGAAATAGGGAGACCCTTCAAGTTAGGAACAGCGACCCTCTAAAAATGCCAAAACATTCTTGAGATGTTTTCATGGAAGAAGAAGTTGTTAGTTGTTTCACAGTATATCTCCTCTTGGAACCAAGACATCTTCAATGGCTTTGCTGGGTCCTGTCATTCTGCTTTTTTCTTTGATGACCCTTCTTCATTATAGACTGTTTATGCAGAACTAAACGCTAGTTTCTGTGCACCTGTGCTGTTTGTTTTAACAAATCTTTATTATAGGCTGAAAGCTCTTTCAGTATGGTGAATCATACTGTGAAATGTAGCTTTGTAACTGAGGGTGTGATTTTGTTACAGATAGAGATGTGATCTTTATCCAGCTCCCACTGATTTATGGTATAAGCATCTATTTCAAGCTATCGGAAGTGTTATATATCAAATGTGCTGATTGCAGTGGACAAGTTTTGAACCAAACTTGTGGGAGAATCTCATTTTCTATAGATTCTTATATCTGTAGAAGCCTGAAAATCCTTATTTTTATACTTGACTCTAATGATTACTTTCTCTTTGTGCAGATCCTAGAAGAAAGTATCATGTAAGGCTGCTGGCATATAACAGCATGGAAGAAGGTTATCAGGCAGACCAGACAGTCAGCACTCCGGGATGTGTCTGTAAGTGTTTGTACATCCATGAAGAATATATTAAGAGCTGAGCTGTTTCAAGATTCCAAGGTGGTTTTAACCTAATCAATTAATGAGATGTAAAAAAAGACCTTATCTGTGACAAATACCGTCCTAGTCATCTGCAACTGAGACAGTCTCCTGTTCTCAGGAATTGCAGCTGAGGAAATGAAATAGCTGCCAAGAAGATTTTTCTCCCATATTGGGGTGTCTGCATCACTTAACCAGCCACATAACGTGTATCTTGTGAAAGATTTGTCTCTCTTTTGTTTATTCAAAAAATAAAGTTAAAAATATAAACAAATAGGACTGCAGTGGTGACATGTACTGGGTTGGGAGGGATCGTTTAATAGCTTGAACACAATAACAGGTAACACTGGATAGGGGCAGATTTGAATTTAAACCTTCAGGCTCAGACTGGCCTCTTGATCTTGCCAGTATCTGTATGCAGTTCATTAAATAACCCACACTCCTTTTTTGCTTTAAACAGCTGTCCGTGATCGCATGGTGCCACCACCACCGCCTCCTCACCACCTCTATGCCAAAGCTAACACTTCATCTTCTATCTACCTTCACTGGGGAAAGCCTGCCTTTACATCTGCACAAGTCATTAACTACACAGTCCGCTGCAACCCCGTGGGGCTGCAGAATGCTTCTCTGGTTCTCTACCTTCAAACGTAAGTGCAGTGCTACTAATGAGTCTAATGGTTCCCATTCCCAGACTCTGCCCACTCAGTTTCTGCTCTTCCTGCCCTCTCTTAATATTCCTTGACTGTAACAGCTTTTATCTCCCTTAGACAATTGTGTTTTGCCCAGTGACTGCTAGATCTGTTTTACAGGGTCATTTAAGATGTGTTTGTAGAAGAGTTTAATACTGCCTGTGACCCTTGTGTTGGATTCTTGAGTGAGCTCACGAGTTTTTAATGGCTTTTTAGCTGTCTAAGTTGAATTTAAGTTCTTGTTCAACCATACAGTATTTAATATTTATTTTACAGGTACATTGTCTGGGCAAAGATGTGACTTACTGAGTTTTATGGGATTGGATGTGTTCATGTAGGAATGCTACATTCCTGAGTGTTGACTGAGGGAATCTGCATGTGTACTTGAGTTTACTCAAGTGTTTTGAATAAGAAAGATGCTGTCTTAGAAGATAGTTTCCATCCTTATATTGTTGGCTTTCTCTTCAAATAGCTCCTGTCTTAGTGATTGGACACATGTAAAATGCTTAGTGTACAATGTGGAACATAGCAGTAACTGTTGCTTTTTGTAACAGGATGAGATCATTGCCGTTACTGGTGACTGCCTTTGCAGGACACAAGGGGAAAATACTAAATGAGATTTCATAAAGCAGTATTTGCAAGTAACACTGGTTTAAATTGAGATTTAAATGTGGGTATTATCACCTGGAAATAATATAGACACCTGGTATAGATGAAAGATTTCCCCTAGCCCCCCGAATCAAAATAAAGCAGAATATCAACAATTGCCTTTGTGATCAAATAGTAAATGGCAGTATTATAATCAATATAACCATTTTAACAATTAATACATTACCAAATATGTCTACAAATAATCTCTGTGTATTATCTATGAAATAAAACAGCTTGACATACCAGATAGCTACTAAGAATGTTAATTTCATGGGGTTTTATTAGGGAGAGGACTGAAAAATGAGAATTAGAGTGCATGTGAATGGTTATGGAAGACACAGGAAAAAACCAGAACTACAAAAAGCTAGGGCTTTTATCATGTCTCATTTGCAGTGGATTGTTTGCACTTGTTGGCCGCCTTTTTGTGTTCTTCAAACTACTACCAGGGTTTGACTAACTGGTTTAAAACCAGAGGCATGGAATATGCGTATAGTCAAGGAGAACACCCCATTGTCTCTCTAGTGACAGATCCTTTACACATAGCAAGTTGGCCTCTTCCAGACTTAAGTCCTAACCTCAGAAGGCAGATTTTCTGCTTTTAGCTCTCAGTTCAAGCCCCATGTATGTCACCACTAGCTGAGACATCAATTAATCCACTGCTGATTAACTGCAAAGGGAATTGAGTGAAATTCATTGGCAGTGTGTTAGTGCAAAGTCTGTGACAATGAAAAATCATCCTCACCTGATTTTACACTGCAGTAAAGTGAAAAGAAGATCTTGGTTTTTCAAATGTTATCATTATCTATTTGGTTTCTTTTCCCCTTTCCTTCATGTCCTGTATTGCAGTGACAGACTGGAGTTGCAGCTTGTGATTTGAACTGATTTGTCTTATGTTAAACTGATAGTGAGAATCTATGCACAGTGACTAAGAGATGTCATTTGGGTTTGGGATCTTCAAGTCAACTGCTGCTTTTAAAGTTATTTTATTCCTTCATCTGTACAGGTCAGAGACTCACATGTTAGTTCAGGGTCTTGAGCCAAAAACCATGTATGAATTTGCAGTTCGGCTGCATGTGGATCAGCTCTCCAGCCCCTGGAGTCCAGTAGTCTACCACACTACCCTTCCAGAAGGTAAGGTAGTAGAATAGGATCACTGCTTCTAATAACAAAGCAATGTAAGCCAAATGGCCTGAAAAAATGCTTATTAGTTATATGCTGTCTGTAATGAAATAAAAACACTTTTCTCTGAGCTGTAGATCTTGCTCTTCTTAGTGACAGTCAGAAAAGTACTGTCAGAAAAATGCTTGGTCCAGAACAAGGAATTTTTTTTCAAAATCTGCCTAAAATGAGCAATGATTTTTGTGTCAAATAGGACCTGCTTGCACCATTATCAGCCACGGAATGGAAAGAACTTGAATACAAAATGTAAAATACATAATGAAGAGGCATGGCTAACTCATAGGCCGTATGAAAACATATTTTAAAACCCAGAAGTTTTAGAAACCTTAAGAATATTATATATCTACTGCGCTACCTGCTGGTTTGCTTTTCTGTCTGTTGCTTGTTGAAAATCAAAACCTTCATGATCATAGTCTCAGCATTGCAGTGTTTGGGATGTACCTGTTTATAGGGTACATGATGTGGGGTTTTTTTGTTGGTAACTGTTTTCTCCTGAAGTTCTGAAATGTGCTTCTCCAAAATCTTCCTCTTGAACAGTGTATTCCTCTGTGTTATGTGGGAGGTAGCAGTAGCCATGAGATCTGCACAGCAATTTCTTTCAGAGAAATTTAATTGCATGCAGATGAGGTATCCTAACAGCACTATGTTACTGTTCTCACAGCACCCTCTGGCCCTCCAGTAGGAGTAAAGGTGACTTTGATAGAGGATGATACTGCTTTGGTTTCCTGGAAGCCACCTGATGGTCCTGAAACAGTTGTTACACGATACACTATCCTCTATGCGGCCAGGAAGTCTTGGATTGCTGGGGAATGGCAGGTGCTGCACAGAGAAGGTAAACTGAAGTCATTGACCTGTGAACTGGACAAGCAGTGATACCTCTTACAAGTTGCTATGTTGCTTTTAGCTTTCTTGCACCATAATAAGAAAGAAATTTATTTAAATGTTCACATGAAAGTTGCAGTTAGTTTAGAATTATTGCCATGTGATGAAAATTGTTATTTTCCTGTGACGAAAATGTATTAAAAACATAAAATAGTTTTAATTTTTAATACATTTAATACATAAACATAAAACAGAACCATAGGGTTGGAAGGGACCTCCACAGGTCATCTGTTCCAACCCCCAGCAACAAGCAGGACCATCACTCACCAGACCAGACTGCCCAGAGCCCTATCCAGCCTGACCTTGAATGTCTCCGGGGCTGGGGGCTCCACTGCCTCTCTAGGCAGCCTCTTCCAGGGTTCTACCACCCTCAAATTAAAGAACTTTTTCCTAATGTCCAGCCTCAATCTGCCCTTTTCCATCTTCAAACCATGACCCCTCGTCCTACTGTTCCCTGCCCTTGTGAACAATCTTCCCCAGCCTTCTAATAGCCCATTTCAGGTACTAGAAGTTCACTATAACTAAACATTTTTGTGTGTTCCCCTACTTAAAGTGTTGTAGAGAATGAGGAAATGGAAGAGCAGTAAATATCAGTATATTGCTAGATCCATCAATGTTAGAGTGTGTAGTTTTGTATTTTGACAGACAGGTTTGAGGCATGGCATGGAATTTGGGATTACTGCCACATTAGGACAGTCTGTAATGCTCTTTGTTGAAGTATACATTAAAAAGCATGAAAGAAAGAAATAAAATTGGCCACTGTGATAGCCTCATGACAGTTCATTCATAGGTAATTTGAGGTGGGAACAGGGTTTGGGCTTTTTAATGCTTTTATTCTGATGAGATGTGCTAAAGCTGTGTGACAAATACCACTGGTTTGTCATGACACTGAACTTGCTCAGATTTGTGAAATCATTACCACATTGCTCCTCCGTAACTCTGAGACACCCCTCTCTACCAATAGAAAAAAATCTCAAATCCCATCAAACCAAATCCCACAAATAAACACTGTTACCTATAAAATCATAGCATTGGTGTTATACATGAAAATTCCTACCAATCCACCAACTTAAAATCCAAAACCATCTAATTTGACAGAGTTGTGTTAGGCACAGTAGAATTACAGGACTGCACTGCAGTTTGTGATGTGAGTTATCTTCCCAGGCAACTACCTCCTCCCTTTTCCCTAGTTCTGTTAAGGTGGGTCAGAATTCCAGCCGTTGCACACGTGCAGGGCAGTAAATCAGTGCAAAGCACTTGCTCGCTTTAGCAATGCAGCAGGTTTGGAAGGAGCTGGTGAGACAGAGCCTGTGATACTGAAACGTGGCCTTTCACCCTTGCTGATGCTGAATATTACAGCTCCTTTGCTTACAGATCCCTCGTGTTTTATTTCAGATGCTTTCAGCTAATGGGTGCTTTTTATGGAAGAGCTGAAATAGCTTTTTTGGCAGCTTCCCTTTTGTGCAGTCTTTTTTGTGTGAACAAAACAGCTTTATTCTTTATCTGCTCTCATGATGCTGTAAATCCTGACTCCTGAAATTTAGGTTGAAATTTAGACTTAAATCTAAGAAAGCGAATGGAATAATGAAAGAGCACAGGGGATAGACTTGGTCCTGTAACTACCACTATGTATGGGAAGAAAAGCAGGCGTTCTAGAAAGGAATTGGAATTTTAAGCAGCAGTGCCTGGACAGGCAGATTTCTTGCTGACTTTGACAGGAGTTTTGCCTGTCTAAGGACAACGCAAGTGAATCCTATTTATGTTCTTAATCTGGTTTTTTTTCTGCCTTCAGGGACTTCAGGAAATGAATCCTTAGCATGTGAGAGAGATATTTTCTGTGACATTTTTAGTAGCACAGCTTAGATGCACAGTAACCAAGGAAGCTGATCTAAATAGGGTTTAATTTTGTTTTCAAAGTGTTGTGCAAGGTGCTGTTCTAAATCTGACAGTTTTTACCAGCTAAACCTGAAATGTGATGAACTGAACCCGATTTATTTTGTGACAATTTTCATTCATATTCATTTTGGAATGAGTCCAGGAGAGGCACATAGATCAGCATGCGAGAGAGGTCCATGGTTCTGCTCTCTCTGTCTGAAGGTCTGGTTAATGCTTGGAGCATCTCCTCACAGATATGATTACCACATAAATACTGTCACACTGAAGTGCAGCTAGTGATGTTTTTAGGATTAGTGTGCTGTGTGTCATAGCCAATACTTTAGTCTTGGGTTTGAACTGTACTGGCCCTTCAGAGTGCTGTGAGGGAGGACACAAGAGACAGGCAGGCAGGCTTAGTGTTAATTCTGTACCCTATATGTGCAGGTTAGGACATATGAAAATGATTGTAGTCCTCAAATCAAATTTGGAGTGCTATTGGGAAGAAAATGTAGGTCCCAATGTCAAAATCTGTTTGTTCCCATGTATTTTGTCTAACCGAACTGTTTATCAAATGTTTTCACAGGAGCAATGACCATGGCTTTGCTGGAAAACCTTGTAGCAGGGAACGTCTACTTGGTCAAAATAGCAGCCTCCAATGAAGTGGGAGAAGGACCTTTCTCAAATGCAGTAGAACTTGTTGTCCTGCCAAAGGAGACATCAGAGTCTAATCAGAGACCTAAGCGCTTGGACTCAGGAGATCCCACAAGTCAGTAGCAATGTTTTGCTTACTGCTGTCACAAGCACCAAGGAAAAAACACCCTGTTTGTTTTGGCTTGTAACTGCGTCCTGGGTAAACCATTCGTTGTACATGAGGTAGTCCTAGCGCACTATAGCAATTTTTGCTAAATGCAACCCTTTTTGAAAGTTTATCCTGGTTCAGCTCAGAATTGGTGTAGTTATTTTGCTCAAGAGTTGGAAGTGTGCCTTTCAAATGAGAATACGTTAACTGTTCTGAATTTCAGTCTCAACTTTGCAGCCACTCTTCTAAGGCACCTCCTTTAAGCCCTTAATTTCAATCTGTTCAAGATTCCAGTAGCACTGGGTAATTTAGAACCAAACAGCCCAGCCGAGATGAGATGCCATCTCAGATAGATCTGTTGAAACTTGCTGCTTCCTGGTATTCCAGCAACCCAAATCAACTTAACAGTCAGTGATTCACCAGCATGTACTTTCAGCAAAGAAGTCAGTCCCACATGTAGCTCTTTGGGCGAAACTGTTGTCTTGTAAAAATGAAGGTAACATCAGTGCTTTCTCCATGTAAGAATGGAAGAACACGTTGTCTCTGTATGGGGTCTCTCTTGGTGACTTGTTACGGTTTTTAGAGTGATCTGGAGAGACAAGAGCTTGTAATCATTGAGGTACATGACTCTTCTAACCTTTCTTTGTTGCTACACATTGAATTGAAGTTAAAACACCAGGATTTTTCTTGTTCAAGTTTTCTCCCTTTCTGGAATGCAGTTATATTTTTATGCCGGCATAAGCAAGCAGTCATGCCCTCAGGATTAGGTTAACAGACGTAGAATCATAGAGTCATTAGGGATTGGAAGAGACCTCGAAAGATCATCTAGTCCAATCCCCCTGCCACAACAGGATCACCCAGACCAAGTCACACAGGAACACATCCA
>JAOXOE010000705.1:2917176-2962939 GCA_028565055.1 Phoeniculus purpureus
TCATTAATGTCTATAAATATGTGAGGGGTGGGTGTCAGGAGGATGGAGCCAGGCTCTGCTCAATGTCATCTAGTGATTGGACAAGGGCAATCACTAGGTTGCCCAGGTGTGAGCTGGAACATAGGAGGTTCCATATGAGTGTGAGAAGGAACTTCTTCCCAGTGAGGGTGGCAGAGCACTGGAATAGGCTACCCAGGGAGGGTTGTGGAGTCTCTTTCTATGGAGAAGTTTAAAACTAGCCTGGATGTGTTCCTGTGCGACTTGGTCTAGGTGCTTCTGCCCATGGCAGGGTGATTGGACTAGATGATCTTTTGAGGTCGCTTCCAATCCCTAATGTTCTGTGTGATTCTGTGAAAACCCAGAGCAAATTCACTGTCTTAAAGTGCAGTGGACTGCAGCTTTAAAAGGAAGGTGCTTTAATAAAGGGAGTTTTTTCCAACTTTGACAATATTAAAGGTAGTTAATACTGTATCTTTTAGCCTGAGTGGATTATATTGGACCAAACAGATGCTGCCAGCCTTCCACAACAGCAGCAGCAGGAATCTCCTCCACTGCCTTCAGGCTGGGAAGAAAGACAAGACATCCTTGGCAGAACCTACTACGTCAATCACGAATTCCGAAGAACACAATGGAAAAGACCAACTGCTCAGTATGTCTTTTTTGACCGGAAACTTCAAGTCTTACGTTAGCTCGTGTGACTAGTTCAATCTGATTACCTTGAAACCAAGGAGAACTAGAAAGTGAACAGGTTCCTGTTACCTGGTAGTATACATTCAAATAGAAACTGATTGTAATTGTGAGAGAACTAGAGTAAACCTGATTCCTCCTTCCCTTTTTTTTTTTTCAGGTTTGTGGTGGTTTTTTGCCTTTAGCACATGAATTACAGAAATAACTGGAATGCTACTTAGTTCTTTAACTTACACTTCATGTTGACATGAATATTCTTTTAGAACACTTTACATTAATTTTTATGGCTTACGACTGTGTCTTCTGTTGAAATTACTGCAGCATGTTTTTGCTGTTAGTGTAGCTTACAGTTGAGAGATAAAATATGGCTACTACATGCTTACTTCCCCCCCAACAGAGACAACGTGGCAGTTTCAGATATGGGTATTGTGCAGCTGGAGGCCCAGCATGCGTTCACTCATCGGCGACAGATATCAGAGGATACAGAAAACCTAGACAACAGAGATTCCCCTGAGGTAAAAACAATCTCTAAACATTTTTGAAATGAAAGTATCTTTTAATCTAGTCAAAAATCTTGTCTAACTGTTTGTTGCTTGCAGCTGCTAAATGTAAAAATTTTTTTCTTTATTTTTAAAGAGCTGGGAAATAATAACTGAAGACGAAGCAACAACGTATAGCAATCAGAACCTTCAAATACCTCCTTCTCAGAGTAATTGTGATATCCAGACACATCTTGCAGAAGAATTTAATACCAGACTTACTACATCTGGAGGTTCAGCTACTGGCCAGTCAGGAGCCTACACTGTAAATTATTTTTCTCATTGTTCTAATGCAGAAATATTTGTAATATTTTTTACCAAATGTTACTACTGATAGAATTAGATCTGCAAGTACTTCATTGAACAATTACATTTCTAATCTTGAATGCAGAGAATTTAAGAATAATCTTTTTTCTTACTGAACTCCATCTAAGCAAGCATTTTATTCTGCCCAGGAGTACATAGCCAGGAGTGATACTTAGCTTTCTGGTGGTAGCTGGCAGTTAAATAAGCTCAGCTGTCTTGTGGAACCAGAGTTGCACAAACAGCCTTGTAAACCGATATGTGACTTGAGAAATCCACTGTCCATTGAGGAAAGCCTGTCACAGTGGCCCAAACCATTTAGTCTGTCGAAATTTGGTATTTGTATAAAATCATTAGCTTCTGTGATGCTGAGAATGACATTCCAATTGCAAATTTTGAATTGACTATTTTTTTCTATCTTTGTGCAAAGGTATCACTAGTGTTGCTGATTCCAGCAAAGTGGGGATTTTACTTGATCTCTGCTTTTCAACATCCTATGGATAGCAAGAAAATTGTTACTTTCACTTGTTTGGGTGAGCTAAGTCTAGGAAGTGGCAGATGTTCAAATTATTTGCATAGCCAGCTAGAATAAGTCTTGCCTCCCTTTAACCTCCATCACTCCGCCAAAAATAACTTAAAGAGCTTAACATACTTTCCCTTTCAAGTATTCTGAAAGGGTGTGTAGAAAGTGAAAAATTCTTCAAATAATCAAGGAGATTCTAGAGAAAGATGAAATACGATTACTTAACTGGAGCAATGAAACCTAAATATGACTCCAGGCAGAAAAGTGGGTACCTGTGCAAGGTCCACAGATTGAATACTCTTCTTAGACTGGATGTCTCTCATCTTGTTATTGTGAACTTCTCTACTCTCTGAAAACCTGTGTTCGCTCTGATGTATCACACACAGACTTGAGTCTGCTGTCAAGATAACACAGTAAGTTCTATATGGTAAATTCAGTTGTAATGCAGCTGGTTGTAGTTAAGGGCTTTATATGCCAAAACATCTATGGTTAGAGTATCACGAGCCACTGCCTTATTTGAGCTTATAACAGACACTTTAGTGTTTCTAGGAGTGTCAAAACATGAGTTCAAAAATACTATATTAAATATAAGCTGACACTTTGAGGATTAAAACTGTACTAGTTTAAAGTGCGATAACTATTGTTGATTGCTACAGTCCTTAGAGCTTCAATAATAGCTAATACATGATTCCTCTTGTCTTCAAGAACTATACCAGCAGAAGAGGTAGTCTGCAAACATACAGAGCTGAAGAGCAGCCTGTGCATCCAGTGGTACGTGATTTTAGTTCAGCTTGTGTAGCAGAGAAGCTGAAGAGTTTTCTTTTAAGTTGTAAGGTTTTTGAACTATATATGATGTGCTTACGTTTCATATGAGATTTGCCCTTCTGCTCTTGGCAGCTGCCCTGATGAAATTGCAGTTACGAGCTAGAAAGATTGGAGTTCAGTGGGAACTTGAAAGCTTTGTAATTAGTTGGTTTGGTTTAACATTAGCTTAATGCATGGATAGAGCCTTCAGGAAGAAGTAGTCTCCATAAAAATATGATTTGGTTTTTTTTTTTTTTAAATTGTTTGCTTTGTGCTTAAAAGCTGTGCCACCATCTGTGTATGATGTTTTCATGGTGACACTGCAAGCTATGAGATCTTAGCCAGAAGTACTAAGCTGAATAAGCCATGCCTAAACCAGATACATAATAGATTCCTTTTAGATGAGGAGTTTTTGAATTTTTCAGTAAATGAATAAATACAATTTCTGTTACTTCATACTATACAGTAAGAAATTAAATACTTTTCTATTTTATCCATCAACCTTCCCAATTACAGTTTTGTTGTTTTTTCTGTGACAGAGGAAAGGCTTGTCACAATCAGTTTCATAGTTCTCTTAACTGCTTTTCTTTTGTTATCACTAATATTTAGTTACTTCCTACTTCATCTGGGTTACCCCCAGGCTGGGAGGAACGACAAGATGAAAAAGGGAGGTCATATTACATAGATCACAATTCTAGAACCACTACCTGGATAAAGCCAGTTGTACAGGTACTGTGTGTCTTCTAATTTATTGATGGTTTTGTTCATTTAACCTTTTAAGCATCCCACTTAATAGAATGAAAGTTTAGAGAACTCTTTGAAATAAACATGGCAAAGTCTGAGAGAATGCAGTAAGAGTTAAGAACAGTAGTATTTATGGCAAATCACTATAATATTGACGTCCCAAGAGAGCTTTCTGGAGAGTGACAGCTGATTGAGAAGCCTGAAAAACTTCTTGTAACCTTGATAGCATAATCAGGGCTTGCTAGTCAATGTTGATGCTAGACTAAAAATATCTAAGTATTGTCTGCCGCTTGCTTTATGAAACTCTTTCAGGAGTGAAGAATATAGGTTAGTAGGAAAAAAATATTAAAAATATATTGCTCTATGAGGCTTTGGTTTGATTTTTTTTTGTCATTTACCATAGGTTGCCACGGAAACAGGTCAGGTGTCAGCTGCACAAAGTATTTCTACAGGAAGACAACCACAAGCAACACCAAGTGATTCCTCACAACAGTCTTCTCAGCAGCAACCTGAAATTGAGCAAGGATTTCTACCCAAAGGCTGGGAAGTCCGGCACGCGCCCAACGGAAGACCATTCTTTATTGACCACAACACCAAAACTACAACATGGGTAATGAAAAACTGCTTTCTTAGATTGACATTCTAGTTCCTATCAAGTCAAAGCTTTGCTGCTTTCAGTGAGCTTCAGTGGCTTTCTTTAGTACCACTATAGCTGTATCATGTATGGTAAAGGAAATATGTAATAAAAATGCAAAGTTACTTAATGTATCACAAGTAAAACATCATCAGTTTTACAGACTGAAAATGTACCTTTAAAGGCGCAAACATCGTCTTCTAGTTTATTGATGTGTTTCTTCATTTAAACATCATGGAAGTTTAGAGAGCTCTTTGAAACAGAACATGTGAAAACCATGGTGGAGTCAGAAAGTGCAGTGAGAGTTAAGAACAGTAGTGTTTATGGCAGATCATTGTCCTGCTAGTATGCGAAGAGAGCTTTCTGGAGATTGGTACTGATTGAGAAGCCTGAAAGACTTCTAACCTTAGTAGCATAATCAAGGATTCCTAAGTCAATGTTGTTGATATTAGACTAAAAAAAATTCTAAGTACCATCTGGCATCTGCTAACCAACACTTTTGTCATAACTGTAAAACTGTGATAACTTATAGGTACAGCTAACAGAAACCAGTTTTGTAAACTTCCCTTTGACAGGAAATCTGTTACTTGGATGTATCACATGGCACAGTGCACAATGCAGGTTTCTGTGAATCCGTAAGTGCAGCTACTGTACAGCTACAGTCCTGCAGTCCCAAGGCAGTGCTGATAGATGGATGTAAGCATGTAAAGAGTAGGTCAGTCTCACAGTGCAAAAGAAATGGAGAAATGCATTCATTTAATTGAAGGTGAATATTAATTTCTTCAGGATTATGGAAAAGCGTCATTTAATACAGATGCTTTCCCTCTACCCCCTAAATAAACCCAAATCAATCACCAAACGCAAAAAGCACAAAGTGTGCCAGAAACCATGTGAAAAGAATATTTCAACTCAATTACTCTAAAACTAAGTTTAATGAGGGAGATATATATGTATATATGAGAGGTCAGTGGAAGATGATTGTAAACTACTGGAGTGTCCTCAAGGAACACTCTGGTTGCAGAATATGCAACAGTTATTTAGCTGGTACCAGAAATAGTGTTTACACAATCATTAATAAATAGGGGGAAAAAATAAAAGCAAAACAACAAAAGGATTTTAATATGCAGTTTGTTTTGTCTTCAAAGGAAGATCCACGACTGAAAAGTAATGCTCTTCCAAGAAGAAAGACTTCCCTAGATCCAGTAGACCTGGGCCCGTTACCAGTAAGTAAATAATTTTATAATTGTTTTGCAGATGCAGCAACTTAAGTATGTATGTTGCCGCTGCCAGGACTTGCACATGAGAAAATGCTGCCCGCTTTTTTTCCTACAAAAATGCTCTGTTTTGGATTCCAATGCTGAGAGTGTGTGGAGGTGTGGAATGCCCTCAGCTGCAGATTGTAGAGTTCTGCGCAAACTGTTCGGTTTATAAATGAGTAAGTGTCTCCTTCTTACAGCCAGGGTGGGAAGAGAGAACTCACACAGATGGAAGGATATTCTTCATAAACCACAGTACGTACAGTGTACTATTCCTCCCCCACTCATAGTTTTATTTCTGAATGTTATCTACATTAACAGAACTGATTAAGCAATGTCTTGCAGATACAAAGAAAACACAGTGGGAGGATCCTCGATTGCAGAACGTGGCAATAACTGGACCAGTAAGCTTTCCATATGTAGCTTTATGTATTTTTCCAAGAATGTAGCTAATAGATTCCAAACAAATTCTTATCGTTTATTTGGTACTCAGTCTAGAAGATGAAACTTCCAGGACACTAAAGGTTTT
The DNA here is from genome assembly GCA_028565055.1 of Phoeniculus purpureus. Classification (NCBI taxonomy): domain Eukaryota; kingdom Metazoa; phylum Chordata; class Aves; order Bucerotiformes; family Phoeniculidae; genus Phoeniculus; species Phoeniculus purpureus. The sequence goes on from JAOXOE010000705.1 coordinate 2,923,196, forward strand.
CTGTGAAAAGGGTCCTTAAATAAAATGGAAGAAAGAAATCAGTTCCCAGAGTAGTAAGGAAGTTTCCTCAACTGGGGGGAATTTGCAGTGGGTAGGAAAATGATTTTTTTATGTACAGGCTCCAAAATAGAACTAGTTCAATCAGCATAAGTAAGCTTTGGAGGGAAAAAAGAAAAAGAAAATGCCTTTAGAAGGAATTAAGTTCATTTCCAACTGAAAAATAATTATCTAGCCTTGATATTTAATCTAAAGTGCAAAATTACCAGGACTAATTGCAAAGATGGTGCACATTATAATTATAGATGGGGTTTAGTGTTCACCTGATATCTCTATTTATTAATAGCCTGCGTATGTAAACAACCTCCTCCGTCCATGGAAAATAGAGGTGTTTGTAGCCAGCTCTCTAATGATACAGCAGGGAAAGACTATTTATTACGTAAATCATCAAAGGCATTTCAGTTACTTCAAACTGGGTCAGACAGGGATCTTAGTCACATCAGCTAATAGTAAAAGAACAGGATAAAGTCTGTGGACCTGGTCAGAACAAATTGTTTGAACAAAGAAGTGCATTTTATTCGGGGCTTTTTGGATGTCCATATATTATACCTTTAAAACCTCCACCAATACTTGGTAAAACACATGTTCCTGTTTTTTAAGGACTTAAATGAATTGTCTGTGTTTTACAAATACAGACTACTTTATATGATATTAATTAAGATAATCTCAACCACTTGTTTTTCTCCAAAGGCTGTGCCTTACTCCAGGGACTATAAGAGGAAGTATGAATTCTTCAGAAAGAAACTGAAGAAACAGGTTAGTAACCAGCAGGGATCCAGCAGAAACTTCAGACACTTTGTCACCTAACAAAGGAAAGCTTGTTACAGTGAAAGGAAATTGAACTTTGTAACCTGCTTAAGGAAGGCAGATTTACTGTTTGGTCACAAATACATTTGTGAAGCAGTGACTTGGTAACAGTTAGCTTTTAATCTAACAGTAGGGTTTGTGACTTTATGAAGCAATAAAACTGCGCGCAATCTCACTGAACAAGTAACAACTTTTAAGAAGTTGTGAACCTAAAACACAAAAGTTTGTAATCTGATCAAGCATATGAGAGGTTTTGGAATTGAAGATGTAGAAATAGAAAATCTCAGAGTAGATTTTTGACTGTCCAGACAGTCATCAGGATAGAGGATTTGTAATAAACTGCTACAGCCTTAAAATATCAAGTTTAAGACTCTCATTTGCATGTTTTAGTTTGAAGTGGCAGTGACAGATATATTTATAATGCATACCATAAAAGACTGTAAATGTTACCTGGCTTTCCAGATACTAATGAGTGTCTGCAGAACTGCAGTGACATTTGCTATGCTTTGGGAGATCTTTTTTATGGAACAGTGATCTTTGAGTTCAAACCACACTTCACATTTTACCTACCTAGTCTGTCTCTAGCCTTTCTGAGGCATGTGCATTCTGAGCTGGCACGTAAACAGCACACATCCAATTATGTAACTGTTTATCAAGAAAGCTTCATGTTATGTGCTAATTAAACATAATCACAGAATCACAGAACATTAGGTGTTGGAAGGGACCTAAAAAGGTCGTCTAGTCCAATATCCCTGCCAGAGCAGGATCCCCTAGATCAAGTCACAAGTGATCTGAGAAGTGGTAACTCAACCACACATTATAACCCTAGTAATTTAAGCATTAGGTACATGTGTAGATTTAAAGCATTACTATTGCTTTTTAGCCACTCACAAACAGCTACGTGCAATTAGGGTAATGGATAGATTTATACTGAGATTTAAGTGTTGAACACGGTTTTAATCAGCTAGTTTGTTTTTAGTGAATCAATTTATTATTGCTTGAACTTTTCGTTGAGAAACTAAAACCATGGCTTTTATTTTTTCTTAGTTTAGGGATATTTGCTGCTTTGGAAATGATTTAAAAGATATGTTTCAGTGACCATGTATTAGAAATAGAGGGTTGTGTGGTATTTTGCAGTTGAGAAAATGACAAATTGTTTGTTCCCTCACCCCAAGTAATTATTTAGTATGCGTAGTTTGGATCAAGCTGTTTCTGAATATAAGCAGGCATTACCTTTAAACGCAGCATTCTGTTGTTAATTGTTATTTGGGATATCTAGGATAGATTATTTAAGGAGTATAAGAAAAGGGAAAGCAAGCATCTCAGCAAATCTGCTTTCAGAGTGATTTATTAAATATTTCTGCATTCCAAAATTCATTATTTCCACTCAGTGCGTGACTAGTTATTTGATATTTGAAAGGTTCTGAGAATCATTGCATCATCCTAATCTAGTCATAGAGAAACATGAGCTGAAATTTCCTGTTCCTACTTCCACTGAATTTCTCAGTTCTGCTTGAAGCAATTGCTGAAATAAACTTGCTGAAAAAATACAGGCATCAAGAAAATACTGTTCTGATATAGTGATATGATTCAGCAGTGAATCAGAAGTTAAAGAAGTCAGGTAATATTGTTTCAAAATAATTTTTAGATTAATTGATGGGGATTTTTTAATGATGAATTTTCATTGTTAAAGGTTCCATACCTTTATGCAGAAAAGAGCAGACTAGCCATTACTAGTCAGAACGTACTATAATCTTATTTTCTTGAAATGAAGTAGAACTTTAGTAACTTTAGTATCTGAAAGTCTCAGTGCTGAGTTGTAAATAATTGTCAATCATGTTTTGTTACTTTTCCAAATTACTTAAGTAAAGGATTTGTGTGCCATCTCTGTCTGCTTACAGAATTTTTATGTTCTGCAAGACTAAAAAAAGCCTTTTTTTTTTTTTAGAGTGATATTCCAAATAGATTTGAAATGAAAATTCATCGCACAACAATTCTAGAAGATTCTTATAGAAGAATCATTGCTGTGAAGAGAGCAGATTTCCTTAAAGCAAGACTTTGGATTGAATTTGATGGTGAAAAAGGCCTAGACTATGGAGGAGTGGCCAGGGAATGGTTCTTCCTTCTCTCTAAAGAAATGTTTAATCCGTACTATGGGTTGTTTGAATATTCAGCTACGTAAGTAATACTATGGAAGACATGCAGGCTAATAGGGAAAGCGGATCAGGAACATTTCAAATACTTGCTTTAAAAATTTATTATGTTTTCCCTCCTAAACTGTATAGGAGGTTTCAGTTGTTAATGATTGTGATATTCTGCACTTAGTTCTTTGTTTGACAGAAGAATAACTGAGGGGTTTTTTTCAGCAGTCTATCATAATGTCACCTTTGCACAGACAAGCATATGCTTGCAACCATCTGCTTTCAGAAGAGGCACCATTTAACAAACAATGTGAAAATTATTCTGACTAGTTTAAAATTAATAAGAGTGAATCCCTTCTCTTTGGTGTAGCTCTGACTTAAAAGGTAGTTGGTGGTGTTTCAGAACTGCTGATTCGACTATGCTAATATAATCTTCTAAGTATTGTTTTGTATTAGACTAGTGATTTCGTAATCCAAATACGATTTTATCAATTACTTAATGACAAGTAATTTGTGATTTCACCAGTGATGTCTTTCAGATCTTCAAATGTGGGACTGTTCCTATAATACATTATCCTGTTTTTCTTTATTTTTCCATGTTCCCTCCCACAACTTCAGAGATAATTATACTTTGCAAATCAATCCAAACTCTGGGCTTTGCAATGAAGATCATCTATCTTACTTCAAGTTTATAGGTCGTGTAGCTGGAATGGCAGTTTACCATGGCAAACTTTTGGATGGTTAGTATTTATTTTATGGAATAGAATATTTAGATTAATTTTGCACATATTTTGAATTTTAACTTATATACTGTTCAACTTATTTGTTCTTTTTTAAAGCCTTTTTCATTCGACCATTTTACAAGATGATGCTCCAAAAACCGATAACGCTTCATGATATGGAGTCTGTGGTATGCAATTTGTTTTATCATGTGTGTTAGGATTTCATGTTTGTAATCATATTTTTAATGCACCTTTAATAATACTGTGAAATGTGAAAGTCCATGATTAAGAGGCATTTTTGGCTATGGCCTATTAAAAAGTCTGTGCTGTGGTTTAAACCCAGCTGGCAACCACAGCCACTTGCTCTCTACCACAGTGGGATGCAGGAGAGAATTGGAAGGGTAAAGGGAGAAAACTCCTCATGGGTTGAGATAAAGACAGTTTGAGAAGTAAAGCAGAAGGTGTGTGTGCAAACAAAGCAAAACAAGGGATTCATTCACTGTTTCCCATGGGTGGGCAGGTATTTGGCCATCCCCAGGAAGCTGGGCTCCATCATGCATTAACATCTTTGTTGGAGACATGGACAGTGGCAGTGAGGTCACCCTCAGCAAGTTTGCTGGTGACTCCAAGCTGTATGGGGTGGTCAACAGGCTGGAGGGAAGGGAGACCATCCAGAGGTGCCTTCAAAGGCTGGAGAACTGGGCCTGTGCAAACTGCATGAGGTTCAATAAGTGCAAGTGCAAGGTTCTGCTTCTGGGTCAGAACAATCCCAACCACAAATACTTGCTGGGATTGAGAGCAGTTCCAAGGAGGAAGACTTGGGGTCATTGGTAGAGAGAAGCTCAAGATGTGTATGAGACCAGCCTAGAAGGCCAGCTGGATCCTGGGCTGGATCACAAGAAGTGTCGCCAGCAGGTCAAGGGAGGTGATTCTTTTCCTCTACTCTGCTCTTTTGAGACCCCACCTAGACCACTACATCCAGTTCTGGAGTCTCCAACACAAGAAGAACATGGAGCAGTTGGAGCAAGGCCAGAGGAGGCCGCAGGGATGATCAGAGGACTGGAGCACCTCTGCTATGAAGACAGGCTGAGGGAATTTGGGCTGTGGTTTAACCCCAGCTGGCAACAAGCTGAGGCTGTTCAGCCCAGAGAAGAGAAATCTTTGTGGGGAACCTTATAGCAGCAACCTTTCAGTACCTGGAAGGGGCTACAGGAAAGCTGGAGAGGTAGTTTTTGTGAGGTACTATAGTGGTAGGACAAGGGGGATGGTTTCAAGCTAAAACAGGATAGATTTATATTAGATTATATGAAGAAATTCCTTGTTGTGAGGGTGCTGGGGCACTGAGACAGATTGCCCAAAGAGGTTGTGGATGGCTTCTGCCTGGAACCAGTCAAGTCCAGGTTGGATGGGGCTCTGGGCAACCTGGTCTAGTGGGAGGTGTCTCTGCCCATGGCAAGAATGTTGGGACTAGATGATCTTCGAGCTCTCTTCCTGAGCATGATGTCATATAGTCTGGAATATCTCTTTGGTTACTTGAGGTCAGCTGCCCCAGCTGTGTCCCCTCCCATCTTGTGCACCCCGGCCCACTCACTGGTGGGGTGATGTGAGGAGCAGAGAAGCCTTTGATTCTATGTAAGCCTTGCTCAGCAGTAATGAAATCGTCTCTGTGTTATCAGCACTGTTTGTAGCACAAATCCACAAGTCCCCAGCCAGCTGCTATGAAGAAAATTAACCTCTACTCCAGTCAAAAGGAAACTAGCAGAGTCTGTAAGCTGTATAGGTGTTAAAATCAGAGAGATCTAGATGGGGCGTTAAAGTCAGTAAAGCTGTATTAAAAACTTTGCTCACTTTATTATGTTAAAATGGTTGTAGACCTAAGGTTCTTAAAATGAAATATAAGCGTCTTCAGGATCTCTGTCTCAACTTGGTTTTCAAATTAGTTTGTCTTTTGATTATTAAAAAGAAATGTGTTCTTATACTTTCAGAGACTGAAAATATTAGTGAATGCATTTACAATTGTGTCATTCTCTCGCTTAGGATAGTGAATATTACAATTCTCTGAGATGGATACTTGAAAATGATCCAACAGAACTGGACCTCAGATTTATAGTTGATGAAGAACTTTTTGGTCAGGTTGGTATGTTAATGTAAAGTAAATAAGACATGGAACAGTTGATATGTGAAGTTAGTTGTAATGTGTTCTGTAATAAACTGCAAATTATTTATTTGTGTGCTGAGGTTCTAGCAGTAAAAATCATGATGTAACAGATATGGATATAGATCTACTTTGCTAGGATCATTGCTGAAATGTTCTGTGGTTTTCCTTGAGATTTGGAGAACAGGCTGCATCTTTGAATATGTGTTTTCTGAAGCCCACATTACTGACAACTTGTGTGAAAACTTAGGTGATCTGTTGTAGCAGGTCAGAAAAAAAGTGGAGGGGGCCGCATCGTAGTCTGACTTCCCTGAATGATAACTTTTTTAAAGCAGTCAACCTAATTCTACTCGTGAAACTGGTTCTGTTTCTTATAGTTCACAAATTCTGCAAGCTTTAAGTAAACTACATTGCTTAATATTGACTTATGATTCTGTTACATACCTTGCTTGAGACCTGCCTTATGTGTTGCATTTAGACCCATCAACATGAACTGAAAGGTGGTGGATCAGAAATAATTGTCACCAACAAGAACAAGAGAGACTACATTCAGTAAGTAGAGGTCGCTGTGTGTGCTGTTTCTCACCAGATTACCCCTCCAGTAGTCAGGGATGTGTGTTAGTTGTATTAAAACAAGGATGTTGTTGCTTTGTGCATGACTTGATTTTGTGTTGAATGCTTTTGTTTGTTTTACAGTCTGGTAATTCAGTGGAGGTTTGTGAGCAGAGTACAGAAACAAATGGCAGCCTTCAAAGAGGTATCACTAATTATAAAATAAATCCTCCTAAGACGTTGTTGCATGTAGTCATAAGAGAGGCTGTTTGGACATTCTGCAGACCCTTAGATAAAGTTGTTACAGGTATAATAAGGCGATGACACTGTCTGTAGTGTCAGCTTTGAATTACTTCAGACTCTGCATATAATTTTACTGAAGTGTTTCATTCACTATTGGAAAATGCACTTATGTCTCACTCCTGGCTGACAGCTTTAGATTCAGTGCAAACTATTTAATGGGCTCTGCAGAAGTGAAAATTAAACAAATTAATAGAATTAAATTCAATTAGTTGGCTTATCCTTATACATAATAATATATCCTTATAAATGATACTACATAGACAACATTCACCATTCTGTGTTGCACGACAAAAATGTGAGAAGTCAGAATTAAAAGTGTAACCAGACTGGAAACTGCTGGTTTCCAAACACCTCTATGTTACTGAGCTTTGGCTCTGTAACTTTCTCAGTGAACAAAAATGCTTAAATAATGTTGACTTCTAAAGTAATGTTGATGTTTTAAAACCTACCTTAATCTTTTTAGGGTTTTTTTGAACTCATACCCCAGGATCTGATTAAAATTTTTGATGAAAATGAGCTAGAGGTAAGTATGTCATGGAAAATCGAGAAAATAATGTTGAAACATAGTGTTACTGACTCAAACTTTGGTCCTTTTTCCTGTTTTGGGTTTGGTTTTTTTTTTTTTTAGTTATTAATGTGTGGACTAGGAGATGTAGATGTGGCTGATTGGAAACTGCATACAAAATACAAAAATGGCTACAGCATAAACCATCAAGTCATACAGTGGTTTTGGAAGGTAAGTTCTATGTTTTCTAAATATTTTTTTTTACTTATCTGTTCAAAAGCTCCTGCCTTTCAGCTACAGTAGTTTATTATGTGATTCATAGGTACATGATCAAATTTATCAACTGACCATTAAAACTCCTAAGAAAGATAGTAAATAAAGTAAGGTGAGGTGTGTGGCAAGAATGTAAATACACTACTGATACTTACCTTTTTCTAAAAATCTGTGTCTGACTGGGGTTACAAATATTTCTGTGCAGGGTTTTCTTGGTGTAATTGCACTGAAGAGGTGGTAAACTCTACAATTTAATGAATTGTAGGAATTTGGCTGCTAGTTCACATCAGGAATCTTCCAAGAAAGTAGGGCTCAAATCTTCAGGGGGAGTATTTTAGCAGCCAGCTAAGCCAGTAATGGAACTCTTGTTACAGTGCCATTGAAAAAATCGTTGAATCAAAGCTTCATAGCTTTGAGTAATAGACAGAGACTTGGTGTCACTAAAGAAAATGCATCTATGTAAAGTATAATGATTTAGAGTTTCTCTGTTACATAAATCTGCTTGAAAACTTAATGTAAAGATAAATCTTTAATTGTAAACTTTATCATATATAGGCTGTCTTGATGATGGACTCTGAAAAGAGAATCAGATTACTTCAGTTTGTTACAGGCACATCTCGGGTACCAATGAATGGGTTTGCTGAGCTGTATGGTAAGTACTTGTGATTATAGTCACAATTAAATAACAGAACCGGTACTGATGTTGTAATGCATTTGACTTCATACATTGGCACTTCATTTTTTAAATTTTGCTTTAAAATGAGTGTGTCTTGGCAGGAAGAGGAAGGAAAGTTAGAGAAGAGTCACTTAAATCACACATTTCCTGTGTTCTATAAATACTTTATTGGAGTGGTTTTTGGAAGTTAGAAAATATAGGTGATTTCTAAGAAAGCTGCAAAAAACAATCTCTGTTTAACGTGTGCTTGAGCTTGAAGACAATTATCAGTTTCCTAATGTCTGATTACAAAGACACACTGTCATCAGCAGTTCACTTCAGATTCTCCTAAGTTCACGAGTTGCTTTTATCTGCTCATGGGTTTGTTGTAGATACAATTGTTTGTAAGGATCTATTCTTAAGGGAACCACTGAAATCACAAGGGTAAATCTAATGCCTGAAGTAATGAACCTGTAGTGCAGAGAACAAACCAAGCAGATAACAATTGGGAGCAGGCTTCAATATCAAAGCCAGAAAATCCAGTGTAGAAAGACCACAGCCCAGTGGATGGGGGTGTTTTGCTTATGTTTTCTGCTGCCATCCGCTGTTGTGCTTTCTGCTACACTATTAAGGCTGAAAATGCTTGTTGAGATCCTGTGCAAATGACTGAGTAGCCTCCTTCCTCTATTTGAATACATTTTCCTTTCTTTGTAACCAAGACAATTTGTTTATAAAGCAATAGACCTTTGAATGAAGACCAGGCTCCATGTGTCCCTGTTTCTTTCTCCCTACTTTTGTTGTAAATACTCAGTTATTTTTTAATGTTACATCAGTGAATGAGTGGTGAGTTCCAGTGGGAAGGACAATGCCCTCACCGTGTATCTGCTTGAACCATGTGTCTGCTGAACCTCAGTACTACTGTAGTGCCTCCAGATTTTTATTATTTATCTAAAAACACTACCAGAGATAGAATTGAGAAATGATACAAGGAAAGAAATGGTAGAAGCTCTTGACTCTTCTGCTCAGGTGTTATTATATCTTTAGTCAATCTTCTTTCTGACCAAGTCCCAGTTTCTGTAGGACTGCTGTAGTACTGCTAATCTGTAGTACTGAAGTATTGGAACAGGCTATCCAGGTAGGGGGTGGAGTTGTCATCTCTGGAAGTGTACAAAATGTAGATGTGGAATTAGGGAGCATGGTTTAGTGGGCAGGGTGGGCTCAGGTTGACAGTTGTGATCTTTGTGATCTTGTAGGTCTCTTCCAACTTAATGATTCTGATTCTGTTCAGTCACTAATGAAAAAGTCAATTAGTACTTGTCTTGCACAGTGCTTTGTTTCATTATCTTAGAGTTGTTTCTGCTTTACTGGGGCCAGCATGCCATCCTCACTAAACCCCAGTAATATGGAAAAATGAGTAAAGGCTGGGTCTCTTCAGCCTGGAAAAAAGGAGACTGAGGGGTGACCTCATTCACGTTTATAAATACAGAAAGGGCGGGTGTCAGGAGGATGGAGCCAAGCTCTTCTCAGTGTCATCTAATGATAGGATAAGGAGCAGTGGGCATAAGTTGAAACAGAGGAAGTTCCATATGAATATGAGAAGGAACTTCTTCACGGTGAGGGTGACAGAGCACTGGAAGGGGCTGCTCAGGGAGGTTATAGAGTCTCCTTCTCTGGAGACATTTAAAACCTGCCTGGACACGTTCCTGTGTGACTTGATCTAGGTGATCTTGGTCTGGCAGAGGGATTGGACTAGCTGATCTTTTGACGTCCCGTCCGATGACTAATGTTCTGCAATTCTGTAATGATCTCAATCATATTTCCAGTACCTGCTTGTATTTGGTTCTTCAGTGCTTCATGTTTGTACGTGGCTTGTTGCTTCTTGTGGCTACCCCTGTGGGGGTTTCTGCCCCATATCTCTGTCTGCAGCCCTATGGCTGGCTTTCTGGTGCGAGTGTGGCCCAGAGGGCATTTCTGCTCAGGAGGGAGTGCCTGGTGTTCAGCAGCAAATCCTAGATTGAGAACTAGGACACTAAACAGACAGAGCTTTCTCCTGTTTCTTGTCTTCCCCTCACTGTGCTTTGTCAGCCTGTAGTTAAGTAGTTGGATAGCTAAAATGCAGACTTACTCTTACCTGGCTATGAAAAAAGAGCTTTATCTCCTTGTCATGTGGTAGGATGCACTGTCAGTCATAGAGCTGCTTCTCTACTTCATCATACTCAAGGCATCATTACTCGTTACCCTTCCTGACCAGCCTTCTGCACTGGAGAAACATGTAACCCAAGGAAGAACATAAAGAAGAGGAGTTGAAGTCTTCTGATGACACTTATCTGTCTCACTGATGGTGTTTTAGGGTGAAGTTCTCAGTCTTTGTTCTCATCTTTCTAGTTCACTCTCCAGACTTGTTTGAATTGTAGTTTCTAGCCACTGGTTGGTATTTCCTACTTTTTTCTGTGTGCTAGTAGGTGTGGAAGGGCTTTCTCCTCATCTTGTTTCATTTTCATGAAAATTTCATGGTTTGAATTGCTTTGGGTTTTTGTTGTCTCTCTTTTCTTGTCTATAAGTTGGCTGAATGCCTTCCAAACCCACTTGTACACTGTGCATTATTACAGGCATCATAGCACTATTTCATTTTGTGAATATGTGTACATGTCTTCACATCTCCATAAAAACACAACTGAAATAGCTTGGAAATGACAATTATAAATTGTGTAGTCAAAAAAGGCCCCCAGAAGAAAATCTGAGCAAACAAATATTTTGGAGGAGTCCTGAAATAAAGGTTGTCTGCATTATAAAATCAAATTAATCTCGTAAGTCTAAATGTACTTTATGCAGCCCTTAAATGCCACCATTTAAGGATGAACCCATTCTTGTTACTGCAGCTCATCTTCAACCTGAAACGTGTTTCACATCTTCCATTTCAGAAGCAGAAAGCCATTCATACTTGGGTAACCATCTGCCTTGGAATACAATTCTGTAGCTGTACTGATGGCTGCCTTGTGGAATAGTCAGAGGTGACATACCTTCAGAGATCACTTCCTGCTCTCTGACAAGATACAATTTTCTGGATTTGTTTTAAACTAGGTGATCTTCTCCAGACATACAGAAATGCTTTCAACATCTCATGAAAATATTTACAAAATGCTCTTTGCATCCACTTGGCAAGATCAGAAAGGTCCAGGAAGCTTTCAAGAGAGTTGATGAAAACACAAATCTTAGGCTTCCAAGTTAAAGGTGTAAACGTCTTGAAATTACTGAGTACAGAACGTATTTGATTCACATGAAGTTCCTACTAATTTCAGAACTGGATTACAAACATCCAAACTACTTAATAATGTGAATTTCCAGTCATAAAAGAATCTTGTAATACGGTAAAAATTGATGTACTCTTTTCTGCAGGTTCAAATGGGCCACAGTTGTTTACAGTTGAACAGTGGGGTACCCCTGAAAAACTGCCAAGAGCTCACACTTGGTGAGTATTTAATTTTGATGAATTAGAACCTGTAGTGAAGGTGGTAAAACACTGAAGACTTTTCATCTGTTTTTCAGCTTTAATCGCTTGGATCTGCCTCCGTATGACTCATTTGAAGATTTATGGGATAAACTACTTCTGGCGATTGAAAATACTCAGGGTTTTGATGGGGTTGATTGAGACACAGACGTAAATTTTATTGGTCCAGCATTGCAATTTCATTTTAAAGGTTTACGAACGAATGCAAATTTTTCCAAGGACTCCGGTTGCATCTAGTCACATGGCTATTGAATCTTTGTAATATCACTTGTAAAATAAGTATTAAAAACTCGTTAACTTTTGAAAATGTATTTTGCCAACTCCACAGTTTTTCATGTACTTTGCTAATAACTACAATATTCACATTGGATGGGCTGGTGCCAAATAAGTAACAAAACTTTCCATGTTTGGAAGCAGTTGCCTATTCTCTATTATTTGGCAGACTGTCCTGCAGTAAACTACTGAAGTGAAGAAGCTGTGAAGAAATCTTTGCAGAGAGTGTAAATATGAGTGGTTGCTTTAAGAGGAATAACTGAAGTTGTTAAGCTCTTTAAAAAAAAAAAAAAAATACAAGACATTGAAGAAAGATCCCTAAACCAAACGTGATGGAGCTCGGTGGCATAATCTGTGCTGCTTCAGGCTGTTTGCTTCAGGTCTACCCAAAGCACCTTATGATTCTGCAGATGACGTGAAACATTGGGAACTATTTGTTTGCCTTATCAGCATCAGTTTGCAGAACACTGAAGTTGTATGTGTTAGATTTCTGTTTCTGACTTGCTTTTGTTCAAACAGTGTCACAAAGCCGGGGTTTTTACAGAAACCAGACAAACAGTTTAATTGTGACTTTGAATGAGAAACTCTCCGTTTTTTGTCAGAATTTGTATCCTGCTGTTGGTTTATTGAGTGTTCATCACTTTTTTGGATAAATTTATAGTTCACTGATGGATAGTATTTTCAATTCAGCCTTTTGCAACACATGAATCCTAAAAAGATTTGTGTGGATATCATGGAGTGTTAGTTACCGGTAGTTAGAGGCCTTTATTATCCATTCTTGCAGTATTGCACTACGTAACAATAAAGAACATGTTTACAGGGTTTTCTGGGTCAAATTCAGCAGTTAGTTGTGTGCAGACTCCCCTGAACCACGTGGAGGTTACGCACATCTCACCTGGTGCAGAATTTGGTTCTATAATATGTTTACAGGTTACACTCTTTCTATAGCTGTGTTTTTGTATTATTTTTTCTCCACTGTTAGTCTAGAAGCCAAATTTGTTACTACAGTATAACCAAAGTCATAACCAACAATGTGCAATTTATTGTAGATCAACTTGTCATATAAATATTAGTTTGATTTCTTTTATAAATGTGGGTATTTTTTGTATTAATGTCAACCCTGCTTTTGAGCAAGTGTGAGCTAAAAAAGATGAGCAGATTTGGTTCTAAAAAAATTATTTCTATACCTGGCTTGCTCCAATTTTAACATTTTATCACCAGTGTTATCAGAGGACATGAGAGTCCCTAGCTCTGGCCAGCAAATTTCTGTTTATTGTGTCTTTATAAATATGCAAGGAGTAAGTGTAGCACATCTCTCTATAAAGGTATGTAAATTACGTAACAAATGTCATTAATGGGTCTTAAGGGATACTTAAAATGCCGCTTTTGTTTTATCCTTTCACTAAGTTGTTAGGACTGAGAATATGACATGTAAATAAAGGTAACTTATACAGATTTCCCAAATCTATATGCAGTTTTGTAAAACATGAATGACGTATCAGCAAATCTGTATAGATTTGAATATAGCAGGTTTTGTTGCATACTTTAAGATATAAAATAAGGAAACCGAAAGCAGTAAATAAAAGTTTTATTCTAGTAAGTTGTGACTCCGTTCTTTGAATTGGTAGTCCTGGAATGTAGCAGGAATTCAGTGAAACCCTGGGTCATAGTGGAGACTAAACTCCCTGACATCTGCAGGAAGGGCCAAGTCATGGAAAGGCAGTCTGGGAGGCTCCTGGAGGGATTGGATCACAAAAAGCTTCATGGGAGTGCTGGCTTGGCCAACAGGCAGATGCTTTCCTGTATAGGATCTCAGGTAGTGACAGGACTAGGGGGAAAGGAGCAAAGCAGGAGCTGGGTAGATTTAGACTGGATGTGAGGAGGAAGTTCTTCACTGTGAGAGTGGTGAGAGCCTGGAAAGGGTTACCCAGGGAGGCGGTTGAGGCCCTGTCCCTGGGGGTTTTTAAGGCCAGGCTGGATGAAGCTCTGGCCAGGCTGATCTAGGGTGGGATGTCCCACCCTATATCATCTAGATTAGACTAGATGATCTTTTGAGGTCCCTTCCAATCCCTAATGATTCTACAATTCTATGATCTGCTGTGTGCTCCTTTGTACCTATATTTTCTACACATCACACCTCTGTATTTTCTAAACATATACTTGGGTTTGGGCACAGCAGCTCTGAAGAGGCAGCTCTGAACACTGGCCTGTTCTTCACCAGAACTTCCATTTCTGTTACAGCTCAGTGCCATCTGCGGAGCCTTACCAGTGGGAGTTTAACTGCCACTTCCTCGTGTGAGTAACAGTGACCATCTCTGTTACTCTGTCATGTTACTCAGCATCCAGTAGTGGCAAAGGAGGAGTGAGGCAGAAACAAAAATGGTCAGAGGGCTGGAGCCACCTCCCTTACGAGGACAGGCTGAGAGAGTTGGGGTTGTTCAGCCTGATGAGGAGAAGGTTCTGGAGAGACCTTACAGCGAACCTCCAGTACCTGAGAGGGGTCTGTCAGAAGGCTGGGGAAGACTGTTCACAAGAGCAGGGAACAATAAGACAAGGGGTCATGGTTTGAAGCTGGAAAAGGGTTGATTTAGGCTGGGCATCAGGAAAAGGTTCTTTAATGTGAGGGTGGTGGATCCCTGGAACAGGCTGCCTAGAGAGGTGGTGGAGGCCCCGTCCGTGGAGACATTCAAGGTCAGGCTGGATGGGGCTCTGGGCAATCTGGTCTAGTTAGAGATGTCACTGCTTTTCTTGGGGGAGGTTGGACTAGATAACCCTTGGGAGGTCCTTTCCAACCATATGATTCTGTAATAAGATGCTAATTCCAGAGGAGAGAGTGAACCGTCATGCGTGAGAGAGGAGATGGCTGCAGCACGAATCGTTTAGCTGTTCGCAGCTGAAAAAACGCTGCACTGAGAATTCATTTGTGGGTTTAGGCGTCGTTTTATGGGCTGATTTCAGAACCTGAAAACACCGGAGAAGCTGCCTTGCGGTTAACGTTTGTCTCCTGCTGCCTGAGCCCGCGTCTGCTTCTCGGCGTGTCCCGGGTCGCCGCTTAGGGCCGCCGCTGGGCCACTGCTCGGAGCGGCCGCCAGGTGGCGCCATCGCGGGTCGGCCCGTGCTGACCCCGAGCCTGCAGCGGGACTGACAAGGGGGGTCGGGGTGGACGGGACGCTGGGGGTGACAGCAGCGTCCGACAGGACAGGCTTAGATCGGTCAAGGATGGTGTGAAACAGCCTGGAAGTCCTTCAGGAGCTTAACTTTGCCAGTGCTTACGAAGCATACGGGTTTGTGGGTTATTACTCCTTTATCTGTGTGCTGCTAACCGCTGCAGCCAGCAGTGCTTCTGTACCCGAACAAATACACGCGAGGCTTCTCGAGGAGTTTTGTGTTACCTAAAGTTTATCTTTTGCCTGAGAAAGGTAAACTGTATAGCCTAATCTCATCAAAGGTGTGCAGGCCAAGCGCCGTGATGCAAAGGGCTGCCTGGGCCGGGACCGAGGTTTTATTAGATGTCCAATCCATGTCAATAATTTTGTTTGTATTGGTCTGAAATTGCTGTTCTCTATCATCTCATATTTACCCCAAAGGTTATTGTTATATGTGGAAAGCCTTTCCTTCAAAATTAATTTTTCCTTGAAAAATTGATTTCTCTTAATTTTCAGGCTGGGTGTTATTTCTATCAAACCAAACTTTTCTCGCGGTGGTGCAGGAACCATTCTGTGATTCCTCAGCGTCACAGAATCATCCTTATTGCATTGTGAGCCAGAGCCCTGGGTTTGTAGGAAGCTAAACCAGTCCTTTCTGTTGAATGCCTCTTGTGCTGTTCAAAGGAATTAAAAGGATTTAAATTATTTTTAATTGCTATTAAACACTCCTGTAGCACATTGATTAAATTTTGCTAGAGACAGGGTTGAGTACTCTTGTGTCAAACCTAGGCAAAATATGAGAGTAAGCTACTTGTTTTCTTTCTCTATCCTGCTTTTAACTCTGTAACCTCACTGTTTCATATAAAAACTAACTTCGCAAGCTTTACTAGTGCGTTGGCATCTGTTTTACTCCGTAAATCCACAGCACAGTTTGTTCCTGCCTCACTAAGTGGTGGCGACCCACGGAGATCCATGGATACCTCTGGTATACTTCAGTGTGAAATGTGTTCTGGATCAGCACACATTTCCTTTTTTATTTCTGATTTTTACTGTTTTCAGTGCAACTTCACTGTCATTGAGCAAATACTCCTCATCAATTCCCTAGGGTGGGAATTTCATCACTGCGATGATCACACATCTAAAAACTAAATATGAAGTAATTGAACCTGAATACATGTAACTTTAAATGCTGTTTTCATTTGACTCATTTCTTGTGTGGTCAAAAAAATGTTGATTGTTAGGAGACCAAACTCTATCTGTCCCTCTTCATGCTGTCAGGTTATTTGTGTTTTCCTTTCTGTTTCTAATGAATTAATTTGTCATGATGCTTGAGTTTTTCACATAGGGCCTTGCCAAATGAATTTCTTTGTAGGAGATTCTGCCTTTTTTAGGGCAGTTTGTTTGTTTTATTATTTGACTTTTTTAAGGAACGATCTTTTTAAAGGAATGAATGTGCAATTCTTACGATGCGAAGTAAGAGGAGCTCAGCGCCACCACCATAAATCCACACTTCCTGATATGCAGCTTGCTGAAACATCTATATGTTTAACAGGCACCCAACACCTTCCATCTCCCACTGTTAGAAGTGAAGCAGTTAGCAGCTGTCATATTGCTCTGCAGTGTTGCAAAATCAAGACACAAGCACAAGCTTTGGTACCCTTTGAAGTGGAGGCTTAATGGCTTTTTGTGCATGGAATATGTATTACTAGCACCCTGATCAGAACCCAAACAGCTCACAAAGGGGGTACTGAGGAACAACTTCCACCTCATGTTTGGTTTACATCCACGTGACAGTAGGAAAATGCTTTCTTTTGCGGAGCTGTCCTTAATTTGAGGTTTCTTGCTTAATGAGACTTGAAACAAATTCTGCATTGTAGGTTTCAGGTTTTCATTCCATTGAGAGGCTTGGGATTTCTGGGAGGCAGGAAGCAAAGAGGCTTGGAAATCCTGAGCTAGATGTTAAGTGAATGAGCATGCCCCCTGAGAAAAGACAGATAAGGCTGTGACAGAACATAAAACTTGCTGTGGTATGGTTTTAGACTGCAGAGTATTTCATCACAATTTGTTTTTCACAAGTCCTTTTGAGTTTAATTTAATGGAAAATGTTTGCATAATTGTCTGAGAGCTTTTCTAATATCTTCTACGAGCTGAAATGTTTCTGACTCAGGTTTTGTTTTGCGAGCTGAGAAGCATAACCTTTGAGAGGCTGGCGAACACACACATCCTACTATGCACTGGGAGTGTACAAAATGCTAAAGGTTTAACCTGCGGACTGCTTGCTGACCTTTTGCATGCAAATCTGTCAAAACCTTCAACTGGACATCAGCTAGAGAAGAAACTTTAAGGCTGATTAACGCAAATAGAAAACCATGTGGCTCTGACTTGTAGTAATTCCCCCCGGATGAGAAACTGTTGCTGTGCTGCTAGAGCTGCCAGAAACAAACCCCAACTGCCCAGGAGAGGCTGTGACATGTAATAAAGGGTTTTCCCTGAAAAACAGCTATAATCTACATAAGAAAAGTTTAATTAATTGCCAAGCCCTGATAGAGTTATCTGAGCAGGATGCTTCATCGACTTCAAAGGGATTTTTGTCTGCTTAAGGAATGCAGGGTCAGGCCCTTAACTAGTGATAACTTTCCTCAATGAGTTGTCAGATATGACAAACTGTGCCACTTCAGCAGAGGTTACCCTGGCCTGGCCGTGCCATCCCTTTCTCCTGAAAACCTACTTTTTTCCTTTGCCTGGGTAATTTTTAACTTTTCCTTTGGCTGGTTGCTGTGTAGAAGAGCTTAGAAATCACTCTAGCTGAAGCCTTGAAGTCTGTGAATATGGATTTTCTTTGCTTTGGATACCTATAACGGTATTTTCTAATTAGATTGCAATATATAACGAATTCAGTTACTGAAAGCATTCAGTGGAGTTTGAGTTTCCCCAATTCCGTGAATTGCAGCCCAGCAATTAGTTGTCTATCCTTAATAGTTTTATTGCTAATTAGTTGTTCATTCACTGTTCTCAATAAATGCATTTCTCTCTGTGTAGGTTTGCAGGATTGAATCAAAACCCAGGAGACTGTGAAGCTGCTTATTCATATCCTGGGTCTCAGTCCTATAATTAAAGGCATCCTTTGCTTATTAGTATTAAGCAATCATATATATCCTGCACAGAATATTTTCTTCACATATTAGTAAAGAAGAATTCTTCATAATTTATCAGAACACTAGAACTGTTCTTTTCTTAGGAATTTAATTATTCAAGTAAATAATTATTTAATTATTAAAATAAAATTTAGCTATCAGGACCTGTAAAAGGTGCTGCTTCATCCAAGGCAAAATTAATACCAGTGGCTGAGCTTTGTTAACAGGCGGGTAAAAATTCTGTCTTTTTGTTTACATGCAGAACGCAAAGTCTGACTGTAAACCATTCAAAGATCAAATTTTCACTTACATAGAAGTCTACAGTTTTCTAAAGATAAAGAGCTGGAGTTGCAGCCTTTTCCACACGTACTTCCTGAATTACAGAAGTCATGTTGTGGTCATATAAACACCAATTTGTACTGGAAAAGGTCCAGCTTCTTAATTGAATCTTAAGGTCCAAACCGGCTGGATCAGTTGATTTATCCTACTGTAGAAAGGAGTTAATCCTCATCTAACTTGAAGACCAAACAGCAGCAGGGATGAGGTGATGAGGTGGGGCTGCAGCTTGCTCAGGATCCTCTGGAAGGGTCATTTTTCCATCTCTGCACCTCCTGAAACCAGAAGGAGTTTAATGTTCAGGGGAGGATTTGGACTTCTGCATGCTGATGAAACCTTATTAGTTAGGCTAAGCTACTCCAGATGGGATTTGTACTTGGGAACTGCTCTGGTCCTCAGCTGAGCATATTAGGCTAATTCAGCTCCCTAACTTGGCAGAAAAGTTCCCTGCTGCCACACACAAATTTTTTCTTAGTATGTGCTATAGAGTTATTTTTAATCCAGAGAATCTAATCAGCACAAAATAGTCGAAACCAGGACAGTATGAACCTTCTGTCAGGCCCATGGTTTGTGTCCCCTGTGGATATTGTCTTCCCAGACAAGCTCTGACGTGCTCCAGCATTTGGCCATTGTGACTTCCTAAAGGTACCCCAACATAAACGACAGTAAAAGGTTACTTATTTAGCAAACATAATCCTGGGGTAAGGACGAGATACCAGATAGCAGCAGAGCTGAAACCAAGTTACCCTGCTAGCAGCTGTAATTGTGGGTTGCTCTCTTGCTGTGCTCTGCTGGCACATCTGTGTATCTGCATGCTACACTGAACCAGGAACTTGATTCTAGCAGAAAAAAATAGTTGTATTTCTGCCCTCGTGTTCTCTGTGTCAGGATGGGTTCTCTGATGTGATTCCTCACTCAGCCACACAAGCTGTTACAGCAGCCCAGTGCAGGCTCTGCAAGCTGTGGAGTGCTGAATTGCATCAGACAAACTGAGGGTGCTTGTGGATGTGCTTCCAGCAAAAGCCTTCATCTCCTCCTCCTGTCCTGCTTTGCCTGGGCAGGGTACAGATAGACACCTGAACACTGCAGGGAAAAGAGGAGCTACACCAGCTCCCCTCAGCCCTAGGGGCTGTGCAGGGCACCTCGATGCAGCCCCTATGGGTTCCCACGTGATTCCTGCAGCCCAGCTGAGATGAAATCCCAACGGCTGCAGCCGATAGAGGCAGTATAAGTTTAGCATGAAAAGAAAATCCCCCTCTGTGCCGCCCAGCTTTTGGCTCCCTTCAGTTTGCACACACCCCCACGGCTCACTCCTTGCACCAGGGTGTCGCCTTTAGCAGTTCAGCCTGAATTCTTTCTAAAGCCATTCTGGTGTAAGTCACAGCTCTGCATGTCCCTTCAAACATCTTGATGCCCATCCCCAGAGCTGTGGTGGGTGTGGGAGCAAAGCCTGTGTGCATGTGAAGGGGAGGAGGTGCTGGGATCATGACTTGAAGTCTTCAAATCTGTTTATCTTCACAGTCATGAGAGGTGATTGCTCTCCTGTGACAGGACAGTGCTCTGGAGGGAGCTGCACTGGCTACAAGGAGATAAACCCATGGGGATGGGGCATAGGCTGCTTTGGCCAAGTGGTCTCTCCCTGACCAGCAGTTTCTTAAGTCTCTCTGAGATGAAATGGGACAAGAACAGCAGGAGGCCCCCTCCAGGCCTTCTTTTTAATAGTTTCTTGGGATACATTTTAGATAAGAAGAGAGCCTGCATTGTTAACAAGCTAAGAACACAAAGACAAAGGAAAGGGCTGCAATAATTCACAGCAAAAATAAATTGGTATCTGTAGCACAGTCCATTCAGCAGTACATCCAGCTTACAGTCAGCCTCTGACTTGCCTTGTTTTTAATTTATTTTATTTCCAGTAATTGTTTCCTGATTGCAAATGTATAGAGGAAAAGGGGCAGAAAGGATTTCCCTATTTCCTGTCGTAACAGCAGAATGAAGGTAACTTATGCAGGGATGAAAGGGGGCCATATTTCATGCCTGTTGCTAAACAAATAGCTGCAGAACAATGGGCTGTCATGATAAGCAAGAAAGACACTAACAAAAAGCTGCCAGTTGGAGAGATTCCTTTGTAGATTCAAACACAGAAAGTGGTAACCTAGGAGATATTTTCTTTGTGTTCAGTTATTCTTGATTTGATACTTATTGTATTGACCCATGTGTTAACACTTGGATTTCTGGAGGACAACATCAGAGTACAGTACTGCAGGTTTTCCAGGATGTGGGTTTGTTTTCTTATCGGGGAAGGGTTTGAGAGAGGGAACTGTTCTGAGACAAAAAACCACAGAGACTGCAAATGCATTTTATTGGGCAGCACTTCTCCACCTGCTAGTTGTTCCTGCTCCTCACTGCAATTTCCACTTACACGTAAACCCTTAATGCAGTTAACTCACGTGTGTGCAAAACCCAGCTCTGCCTGGCGGGCTGCTGTCACTCTGGTCCTAAGGTAGCCAAGCGTTGAGGGCTAAGCATCCCTGAATCAAAGAATCATAAAATTGTAGGGGCCAGAAGAGACCTCACCTAGTCCAATCCTTGTACCAGAGCAGGATCACCTAGAGCAGATCCCACAGGAACATGTCCAGAAGGGTTTTGAATGCCTCCAGAGGAAACTCCACAGCCTCTCTAGACAGCCTGTTCCAGTGCTGTCACCCTCACCATGATAAACTTCTTCCTTATGTTTAAATTTAACCTCCTGTGTTCCAGTTTGTGCCAGCTGTTCCTTGTTCTACTGTTGGGCGCTGCCAGAGGAGCCTCGTCTTCTCATCCTGCCCTGTAGACACTTATAAGGATTCACAGGATCTCTCCTCAGCCTCCTTCTCTTCAGGCTGAACAGCCCCAGCTCTCTCAGCCTCTCTTCATAAGGAAGATGCTCCAGCCCCCTGATCATCTCAGTGGCTCTATGCTGGACTGTCTCCAGTAGCAACCTGTTCCTCTTGAACTGAGGAGCCTGGAACTGGATGCAGTATTTCAGATGAGGCCTCACCAGGGCAGAGTGGAAGGTGAGAACAACCTTCCTTGACCTACTGGCCACGCTGCTTGTAATACACCCCAGGAGCCCATTGGCCTTCTTGACCACAAGGGCTGGCTCATGGCCAGCCTGTGGTCCACTGCGAGTTCTCCTCCCCAGAGCTGCTCTCCAGCAGGTCAGTCTCCAAGTTGTGCTGATCCATGGGGCTGTTCTTCCCAATGATGCAGCATCTACACTTGCTCTTGTGGAACCTCATCAAATTTCTCTCCACTCATCTGTGGGAAGGCAGCACAGCCCTCCAGCATGGCAACCACTCCTCCCAACTTTGGGTCATCATCAAAATGGCTGAAGGTATGTTCTGCTCCTTCCTCCAAGTCATTGGTGAACATACTGAATAGGACTGGATCCAGTACTGACCTCTGAGGAACCCAACTAGACACAGGCCTCCAACTTGACTTCACACCACTCACCACAGCTCCCTGAGTTGTGCTCTCTAGCCAGTTCCCAGTCCACCTCACTGTCCAATCACCAGGCAGAGAAGGCCAGAAGAGAAAGCACAATAAGAACTCATGTGTGTATGGGGAAGACCACAATTGGGATCAGGGTGTCCAAAGGTGTGTGCTCTCCCTTGCTGTATCTGTGGTTTATTAGAGGTACCAGGATACCCAGAAGGCCAGCAACTAGGAAACAGCAGGTGACCTGGGTATTTTTCACACTTTCCACCAGTGGGGAACTGGCATGGGAGAGTGAGGAAAGGCATTCTGCCAGACTCCTGTGATGTTCCTTCTCCAGACATCCTGCACTTACCTCCAGCAGCAGTGGAGGATGTTGGGATGTCCTCGTTCTCTTGGTGAAATCTGTGGCAGGTCCGTCTTCACTCTGTAGAGATGACCCTTCAGGGATGGGCATAAGCATTTGGAGGTTGCCCCTAGGGCACTGGAAAACAGCCTGGCTGAGGTCTGCCCACCAGTTTGTGCCAGTGGAGCACTGTGGTGGAAGGTGTCTGGAAGAAAAAAAGGCATTAAAAAAACACTGATGTGTCAAATAATTGGACTTGTTCCACTTCGGTGTCTGCTGGTTACAACCGGAGGAGACTGGTGTTAAAGTCCCTGTTCAAGGAAGAGTGCTTTTGCCGGACAGGAAGACTCCCTGCAGAAAAAATTTCATCGTGATCCCAAAGGCTCACCTCAAGGTGTGTTTGCCCACCTGCTTGTGGAAGGAGTGAATCTTCTTGACTTGGATGAGAGATTAGGGTTCACTGTCAGCAAGCTTATTGATGACTGAAAGCTGGGAGGAGTGGCCAGCACCCCAGCAGACTGTGCTGCCATGCAGCAGGACCCGGACAGGTTGGAGAGCTGGGCAAGGAGAAATTTAATGAAATAAAACAAGGACAAGTGTGGAGTCTTGCATCTGGGCAAGAACAACCCCAGGTAGCAGTATAGGCTGGGGACTGACCTGTTGGAGAGCACTATACGACAAAGGGACCTAGGGGTCCTGGTAGCCAGCAGGATGACCATGAGCCACAATGTGCCCTTGTGGCCAAGAGAGCCAACGGGTGGATCAGAATGGGGGTGGTTAGCAGATCAAGAGACGTTCTCTTCCTCCTCTACTCTGCCCTGGTGTCCAGTGCTGGGCCCCTCAGTTGAAGAAAGACACGGAACTGCTAGAGAGAGTCCAGTGCAGAGCAACGAAGGTGATGAAGGAAGTGGAACACCTCCCTGATGAGGAAAGGCTGAGGGAGCTGGGTGTCTATAGCTTGGAGAAGAGGAAATTGAGGGGTGACCTCATTAATGTCTATAAATGTGTGAGGGGTGGGTGTCAGAAGGATGAAGCCAGACTCTTTGCAATGTCATCTGGTGACAAGACAAGGGGCAATGGGTGTGAGCTGGAACATAGGAGGTTCCATATGAATGTGAGAAGGAACTTCTTCCCAGTGAGGGTGACGGAGCACTGGAAGGGTCTGCCCAGGGGGGTTGTGGAGTCTCCTTCTCTGGAGATGTTTAAAACCTACCTGGATATGTTCCTGTGCGACTTGGTCTAGGTGATCCTGCTCCATCAGAGAGATTGGACTGGAAGATCTTTCAATGTCCCTTCCAATCCCTGATGTTCTGTGATTCCGTGATTCTCAGAGAAGGCAACAGGTAACCAATCCTACACAGATTCCAAATGAAGTTAGAATCCACTAAGTGACTAAATGTGCCTAAAGTAAACATTTGTGCTGTGGGTTTTGATTGTTATCTTAGTGCACCGTAAATGGGTGAATTCCATTGAAACTGAGTCAAGAGTTTGCTATGAGAAACAGCAGAGAGTCTAAGCATGCCCACTGGGACATTGGAGCAAGAGCTCAGGGGCTTTCCTGAGCAGAAGGGTTAATGACTTCCTGCCAGGAGTGCAGCACTGCAGCAGCCCCTCAACTGGATCCTGAGGACTCCCCTGGCTGAATGCAGGGTCAAGCTGATGCAAATTTCTATGATTCACCTGCAGTTAATAGGGCTCCTGCAATTGCCTCTCAGCCTGCCCTGAACAATGACCAGAGCTTCAGGGCTGCCCCAGCGCTGCTAAGCTGCCATAGGGACTGTACCCTCTCGCCTGCCCTGGGTGCCTGCAGCTACAGCTTTGCTCACACCAGCAGTGCCACTGAGCAGCTTCTCTGGTGATCTGCTGGCGGAAGTGGAGGATCCCCAGTGGCAGTGTGCCCAGGTGGCCAAGAAGGCCAAAGGCATCCCAGCCTGCATCAGAAATAATGTGACCAGCAGGACCAAGGAGGTGATCCTGCCCGTATACTTGGCCCTGATAAGACTGCCCCTTGAGTACTTCTGAAGTGCCCAAAACTGGCACTTCAGTTTGGGCACTTCAGAAGGACATTGAGGTGCTGGAGAGAGGGCAGCTGGGCTGATTAGGAGTCTGGAGAATAGGTCTGATGCGGAGAGGCTGAGGAGGCTGGAGCTGTTCAGCCTGAAGGAGGCTGAGGGGAGACCTCACTGCTTTCCACAACTACCTGTAGGGAGGTTGTAGTGAAGTGGGTATTGGCCTCTTCTCCCTGGTGGCTAGTGATAGGACAAGAGGAAATGGGGTCAAGTTGTGCCAGGGGAAGTTCAGATTTGATCTCAGGAAAAACTTCTTCCCAGAAAGAGTAGGGAGGCCTTGGAACAAGCTGCCCAGGGAGGGATGGAGGCACTGGTCCTGGAGGAGTTTAACATATGGGCAGGTGTGACCTTGAAGGTCTTTTCTAACCTTGATGATTCTATGAGCTGGGACCTGGCACTGATAGCAGAGAAGAGCTAAGCCTGTGGGGCTGGGAGCAAAATCATAGAATCATTAAGTGATGATATAATATCTCATATAATCATCAGTGTTGGTTATATGTTGGCATAAAAATAGATTTGAACTCTAGGGCCCTATTACTGCCTCTTCTTACAAGGTGCAACTAATTGATGATATTGTTGTCACAGCATGTGTGTCAATAGCACACTTAGACTGCTGTGAGCAGCTCTCTCCCTACTTCTCCTGTTTCTCACTCATGGGTGCTCATCACCTTCTGTTGGTGATGTTACTGCATTAGAGCAGAATTGGTTCAGTGCTCCTGGATGGACTGACAGCTGCCCTCAGACACATGAGCAGTAGAGCAAAGCCCTGAGCTAGATCTGTTCATGCCAATCTGATTTTTAAATCTTCTTTCAAGGAAACACTTACACAAGCCTTGCCAGGGTTGAGGCTGAAATGCAGTGTAAGGTAAGTCCAGTTATTTACAGACAGCAGCCTGTGACTTCAGCTGCTGGTAGCACTTCAGAGAGCTCTTACTACTTATTGGAGTTTCAAGGCACTGAGAAGCTGACTGCTGAAGCTGTTGCTTCTTTCAAAGATGTGTGCAGCTTATTTGCAGACTCCACAACCCAGTGTTAAGCACAGAGAAGGGTTTATATGGGTCTGAAAAGAACCACAAAAGTTTATGCTCATCTAACTATAGATCTGCTTAATTCCAGTAAGGAATTTGCTGTTTGAGGAAAACCTCTTGGAGAAAAATGAAAATGGTAATACTGGTGTTTGCAGCTGCACAGGCCCAGGAACAAGGGGCGCTCCAGCCCTTTCCTCTGTTAAGCCAATTAACACAAACATTGCATTTGATCTCGTGAGTTAAAACCTCCTACTGGTACAGACAGCAGAGTCCAGGGAGACAGCAGAGCAGTTTCCATGCCACAGTTGAATGCAGCAGTGAGCACAGATCACACAGCTAATTGAAACTGGCTCACGAGCAGGAGTACAACTTAGTCTGTCAGTTTTGTGTCCCCCGCTCCACGAGGACCAGCTCCTGTTTCAAAAAAAGCTGTTGAACTGGGTAAGGAGATGCCTTCTCCTGGAGGGTTGGGATGGTGCCCAGTGCTGGGCAGGAAGCAGTGCCCCACTGTCCAGACCAAAGGGCTGCAGGGGGACACGACAGCACATCTAACCAGGGATGGGTTCAGCCTCTCTACCGCCTCCCTAAGCATAGAAATGTTGCTGTGTTTGTCGTCTTGATGTGCTGAGATCATCCAGGAAATCTCAGAATCAGGTCGCTCTGATCAAACAGACTTTATCAGGAGAGAGCACATGCAGCAGAAGCAGGGACTGCAGACAGAAGATGTCCGTTTGCCACAGGGGAAAAAGAGCACTTAACCATTAATGTATAAAAATGCTACAAAGGAAACTGCTTCTAAGTGATGCTTTCTTCACAGTTCACAAGTTTGTTACTGAGTTAAGTAAAACTCTGAGGAAAACTAACAAATACTGGCTCAAGTGGATGCTGTTGCTGTATTTGCTCCTACTGGGACATCCAAGCAGTGCATGTGTGGTTCTGCTCTGCACAGCAGTCTCTGTGAAACTGCCAGATTTGCATGTAAAGCAGATCTTTCTTAATTACCTTTCCTGAAAACTTGTGCTAAGATTAGAGCAAGACAAATTCTTCTGTTTGTGTGTTTTGGACAACTAAGGAAGGTGATACAGGTTAAACATTGTGTTTAGATAGCTCTGAGGCTTTTAGGGGAGCCACTGGCTGAGGCCATAGCCAGCCCTGGTGATGATGCAGCAGAAGGGGCCAAGCTGCCAGCCCCCAGCTCTGCGAACTTTGCAGTGCTGGCAGGAACAAAAAGCAGTAAAAACTTGCCTGTCACTGAAGTCAGCAGCTCTCACAACAAACACAAACAGGGGGAAAATGTGCTGAGTAAGAAAATGCCTTCCTATAGATGGTAACTTTAGAAATCTGAACAGATGAAAAACAGCTTAGAAATCACAGCCTACACCCAGAGGGTAAAGTCAAGGGTGGGGCTGAAACCTTAAATTGTAAGTAGCAGCATTTGTTTTGGTATCTCCCTTACAAATTGTTCATAGGGTGTTGAGAGTGTGGTTTGTTTCAGGAGATGGGTTAGTGGTTTGGGGTTTGACTTGATCTCAAAGGTCTGTTTTCCAACCTTGATTATGCTATAATTTTCAAGCTGTACGTTGGCAGTTTAGCCTGTGTTCTAGCAAGCTGCACTTTGAAGTTCAGGTAGCTGTAAACTGATGGCTTTCTGCTGCAGATAAGCAAAGGGTGGTTCATCCTGGGCAGTGGAGTTCTGCCCCACATGGCCATCTGGAAGTGGTTTAATCGATGCCATATGAAGGGGTTAGCGAGAGCCACTGACAAAACTGTCTGCTCATTGTTGGTCAGCTCCCCCATTGCCTTCAAAACTGAGTCTGTATGTGAAAGCCAGTTTCACGCGGGCATGGGGCTGCTCTGCGAAGCTTGCACACCCCTGCATTGGGCACTGAGGGGCCACTAACTAGGGCTCAGGTTGGGGCTCCCTGAGCCTGCTGGATGCCCGGAGCGCTCCCTCCACGTTCTGGCACTGCCGGGTCGGGCAGGGTGCGGGGCCATACCGGGCAAGGCTTGGCCCGCAGCCCCTTCCCTGGCCGTGAAACATCGGAATCAGGGCTGTTCGGGAGGGAGGGCTGCCGTCGGGTTCCTACGCCGTGCGGGAGCAGCCGACTCTGTCGGGCAGCGCTGGCGCTCCCGGGGCGGGAGTCGGGCCGTGCTCGGCCGACACAGAACCTCGTGCTTGGGGCCGGCGGGTACCGCCGCCGCGCCCCCAAGCCGGTATTGTCCGCCGCGGCCCGCCCCGTCCAGCGCCGGCCCTTCCTCGCCCGCCCCTGCCCCTCGCCCCTTTCCTCCCCAAAGGCCAATGGAGACGAGATGCGGCGAGTAGGGTCGGGACGGGCGCGCCGGGGCTGCTCCGTCCATCCCCTGTCTCCTCCCACCGCCCGCTGACCGCTCGCTCTGTGCTGCGGCCGCGGAGCTCGCAGCCGCCGGCGCTCCATGGAGCCGTTCCGCTGCCGGGCACTGCTGCGGGCGCTGCTGCTTCCGCTGCCAGGTGAGTCGCCGCGCACGTGCGCGGGTTCCCCAGGGAGCGGCGGGAACGGGACCGGGACAGGGACAGGGACCCGGCCGCTTTGTTCACACCGGGGCGGGAGACGCGCGGAGGAGCTGCCGCGCAGCCCCGACGGCAGGGGGCGCGCTCTTGGCGGTCGCGTTCCGCGGGGCTGAGAAGGGGGCGCTCGGTACCGACCGCGATACCACCGAGCTGCCCCGGAGGGCTCCTACCCTGCCGCACCAGCGTGGCCCCACGGCGCCAGCCCATGCTCACCCCACAGCAGGGCCGCGGCTGTGTGTATGTGTCCGAGATGCTGGTTCTGCCACTTCTTGCTACAAGGTATTGGGAAAGCAGGAGGTGAACGCGCGGTGCTTCCAGCCCGACGGCTCTCCCCGGGGTTCGGTGAGTTTGGAGGGCTCAGGACTCCCGGACCGCCAGTAACAATGGTGTGACCTCGCGTTGGGGCTCAGTGAGCTGAGCCACAGTCCGCAAAGTGTTTGGTAACATGCAGAGGTGGACTTACGGCAGAATCTCTTTTCCCCACTCTCTCTCTCAGGGCTGTGGTGCTTTAGCGAGCTGCTTTTTGTGAAGGAGCCTCAGGACATTGCGGTCTCAAGGAAGGATCCAGTGGTGTTAGACTGCCAGGCCCACGGCGAAGCTCCTATAGCCATTACATGGCTGAAAAACGGAGGGAAAGTAGCTGAAAATGAGCGGATCTACACCTTATCCAATGGCTCCTTGTATATCAGTGAGGTGGAAGGAAGGAAGGGAGAGCTGTCAGATGAAGGGTTTTACCAGTGCCTGGCTCTCAACAAATACGGGGCCATTCTCAGTCAAAAAGGCCATCTCACACTAGCAAGTAAGTGCCAGCTCACGTTTGCTAAACTGCTCCTGAGTTTGTAACTGCGGTTCCCCACACAGCACATCAGTTTGAACGTGTACTGAAAAGACAGTTTACAAAAGTAACTTAATTCTGCAGAACCTTAATTTCTTTTTAATTGTTTAAATGTTATGAGCAAAACCTGTGTTTGCACCTTTTTGAGCCGCTGATGTGGCAGCACTGGTGCAGCCAGCTGTGAGACTTCTCTGGCAGTGGGGCCTCATGAGGGTTGCCCATGGGGTTCACTGTTTACAGAGCAGGTGGTGAGGGAAGAGCTGCTCTGGCAACCTTCTACAGAAGCCCTGGGTCTTGTTTCTCAAGTGCTGTTCAGGCAGCCTTACAAGTGTTCTCTACAAATGCAGTAAAACAGTTGTTCCTTGTTTGGTAGCTGGATGTTGTGTTGTTCCATCTTGGGCCAAGGCAGAACGATAATGCAGATGGCTGCCTTTGAGACATGAAAGAAGAGAAGGGTTTAGTGGGCAGCCATGAAGGTTAAATTACCCAGCCCTTGCTTTGCTGACACATATGTTCAGTCAGGCAGATGTGGGTGCTGTCCATTTTGCAGCTGCTTCAGGGTGCTCTGGAACCAACTGACCATAAGGCCTGTTGTGTGGTTCCACTAGGAAATGAGTAATGTGTTTAGGATGACTTCCTACTACTGCTTATATAGCAAAGGAAATATTTGTGTATAGGTGCTTTTATGGTTTTAAGTCTGACCCTGGATGTGTGTTGCCTTCCGTTTTATCTTTCTGTTGTATCTTCAAGTGTTTTGAGCAACATCTGTGTGTTGGGAACTAAGCACTGTGCCAGTGCAGCCCTTTGCCAGGAGGCTGCTTCTACAACACTGTCTTATTTTTGCTTCATAGAAGTATATGGAGTCATCTCAAAGGAAGTATAATACAGACAGTATGCAGTCTGTGTAGTCTTCTCACATTCCCTCTATAATAGGACTTAATCTAATAGGAAAAGGTTTCCTTTGGCCTCTTCAATCCTCTTCTATCAGCACAAAACTATGGTGCTGATACCTCTATGGAAACTCAGTGGTGCTTGCAAATGGCAAGTTTTACCATATTCAGTCTGAACCTAGTTAATACAATTGGTCCATCAGCTTACTCTCAGAAATGTCTGAATGCTAACTTGTGTTAGTTTGTAGTATGTGCTGCTCATCTGTTTGTGAAAACTGCCTGTAAGAAACCCCAGGAAGGTGTGAAATGCCTTGTTCAGTGACCCAAAGTGTTGGGCAGTTGGAAACCAGCCTGGGAGCAGGTGGCTCCAACTAAGTGGTGAGTTTTCCATATGCTGTCGGAGGCTGAACTGTGAACATTCAATTTCAGAAACTTGTCTGCTCATTGCTTTGTATCACAGCATCTTACTCACCCTCAGGATCATAATAACACATCAAGCAGTTCTGGGATACTTTTGACAGAAAGGTGAAAACGGAAGTGATTATTGCTGACATTCAAATTCACATAATTAAGATTCAGACTATCTCATGCTGAAGGAAATCTTTCTGAAGAGGACAGGATTGTTTGCTGTTAATAGATATAAATCGAAGCGTGAGACACTGCAGGGTAAGCTCTGTGCTCAGTGTCAGAGAACTTCTGAAAGAGTGCAGCGATACTTAGTGTGTCTGTTTTTATCCAGACAGTGCTGAAGGTTTATAAATGTTTTGTTTCTCACATGCACTTTATTTCACCAGCAAGATGGTTTCATTTTGTTTTGCCCTTTTGATGATGAAAGATTTCCACCAAGGAAGAGCTGAGAACCAGTAGATTGCATGCTGTGGACTGACACTTGTTTTGCAGCCCTTCTTCCTCCCCCTTTTAATACTGTGACAAAAGGTTTCTTTCTCTTCTTTGAACACTTGCAAGATGTCCTATGGCTGTTGGAGAAAACTGGAAGAGATAGTAGATACATAATGATCACAGTAGGTGGTGTTGACTTAGTGATTAAGTGGTTGACTAGTGGCCAAACATGATGCTATCCTCTGTAGCAGTCCTATTTCAATCCGAACAGTTTCAGACTGTCATCTTTACTGTAAAGCTATGAAACGAGGCAGTCATTTGTACAGTTATATTTTGCAGCCCATAAAACACATGCAAAATCCCTTTTACATCTCATTTTTGCAGTGTTTCTGCCTGCTGCCGCAAGTCGATTGAACTTTGCAAATGTTTTAAGTGATATAAATTTAAATAATAATAATTTGAAGGATTTTGTAGGCTTATAATTTTGTTGGTCTGCTTCGATGGCAAATTACTTTGTGGTCAGGGCAGAGGAGGAACTATACGTCTGAAACAAGTGGAGAATAGGCATTAAATGGGCATTCTTTCTTTGGGGGGGAAAAAAGCAAATGCTCTCCACAGTCACTGGTAGCAGCAGGGTGTGAGGATGTTCTTTTACTCCGCCTGGTCAGAGCTTTTGCAAGTGAGATTATCTTTAGATTCGGAATTGTAATGTTTAGTGTTGCATTTGGAAATCAAAAACTTTAATCTGTCCAAGAGTTTAAGATTTGAACACACAAGGAGATCGCGTTTTGGTTTCTAAAGTTAGGAACTGGAAGCTGAAGATTGCACTCTTGGTAAGAATTCCATTATTCATGTGCAAATTAAGAATTCACAGGGTTAAAAGGTTAGAAACTGGCCAGGATGAGGTTTACCCTTGTGATAAAGAGCAGATGACCCCCATTCATTGGCCAAAGCTTTCATGTAGCTCCTCTGCAAAGTTAGTGATTGCCATGAATTGTTCTTGAGGAATGCAGAAATTCAAATGTGAGCAGGCCTTTCCTTAAGTGTCACTATGGAGCCTTATCTCCTAAGCACATCAGAGTAGGTCTGCAGGGACAGGGTTCCTCCCCAGAGGCCCCAAGGCTTTGCTTTCCTGTTGTTCATCCATGCACAAAAGAATTTGACTAATTTAGGTAATTTTTTTTCGGTGAGATCCCCCTACATTTTTAAAAAGAACCCGTGGGGCTGAGGAATCACTTAGGTAAAAATAAATATTAGTTTCAGTACATGCTTGTAGCTGATTCCAGAGCCAGCTAATTGCCCTGGGGGGAGAGGAGGGGGTTCCTGTGTGAGGGTGGGGGTAAAATGCTAATAGTGCATGCTCAAAATTCAGTTTACTGCTCCTAGGAGGGGTCTCTTTTAACAGGACATAAATGGAAAGTGTAAGCACATTTGGTACAGCTTATGAACCAGTCAAAAATAAACAAGCTGATAGGTTTTGCATTCTTGGATTTTTAAATTAGGGGAATTTAATCACAGTTAACTCAGAGTCTGTCTACAAGTAAAGCTGCACTGCCAGTAAGATGGTATTAGGAAGAAATGGAGAAGGTGGGTCATGTTCTGAAGTGAGTAATGTGGGATGAGGGCAGTGGTTGGACTGAGCATCCTGCTGATGGTTTATTTCCTTTTCACAAAAAGTGGAAACTGAAGTCTTAACCTGGTTGGATAGGAAGCGTTCAGCTGGGTAGGACAGCCCTTTCCCTTCTTCCCTTCTTATCTTTCCCTTCTTATATCTCGGCTGGATTGATTTTAACGTTTGTGAATTGCAGGAAATGTCAACCCAACTTTTTGTGTATGGGTTTCTGCATTTCACAAGAGTGAAATATAGTGTAAGCAGGATTCTGGAAGCAGAAGGTTTCTCTCGAGAGAAACTGGTGGGTGTGCTGGTGGTGTGTGTGCTGCCCTGCAGCTGGGAAACACTGGGCCTCGTGCACGTAGCAGACCACACTTCATGAAGAGTTTGTGATGTTGCTCACTGCTGTGGCAGTGCTGTGACACCTGGTCCCACTGTCATGCCACGAATTGGCAGTATTTGTGTTTCCTGATAACATCTTCTACTCTACTTCTAAAAGAATTGCTCTGAAGACCACATCCAGCCAAGCCTTGTGGTGTGCTGTGAGGATCATGCTTCCCCAGCAGTTCCAGCTCTTTGCTCCCACTGTTGCACTGTGTGGGGCTAGCTGAACAGGGAACTGATCTGGGTTAAGTTAATAGATGGTGTTTAGCCCAGTTGAGTTCCTTGATCCAGTTTGTTGAGGATCCACTCACAGCAACTGAGAGGAGTGATGTGGGTATGGGAAGGCTTAGTGGGGACAGAGGAAAGCTGGGACTTAGACTGTTGTAAAGATAAATGTTCATCAAACTAAGGTCTTTAGTTAAAATACCTGAGTGGGCAAATATTTTGCTCTGCTGTGACTAAGTTTTTTAAAATTAATGGATAGCTGTGGTCTTACAGTGTTGCTTTCCTATTTTCGTCTGTCATTTTGGATGTCTTCCAAATGCACACAGAGCTTAAAGCTTTGGTTAATTATTTTAAATAGTAGTGGAGAAAAGAGCACTTTCTGAGTTGGGAAGTGGGATTGGGAGGCAGAATCACAGAATCATCTTGACTGGAAAGGACCTGCAGGATCATCAAGTCCAGCCCTCATCCCAACATCTCCCTAACCCTTAGACCATGGCCTTAAGTGCTCTAGCTACTCATGCTTTAAACACCTCCAGGAATGGTGACACCACCACCTCCCTGGACAGTCGTTCCAGTGCCCAACCACTGTCTCACTAAAGAACTTCTTCCTAAGATCGATCTAAACCTCCCCTGATGCAACTTGAGGCCATTTCCCCTCATCCTATCATTATTAATTTGGGAGAGGAGACCAGCACCAGCCTCACTACAACCTCCTTTTAGCTTTTTTATACAAGGCAATGGTCTTGTATAAAGAGTTAGGAGAGTCTGGATGCTGTAGACCTGTTGTGGTTACTGCTTCAGGAAGCTCTTATTCTAGGTTTTGACAAGTGCTGCTTTATTGCTTTGATTAGTTGATTTGAATGTCCTGAGAGGAGAACTGTTTTCTGTGCAGAGGTTGTACATAACTGGTCCTTAGTGCATTTAACTCCAGTGTTTGAAGGCAGCTGAGGGTGTTCAATATCTGTCATCAATGTCAGCTGATAACAGTGAAAAAGAGCAATTAGCTTTTTGCTCTTCAACTGAGAAGCACTGAAGAAATAACTGGATGCACTGGGAAATATTTTCCTTCTTAACTCTTTTTCTTGCGGGTTTTTTCCTCTAGAACTTCCCCAGACATCTTTTGACCTGAACTCCCACAACACCTTTGCAGAAGAAACTGTCAACATCCTTTTAAGACATAACCACGAGTTACTTTATTATTGGGATTCTTGGCACTAGGGCTTTCCCTTTTTCCTTCTGCAATATAACAGCTCTGCACTTATAAGAGCTCTTCCACAGACAAGGGATGGGCTTTTATGTTGCCAGAACAGGAGAAGTGTATACAACTTCATTTAGATTCTGTTTCCGCTGCCGTTTTGTTGGTGACATGACCTTTCTATGAGTTTCCTCAGCACCTCAGTTGTTTCAAATTTGTGTCAAGCGCAGTGTCCAGCGAGGCAATTCATGCCCTGGCATTTCTTCCTAGCCAGTAAGACCAAAGCTCTTATAGCTTTTACTAGTTTTTATGACCACAAATTTATAATGTATGAAGTTTTAACCAGCTCCTTGGGTGTTTTTAAAAGGAATGCTCAGTCTTATTGGCATTGTACATTCTGGCTAATAAAACTGTCACCTGTGTGAGAAATATTGAAGGGAAACATGGTTCCATGCGAGAAGTTGTTCAGAGGGGCTCACAGAGGTGTTCAGCTCTTATCTGGTCCAGGTTGTGTGTGGGGTATGTGCCCTAAACTATTGAGATTTCTTTTCTCCTTGTGGAGCAATGATGGCAGCAAAGGGTACTGTTCTGTTCTTGCAGTGTGGTGGTCCCCCCTACTGATCCCTTCTGCCTTCCTCCCTCTGCATTTCTCGGTGTAGAAATTGTTGAAAGGGCATTCAGTAAGGCCCCCTTTTGTCAGCCAGCTCTGATTATCCTAAAGAAAGGGATCTCACTCAGAGCAGTCGTTTGCCTAGAGACTTGTTGTCAAGTCTGAACAATTTAACAGCTGTGGCTATTGACAGTGTGCGGGACAATTTCAGACAATGACAGAAGAGGATCTTGGAGGAAGAATTTCCAAGTTACTAAGCATTTCCCTACAGAAACGTGGTCAGTTCCATTGTTGGACAAATTTATGCTTAGTGTGTTATTCCTCAGAATTTAGTGTTTTCCCACAATTCTCTCCATAATTGTGGACATAATCTTTTGTTTAGTTTTGCATTGTTGGTTTTTTTTCTGTTGCTTCATCAATAGGCCCAGCTGTTAAATTGGGATTGATTACTTCCAGTCTTTCTAAGTGTTAATGACCACCTAAGTGAAAAAGTCATCAACAATGTCAGTCCCCACATCTTCTCAGGTGTGGGTTGTATGGGCAACATCAGTTACTTGTTCAGTCTCTATGCAGGTTTTGAGCAGCACCTATATTTTAAAGTGCACTTTCTCAACAATTGAGTTAGAGGTAATGATAGAAAACACAATTTATCATGTAATTGGCCTGTGCTGGGAATTAGAAATCCATCTGTCAGCGTTCCAAACCCTACACCTATAGTGGAAACAGTTCTTGCTTGTACGGGTGAAATTGTTGCTTCTTTGATAGATGGAGACAGACAGCAGAAAGGTTATGGAACCACTGGAGTGTGGAGGGTTTGTCCGTGACCTAATTTAGGAAATTACTGTATCCTCTTCTTGTGTGTTCTTTGTATGTGAAAGATTTGGAAGGAGGTGGTCTTCCTAATATGGCAGAGGGAAACACAAATCAGAAGTTTTAGGCGGACTTTCTTTCCTGCTTTTACTTCATTACACAACTCTGAACAGTAATTCTGGTTAGATTTGTTTTGTTTTTTAAAGAAATTCTAATCCTGCCTAAGCCATTCTGTGATCTTAGGTGAGATGGAGCTTTGTTGTCTTTAACAAAATGAATGCTCACGAAGG
Source organism: Phoeniculus purpureus (assembly GCA_028565055.1). Lineage (NCBI taxonomy): Eukaryota > Metazoa > Chordata > Aves > Bucerotiformes > Phoeniculidae > Phoeniculus > Phoeniculus purpureus. Next base: position 2,958,919 of record JAOXOE010000705.1, read on the forward strand.
TAAAATAAATTACCTAACATCTGGATAACAAAGCATTTTCTCAGCTGCCTGTCTCTGATGGTGGTTTGTTTGGAAAGAGGCTTCTGAGACATCACTATGTCTGCAGCGAGGGAAGCAGGATCAGGGTATCACTCCTCGCAAGTGCACACAGGTCTGTGCTGTGTGCTCACAGAGGTCCCAGAAATGACAGAATGTGCAATCTTTGTGTTTTATGGGGTAGAGATTTCAGGGTTATGAGGTCTGCCACTGTTACACTGAACAGCTCTTAAAACTCCCACTGTGATCAAGGTATTGCCTGAGTGTGGCTGATAGGGAAACTAAATTCTTCAGTAGTTAAGCTTGAGGAAGTTATAGTTGTTTCTGGCCTGAATATTTCAATTGTCATAGTATCCAGTTGGTACCTTCTCACTTACTAGAGCAGTAGAATGCAACGTCAGTAATTAAATACTGAAAATTAGCGTTGTCAGCATTCCTGTTTCTATTATAACAACCTTTATAACCCAAGCTGTTATCACAATTTAATCCCTGATTTAAGGTAAATTTTGCAATGTACCAAGATACTACTTACTGTCTCTGGAAGGGTTACTGTGGACTCAGCTACTAGTGAGGCAGAAAGTCAGCTACCAGTGCAGTGCTTTAATCTTCTGTAATCCTGGTTCTCAGGTTTAACCAGTATAAACTAATTTCTGACTAAAGTAGTAGAATTACACTTATTCCAATAAATGATTTGAAAATGATCTCATGAAGTGGCTTCTGCACATAGGAATGACTTCTGGAACGTGAAATAAATGGAAATGCACTGATTATGTAGTTTTAGCAAAACTGAGGACAAGAACTTTTGACATGAAACTAGAAAAGAGGTGGAAACCCCCCGAGTTTCTTGCAGTCGTGGGTGTGGAGGTTTGCAAGGCTCAGAACATGCGGTACAGTGTTCCAGCTCCTTCTGTAAACTTGGCCCTCCTGTGCAACTTCAGAGTTCTGTTGAAAATGAGCAGCTTTCCTGAATTGCAGCTGTAGGTGGGACAAGCACAGTATGAGAAAAGAGTTTGTCTCTGCCTCTAGACAACACTGATGTATTGATGGCAACGAGGCAAAACTTAGCTCATCCTCTAGGCTCGGAACATGCACAAATTATGGTTTTGAGTGTAATAGTAGCAATGATCTCGTCTAGAAGTATGTGTAAGCTCTGAGGTTAAGTAGATCCATTTTGGGATGACTTGTGTATGAGACAACTTGGAAAGAAACAATTACCTGATTGAGCAGAGGTAAGGGGTATATGGAAGTTATTGTGAACATCAAATACTACCTAGTGTTCTAGTACAGACCTAGGGGGCAGTTACACTGAATCTTAACAGTTTGTGATGTGTGTCTTGTGTAAGGTGATGTGTGAATGTTGGAAACTGGAGGGGATTCTCTCTGTCTCTTCAGATTTGATTTTTAGCATCTTCATTTAATGATCCTATTCATACTGATTGCATTATTCTTGTTTCAGTAGATCAGAATTTCTTGTGGAAGGTCTTCATGTCTTAATGGTATCACTGGCAAATTGCTATTTTCTGGGGGTATTTTTGGCTCTCTCTTGAGTTGTTTCAGATAAAAGACAAAACAAGGTAAGATAGAATTAGAAAATCAACCTCCTCTTCTCTGTCTCCTCAAACTTTGGAGCAGGAGTTTCGCATTCAAAGTAGCAATTGTCAGCCTTCTCTCATTAAAATCTGAACTGTCAAAGTGGGTTTACTAAGGGGGATTGGCAGTTCTTTTAAGGTGTCTTGAGAGACCCTTCCTGCACACTATAAAATGGAGAGGAAAAAGTAGCCAATGCAAAAGTTTGTCATTTATTTGCTGATGTGTTCTTACAGTTGAAATTTTCTTGATATTTCTGTCCTCTCCCATGTTCCCACTTTTTTTTCTCATGTCAAGTGCAGGCTAGTTTTGCTGTAGGTAGTCAGTTGGGTTTTTTCCCCTTTTCCTCTTTGTGAACGTGTGCTATGTGATTGTTTCAGAACTGCAAAACTGCTTCTGGTGAGCCTTCCCCTTGTTCCTGTCTTATGACTTTTCCAGTGGAGATTATTTTCACAGCTGTGGAAGAGGAGGGAAGTGTTATAAGATACTTTGAGGTCAGTTCTGACCCCAAGTTTAGGTGAGGTAAAACCTTGTCTCAAGTGGTCTGGCTGTCACTTCAAACCAGTTTAGTCTTACCCTATATCGTATTGTGGTTTACACCTCCTTACAACTGGAAGTTATCAAATAAACCATTGTCTTCTCCAAGAAACTTTAAAATTCAGGTCTTTTAAAACTCTTCTGCGTTTTCAATAATTATTCAGGTTTTTTTTTTTTTTTTGTTGCTTACTCAAGCTCATACAATCTTCAGCATGTTAATAATTGTTTAGGTAACTTTGCAGCAAATTAACAGGAGTGAATAGTTAAATTACTGTTTGACTGTCCACATCAAGATCTCTAGTAAAGCCCTAAGAAGAGTAGCCTGTGCCTCAGGCAGCTTTAGACATTATGTATGTTCTTTGTGATGACAATTCATTGACTTTATGAAGCCATTGACAGACATTTATCATTTGGTTCATTTAAACTCCTCTGTGATATCTGGCAAATTGATGTTAACTGGAAATATTCACTGGGAGTTCTGGCACGACTCTAGTCATTTTGCCTGAGGAGAGAGAAACTTTGTACATAGCATGCCCCAAATTACAAGGGTGAAACTTCCTTCCCCCACCCCCTCCACAGAAGTGGAAGGAAGCGCAGGACTAGCTCTTTTTTCACCTTGGTTTTCATGCTTATTTATGCAAACAGCCTTGTGGCCCACAGTTTGCCAGCGGATTTATCATTGATCTTCAATAGAGGATGAAAGTGGATACTGCTTTTATCATTTCAGCCAGTATGTGCCAGGATTGCAGCTCGATTTCATGGCATGGCTAAACTATTGCTGAGTTTTCATAACACAGATGCACAGGGCCTTGTGGAACAGGGACAGGTGGGTTTCTATTCAGATGCGATAGCCTACACTCTTACAATTATTATTTCACTTATTTAAGATGTAGAGATGAAATTGGGTATTCTGTTTTGTTCTTGTTTCTCACTGGTAGATTTTTTTTTTTGTTTATTCCAGATATTTCTTCATTTTTTTTTTCTTTTAAGATTGTGAACTTGATTTTCAGCAATAATTCTGTTTTATGATGATTAGAGTTCTTGGATACGCTGAACACTAGAAGATGCAAGAATTATTACAGAAATGATAGAACTCTTGGTAACATCAGAAGTTTAGTGACATTCCCAGCATGTGGCACTTAGTCTTTGTTTTTAATAGTCATCAGGGCACTTGGTCCTTGTTTTTAATGGTAATCATCTTTACATGATGCTGCTTATTGCCAGTTCTCATCAAATACATGGTAGATGACCAAAAGCCTTTATAAATACAGTCAAGAGCAGTGCATTGGTCTTCTAAAATTACTGGAATGATGAACAGTGTCTCATGTTCTGCTTTTGAGGACCCAGTGTGGAAAAAAATACAAACTTCTAATACCTGCCTGCATTTGGTTCCTGTAGATAGCTGTCTCTAATAATGGTGGAGGTTGCTAATAGGACACCTGCCCACCTGCTAGTGGTCCTTTTGTGCTACCTGAACCCAACTGCATCAGGGATCCTACAAGCAGAAATGGATGTGCTAAAAGCTTGGTGGCATAACTAACTGAAGTATTTACTGGTGTGTCAAAAATAATATTTGGATTGTAAGACCTTTCCAAGCTTTAATATAAAAAAGCCATTGCGTAACATTTTTGTCTTGTGAGAGACAAACTAGAGCAGTTGGCTCTTTAAACTATATTGTGCCTCACTACATAATAGTTGAGTGGATTAAATGAATTTATTGATTTCTGCTTCTTTACTGACACACATTTATGAGCAGTTTCTTTGGCACCATGGCCACATGTCAAAGGTCATAACTTTCCTTCACTATGAAAGAATAAAAGCTTTCAGATGGTGAATCCTGAAACCCACAGTGTTTATGGGG
>JAOXOE010000705.1:2963039-2987121 GCA_028565055.1 Phoeniculus purpureus
TGTTGAGCTTCTCGTCCACAAGCACCCCCAAGTCCCTCTCCTCAGGGCTACTCTCCAGCCAGTCACTGCCCAGCCTGCAGTTGTGCTTAGGTTGGGCTACTCATGGTCTGGCCTTATGCTGTGCTGGGAGCTGGAGTGTTTAGAAGGGATCAGCCAGCAGCACCAGCTCAGACAGCACTGATGGACTTGGGGAAAGTGTGAAGGGGATGCACCAGCAGCTTTCAGCCCCATGAGATGGGCTCCCTCTGCACGAGCTCTCATCTTCCTCCATCACTAGAAAGTGGGCCATGAGGTTGCCTTGACACAAAGTCCGAGCCCAGCTCCCTGGGATGGCTGGGGTGCCCAGGCTCCGTACCTTTGTACCAGTTCTTGAGAGAGGTCATGACGAAGAACCGGATGGCCTGGTTTGACCCCTGCTTGAGAACAGTGGCAGTCAAACCCTGGTAGGTCCCCTTCAGCCCTGCAACAAGAAGGGGCATTAGAGGGGAGCACCAGACTAACCCAGGCAGAGAAAAACCTCCCCAGGCTACTGGTTCCAGTTTGCGCCCATTGCCCTCCTCCTGCCTGTTACTGCAGAGTGGGGTCCCCAGGGGGTCAGGATGCCACTTCCCTGGGACTCACCCTGTTCCCGAACGATCTCCCGGACACCGTGGAAGAAGCCGCGGTATTTGGGGTTGGGGGAGCACTGGTCATGGATAAACTTCACCTGCAGGGAGACAACATGCTGGTCCTGGCCGAGGCGAGGTGCAATGGCCCTAGAGGCTGCTGGCCACCTCCCGCCTTGTGTTGGGGTCAAGAAACCAAAGCTGACCCACAGCCAGGCAACGCTAGGTGAGATCGTGGTGGAAATCAGTAAGTGACTCCGGGGGTTTTACAGCACTAAAATGGGTGATGGGATGGTTCCTGGGTGGGAGACTCCTCCCTCACGTGGGAAAGGGGCCATGGCCATCAGACCTGACCTCTCCACAGGGCTTTCCAGAATCAGCTCATCCACTACAATTCCAGTCCAACCAAACTCTGAGAACTCTCATGGCTCCAAAAGCTGGGCACCCCTGGCTCTTTGTCCCCCCTAACCCCACCCAGAGAGGGGTGCCAGGTTTGGGGTGATGCTGGTGGCTGCCTCTCACCCACCTTCACAGTCTCCATGGGGCAGACCACCACCACAGCCTCGGCCACACCAGCGCCCAGCCCACAGATGAGACCCCGCGTGCTGTCCAGCCGCCCCTTCTCATCTCTCATCTGGTTGCTGAGAAACTCGAACATCCCGAACCTGCAAAGGAACCGCCATGCTAATCCAACGTTCAGGCACTTGGCCAGGGGGCTGCACTCCCTACTCCATGTCTGTCTGTCTCTGGGAGCAGCCATGCACCCTGCAAGAGGATCCTACCCATCTGGGGAAGCATCCAGCCTCAGAAGTACCACTGGGAACACAGAAAGCAAACGTACCCCCTTTGTCTGCTGCCGCCTAGGGTCCCCACCAACCCACTCCATGCCATGGCAGACACCCACCTGACAGCAGCCTTAGGGATGGAGCCGTACACCAGCGAGCTGAGTCCCCGGTACAGCCCCCGGATGCCATGGTCACGGACTGTCTGCTTCACGCAGTCCCCTGGCAAGACACAGTAGCACTGCCACCACCCATTGTGCCAACCCCTACTGCCTGCCCCATCCAACGCCCCAGCTCCCAAGTCAGCTCCCCAGGGCAAGGCACAGGGTAGGGACTCACCGATGCCCTTGTAGCGGGGAGGGTTTGCCTTCTCGTCCAGCTGCAGCTGTGTCTTCACGTACTCAGTAGGGAATGTGATGCAGATCTCAATCCCTCCAGCCAGGCCACCTGGGCACGAGAGGAGGGCTGAAACTGAGAGCAGCACCGTGCTCTTCCCACAGCTCCATGACAGCTGAGCCCCAGACTTCAGGCTCAGAGCTGGGCTGGAACAGGTATCCAAATCCTCTCCAAAACCCTGGGGGCTTCACACTCCCTAATCCAACACTCAGAGCAGGGGCACGGCAAGAGCTGGAGAGGAGATTGGCCAAAAGGGTGGGAAAACCAGGCAAAACACTGCACCTGGGGCTGCTGTTTCAGCATTTCCCCCCTCAGTCCTCACAGCCCACAGGTGAGCTGCCAGCACTGGCATTTATGAACCTGACAGCCCAGCAGCACCACATGAGTCCAGCACCACTCGGCGCCCACTTACAGCCCGGCTGCACCAGCACAATTGTCATCAAGCCTGTCTGGCCTCTCCTAGCGCCTACAGCGGCAGCTGCCGGGTGCAGATTACCCTGGTGGAGCCTTCCCTGCATCAGCTGGGAGCCGCCAACACCCTGCAATGACATCAGCTTGCAGGGGCTGGACTCCCCTCGGCTCACTTGAAGCACCTGCAGCCAGCCCCACCACCAGCTTCAGCTGGAAGTTCCCGGGAGCTGGGCTGGAGGTCCCGGCTGCCCATCCAGCCAACAACCACCCAGACATCTGCTTGCGCCAAGCGCAGGCAGGTCCCGCCAAGCAGCAGGAGCTCTCTGTGCTGGTGTAAGGAGGGTGCAGAGGGTCCAGCTAAGCCGTCCCAGGCTGTGCAGGGGCAAACCCAGGCATGACACCAGCTGGCACTGGGGCAAAGCCCCCAGCCAGCAGCCTCCTGGCACCGGAGGCTGCTCTGTGCAATGCTGGGGGGCCTGGGTGGCTGCTGCTGGGGCTCATCCTGCCACGGTGCAGCTCCTGAGGGCTTTGCAGCTCCTTGCCTGGGGAAGGCGGCCTAACCCAGCCCACAGGACAGGGCTGGGAGGTGGGTTGGGTCTGCTGCCGGCTCCCAGCCTCCTTCGCTGCCTCCTCCACCAGCTTCCCCAGTCTGATCATGGCCTCAGCGTGACTCAGCAGCACTGGGCTACCACTGCAGCCGTAACCGCTGCCTCGATCCACCACGGGCTGGAGCGGCCACGGGTTGTCCAGCTCTGGGCCAAGCACAGCCCTGGTGCCCTGCTGAGCTCAGCTCTACTCACCAACACCCTCCAAAGTGCCCTGCAAGGGGAACACTGATGGGCACACAGTGGCCCACTGGGGCAGGAACCGAGCCATGGCTGCTCCCATAAACAACAGCAGATGGCCCCAACTCCCTGCAGCAAGGGAGTTTCGCTGTCATGCCTCCTGCATGGTGCCCACATTGACCGGAGACACCCTTTATCCCTTGGGTGCTGCCTCAGCTGCTTCCTACCAAGTGCCCCTGGGGAAGCCACTCACCCAGGCTGGCAGCCCCCGCACCTTCTCTCATCTCAGCCACTTGCTGAGGGAAGGCTCGAAGCCTCGCTGGGCTCCTCCAACAGAACAGCCGCCCTGCCATGTGGTTTCTCCTCCAGGCACAAACTGGGCTGCTCTGCTGTTCCCTGTGGAGAAGCTGTGCCCATGCATGGGGACACGTTGGCTTTAAGTGCCAAATCTCATGCCCAGGGAAGAACCTGGCACCATCAAGGCCCCATGGGCTACTGGGGTCAGGGCGTGAGGCCAGCCTGGCACTGCCGCAGCAGACAAAGGCTCCTTGTTTTCCCCTCAGTTCCCAGGAGGGGCCAGAGAAGCTGAGTGTGGGAGGACACGAGGAGCAACCACTGCTGCCCCATAGAAGCTTGTGCTCTGCCACCTTGGGATGAGGCCATGGCAGCTACAACAAAGCCAGCTCACACCACCGTGGGCATCACAGCAGGACAGCCATCATCTCTAGAGCTACTCTGCTACCCACTGACCCTCTCCTACCGTTGGCAGTGACTAGCAGTCCCACAGCAGAGGGCTTGCCAAGCCTTGCAGTTTCTCTTGCAGAGCTAAACAGCTCCTGTAGGAAAAGCTGGTGGGTCCCTGTTGGGCAGCAGGATGAGGTGCAGTGTCCTCCAGCCGGGTGTAATCATTCCTGCAAGGCTGAGCACTAGCTGGCACCTCCACACACCACTGTGCCACCAGACCTGCTGCCACCACAGCCCCAAGAACACCCCAGGTGATGCTGGGACCACTGCAGACCTCAAGTGCTGGACACTTTAAGAACCATAAATGCTTGTCCCTTCCCTCTTGGGTCCCCTAGCACCTTCAGACAGCAGGAAAACACCCAGGACAAGCAGAAGTCCAGGGCCCATCAGCCCAGCTGCGCACAGCAGTTGCGCCAAAAGGCAAAGAGAGGGCCACTGCACAGCCTGTAGCCTGTCCGGGGCCTCAGCAGCCATGCAGGGGAGGTAGAGAGGCTCTGCCCATCACCCTGCAGGCAGAGTTGCGCCCAGAGGAGCCTGTGAAGTGCCCAACAAAGGACAGCCTGAGAGCCAGCAGTCGCTGCGGAGGGCTCTCTCCCCCCACGCTGTTTTATTCCAGCAGAGACCTTACTCTGTGCAAATAAATCACCCCACTAGCTACAAGCAGCAGCTTTTTCCAACTCCTCCTCCCTCACAGGGCTTTGCAACCTGTTTACCCGGTCTTTAATCATCAGCTTCAGCTCTTGCAACACCATGGAGTCAGCAGGAAGAGCAGGCAGCAGCGAGCTCTCAGGAGGTGAAAGAGCAAGTGGGGCAGCCCCAATACCAAGGCTCTGGGCTCTTAGTGGATGCAGTGGAGCCAGAGGAGACAGGACATCCTTCATGGAAGGACCCAGAGAAGGTGCTCCAGCAATGGGGATCCATTCCAAGGCTGTTGCCTGCAGTGAGTCCCAGCTGCCAGTAATCCCAACCCTAATCCCAACCCCATAGGCACAACACGGAAAGAAGAGAAGGAAAAAATACCTGTTTATCAGCCTCTTGGCAGGTGTTCTCAGAAAAAGTGTAGCTGCCCTTTGTGGAGGGGCCAGCTGAGTTATTCAGGGGCACAGCGACAGCCCTGGGGATTGCTGGCAGGAAGCAGAGGGATTTTGGGGACAGCAGGAGGGTGCTGGCCCTGCAGTCGTTGTGCAGCATGTGAGAACATCTGTGTATGCAAACATCTGTGTGTGCAGGCTGTACTAACATCATGAGCAGCTTCCTGGGACACCCCAGGCATAATCTGGGCAGCCAGTCCCAAAGGTTTGACACAAACCAGCCTGGCAGCTGGGGCTGGCACTGCCACCCCCGCGGACCTCAGCCCCACTGAGGGGACTCAACACAGCACCCACTGCCCTGTTCGGAGCCGCAGAGGGGCAGGAGGTGGCACTGGCTCTCTGCCACTCTTGCCAGGCACTCGCCTGCAAAAACCATCCTGCTCTGCCCCTTCTCACTGAGAAGTGAGTACCTGGAGAGCAGTTTCATCCTCTCCATTTTAAGGGTAATTTCACCTGGAGACACACAAGCACCTGATTTCCATACAAAAAACTCCTTTTAACTTCGGCTTTGGCAGGAGCCTTTCAGGAAAGAAGAAATTACTCCTAAGGGATGGGAAGAGAAGCACCACAGCTCTCACAAGACCCATCGCTGAAGCTTGGCCCTCCCTCAGAGAGGTGGTGGGAAGGCACAAACCGGCTTCCAGCTCCTCCCCGGATCACCAGAGAGCGCTCCTCCACCCAGCTCAGAGAGCACAAAGCCCTTTGCACAAGGTCTAGGGGTATGGGGCGAGCAAAGCTGCTGGCACTCACTCATACATGGTGCCCACTACTCATACACTGCGGGCACTGGGCAATCCTGCATCCTCCTAGGTAGAACCGTGAACAGAACTCAGGTAAAGGCAGCGGTAGAGAAATCCCACCATGCTGGCAGTGGTGAAATGGTTTTAGCCATCTCCACCCTCCACACACCATCCCACCATGGCCCATCTTGTGAAATGGGCTCAGGGGCAGAACCTAGCCTGGGAGCAGGCAGCGACCTTACGCTCTTGGACCAGGATCCACGCCACCCATCCACAGCCTCATCCTTGGGGAAACACCCAGGAGGGTTCCTCCATGGGGAAAGGTCTTGTATGACACTGAGATCGGGAAGAGCTGCTTCCCCCAGACCAGACTGACAGAAGACTGCCCACGTTTTGGCTAGAAGAGGAAAAACAAGTCCTGCAACAGGTCAGCCTAGGAGGACATCCATCCCCCGTACTCATGCCCTGGACATCCTACCTGGTAAGGGCAAGGCCGGTGAAGGGCATGGGGGGTTGGTATGTCCATGGGCAAATATAAACGTGGCCACTTTCATCATGGGAGCGTGCTGCGGCCAGACTGGTGAAAGTCCATCTCCCCACCAGGGATGCACAGAACAGCAAACATGCAGCACATCTCTGCGCACCCTGTGCCATCGGGTAGGTAAACAGCCCCGTGCAAACAGCGCTGCAGATAATGCTGCCGAGGGGATGGAGTAATTTGTCCCCAGTCTCACTGGAACTGGTCCTGTTTCAACAGGTCATCCTTTCACAACCCGCTCATTCATGGCCTCTTTGCAATCATTTCTCAGTGGGACGACAGCGCAATAAATCGTTATTGTATTTTCAACTTCTTAGCTGTGAGCACGACAGCAGCAGCTGTTTCCCTTTGAGCAGCATCACCTGCCTTCAGTGCTGCCTCCACTTCTGGGGACTGCCAAGTCCCCTGTCCCAGCTCAACTCACCTTCCCACTGCTCTGTGCGCTCCAAAGCCTCAGTTCTGCTGCTGTGAGCTGCATCCTGGCCAGCCCATCATGTCACTTCAGACAACTATGTTTTAAGTGTCCAAAAGTCTTTCTACTCATCATTCTAAGGTAATGTTGTACCTTTCTAATCAGATACAACAACGAGCTGACACTAGAGCCTGAGGCTGCTTGACACCCCCCCAGCTGAGCCCCATAGCTAGCTGAAGGAGCCACTGCTGGGACTGAGGCATCCCTGGAGTCAGATTCTGGTCCAGTGGCCACCAAAGGGGAATGACTGCTGTACCAGGCACTGAAGCACAGGGAGAGAGAAAAGCTGTCAAAAAATGAACCGCTGCTGTCAGGAGGTGACCCAAGACCTCAGCACACAAGCACAGGGTCACCATCACTGCCCAGGCAAGAGCAGGGAGGCTGCATTGGCATGCACTGCACAGGGTCATCAAGAGACAAGAGACGCCACAACATCCCTGAGCTGTCAGCTCACCGTGCTCATTGCCTCCGGGAAGACGAATGGCTCCTTCCGATCATTTACGTCAACCCAGAGAAAATGGTTGCCTGCAGAATATCAAGCAGAGCATCAAGGCACGTGAAAAACTCCAAAACTCATACTTCAAAGCCCAGGGTTAGCTCACACAGAATTCACTCAGACCAAAGACACTGGGTACCCTAGTGTGGTTTTCCAGTCCTGGGCTGACAGCCTCCTCCTTCCAGAAGCCTTAGGGCTACTCTAGGTTTCTGCAGCAGTTACAGCCCACAAGGGCTCACAGGCTGGAGAGGACACACTCAAGGCCAGCATGTTCTTTTTGTCCCACTGCCTGGAAGAGAGGCAGGGAAGACAACCCTGGGGGAAATTGCAGCCAAGTGTGATGCACCAAGGGCCAGCAGCCCTGGCAAGACTGGTTCCCTCCACACTCACCAGTCCTCCACCACAGCTGTGTTGAGTCCACCACTCAGCTCTCAGAGTTGAGCATCAAGGAGGGAACATCTCCTGCTCTGCTGTGGGCACCAGGCACCCACCTAAAAGCCTGAGAGCTAGTCCACAGCCATTCCCCATAGCAATATCCCTCTTCCACCTGGACAGTGGCCCTGGAAGCACGGGCAGCATTGGGACTTTTGGGAAAGAAGCCCTACTCTGCAAGCAGCAAGTCTCATCTTTCACACCCCGACTGCTCTCCTCTGTAGGCACAGCATTTCCTAGGGAAGATCATATCAAGATACTAACAAAGAGGAGGAAACTGAAGCTCTAATTACTGCTTTGTTCCTCATGTGATCCTGAGCTCCTGCTGAACTTGTGCTTTGAGCCCTGCCCTACAGGCCCTTCTACTTCTCCCTGCAGAGTCCCTCTGCCCCTGCTTCTTCTGGGGGCTCAGTGCACACCACTGCTGTTTCCTACTGGTACTCAAGATCTGCGTCAAACACCAGAGCAGCAGCCGTGCCCACAGCGAGCTCTCTCCAACATAGAACAGCACGCAGGGTCCTGCCACCCTGACCAGGCAGGACTGGGTGTAGTCTGGAACAGCAGCTGTGCACCAGCCCCCAGAAGAGCAGAGGTACCATGCTAAGAATGTGGCTCTGTGGGAGTGAACAGACCCCAGGCTTCAAAGCTGGCTGAAAGCAGAGTTAAGGCTGTGCTTCACTCTGGGCAAGGCCAGCAAAGCCTTTCATCAAGCAGCCACTGCTAACCAGAAGCCAAGTTCTCAGGAGGATGGCAGGGCTGTGGGGGTGTCTGCAAAAGGACAAGGACCATTTGTGCTGGGCCCTGAGCAGCCTACCCAAACACCATGAAAGAAGCCTTCCAGGAATACACAGAGGGGGTGACCACCTCCACCAGCCCTATGGCCAGTGCTCCTACCTCACCACTTGCTTTTACTTGGAGCTCCCTGCTTGCTCATCCACCACTGCTCAGCTCCGTGCTGGGTGCTGCATGGAGAAGCAGCAGCACTTGGCCCTGCAGAGGGCGGTGGGAAGGGCCAGGAGCCCAGTGGGCTCAAGGATTTGTTTGGAACAGGCTGTGTGGTCACAGCAAGGTGAATCGCAGCCTTGGCACACGACAGCTGCTTGGACAAACGAGAGCCCATTAGCAAATTAAATTTTAACTTTGTGTTTGTTGCGACAAGTGAAGGAGAAGAGCTCTTGGCAGCCAGCGCTTCACTTTTGTCTCTTTAGAAGAGCCAGTCCCAGCCTGCTCAGATCTGGGCAGCATGAGGGAGTTGTGCCTCCCTGGCAGAGGATCTCCATTACATACAGGGTCTGGGATACGGCTGCTTAGTTAACTCCACCACCACAAAGCTGATTCCTACAGTGCAGTAGGAATGGTCCATCCTGAACCCTTTGAGCCCTCCAAAAGGCTGAGCTTTGGAACACACACCTCTGTTGTGCAAACAGATGAGAAACCAAAGTCAAGGGAGAAACCCCAAGAGTTATCAGCAAAGCCCTTGAAGTCAGCCACAAACATCCCTGCATCCCTTCAATGAGGGGCTGGAGAGCTGAGCAGCCCAGAACGCAGAGAGTTAACAGCAGCCTTCTCCCATCCCTGTGGTTTCTCTAATACAATTAGATGCCACAGAGGCTTGGCTGGACTTAAGCCCATTAACCAATTACTCTGATTTGCTGCATGTGAGGAGAGGACTGGCATCTCAATAGGGTACTTCTTCCACTTCTGCAGCTTCACAAAAACCCAGAAGAAGGACTCCACCAGGCAGGAACTCAATTTTCTGCTACCTTGTCCAACCTGACCCTGGTGAGACCAGAAGCACTGTGCTCCTTCCTTTACAGCAGAACAGCCTCCAGGCAACTCCCATGGAGACTCTCCTGGCAGGGGGGAGCAGCACAAGGCTGCTGCTCTTCCAGGGTCTGTCAACAAGCCACCTACAGCTGATGAAGCCGAAATACAAACCAACACAAGGGCTGTGTCCTGATGAACTGGCCCAGGCAGTGGCAACCTGACACACCACACATGGGCAGTGAGTTGGGAAAAGACTGGGAAGGCTGGATGGGGAGCAAACACCATCTTTCCTATCCCATTTGAAGAAACCTCTAAATAAAAAGGCATGAACTAACAACCAACTAAGGAAGCAGCAAAGGTCTTGAGACCCTGGAGGAACACAGAGCTCTGGAGAAGCCTGACCTCACTGAAGGCTTCATTTGAAGGAGAAGGCACAGCTGTGTCCTCCTCATGCCCCAGCCCTTTGGCCAGGGGATGGCACAGATGCCACCAGACCCTGGGACCTTTGCACGCTCCAGCACTGCCATCTCCAGCAGTTCTGCACAAGGGGAGACTGAGATAGGGCCAACGGCAGAGATGGAGCAATGAAGGCTCAGGATGCCTTCCCAAAGCCATTCCGTCCGGGCGGAACCTGGCTCCTGCTGAGTCCTTGCTGTGGGAGGCTGGAGCTCTGCCCTTGGAGGGGAGCAGAGCTGCCCAGATGAACAAAGGCACCGTTCGCAGGGGGAGGAATTGGCGAGAAAACACAAAAGCTCCGAACACACCAACTGCGCCGAAACTGCAACGGTTGCTTCAAAGGGACCACACGAATCTCCACTCTGAGAACTGTTCTACGAGAGCGAGGAGAAGCCAGGGTGGTGCTGAAGGGCCACAAAGGGGTTTAACAAGGCTGTGACTGTCTTGGACCGCGCTCAGCCCAGAACTCAGCCCAACTACGAGCAGAAGGAGGGGCATTAACCCTGCAGTTACTGCTGCGCTCGGAGCTTCCTCAGATACCAAGCGACTGTCAAAACCCGCCCAGACCTCCGGGAATAACGCTGGGACACAAAGGAGGGACCTAGGAGCCACAAGAGGGGCGTGAGAGCAGCGACACGACGAGAGCGGGAACAGCCCAGCGCTGCTGCTTCGGCTTCGCCTCTCGGCACTCCCGGGGGTGCGGCAGCGGGTCAGGGGGTGCCGCCGGCTGCTCGGTAGCTCCGGCCGACAAGGAAGCCGGCACAGCCGCGGGGACAGGGACCCTCCGCACGGCCGCAGGCACTCCCGCACTGCGACCCCCAGTCGGGTCGACAGGAGGACTCGGCCAGGTCCGCCCGGGCTCGGGATGCGGCTGCTGAAGTCGCTCCGGCACTGCCGAAGAGACTCGGGTGCGGTACTCCCGGTGCTCCGCGGGCAGCGCTGCCCCCCCCGGGGCGGTCCCGCAGCTCAGGGCGGGGGCACTCACCTGCCAGGATGGCCTTGCCGGGGTGCGTGAGCTTGGCCTTGCCCGCGGGGGCGGCGGCGGCCAGGGCGCCATGCACCGTGTCGCGGGCCGCGCTCGCTATCCTGCTGCGTAGCGGCGGGACGCGGCTCGGCTCCGCGCCCGTGATGTCCCCCGGGCGGCGAGAGAAGGCGACTCACTCGAGGGCTACGGCAGAGGCCTAGTGCGGCCAGCGCTCTTCATGGCCGAAGAGCAGCAGGCGGAGGGGCAGCCGCCGCGGCGGCTCGCCGGCACCCCTGCGCCTGGCGGGCCCCTGCCCGCGCTGGTGCCGGGGCTGCAGGGCGGAGAGGCCAATGCGCTGCAGCACAAGATCCGCGGCTCCATCTGGTAAGGGCCGGGCCCCGCCGCCGGCGCTCGGGTACGCGCGGAGGAAGGGAGAGGGGGTAGGGGAGGAGGCGCGGCCCCTTTGTGCCGGGAGCGCGGAGCCGCCTGCGCGCTACCCCCTCCCCCCAACCCCTTCACCCTGCTTGCGAGGCTGCGCCCCCGCACGCGGAGAATGCGCGTGTCTGCGGGCAGGTGCGCGGTGCGGGGTTGTTTTCCAGGAAGGAGAAGCGGGGGCGGGCGCGTGGCGCTGTCCGCGTGTGTCGCGATAATGGCAGTGAAGGGCGCTGCGGGATCACCTGCCCGCGGCGAGTTGCGGCCCTCAGGCGTAGGTGCGGGAGTTGTGCGCCCGCACGGAGCCCTGCGTAGAGGAGGCGCTGCGGAGAGGTAGCGGGTCTCCAACCTCCTGGAGAATCCCCGATCTCCCGAGTGCCCGGTGGGGCTACTGAAACGCGATTCTGGCCGAAACTTGGGGTGATGGGTTGTGAGTTCTTGCACTGGAATCCGGGTTTATTGTTTTTTTTCTCTTTTTCTTGAAATCATGACCACATCCATAGGAAACCAACGTTTTCCTGAGCGGTATTGATTTCGTGTACCTGTGGGGGAGAAAACCTGAGTTTAGCTTGTTCTGCAAATAAAACCCATGGTTTTTGGAGGTGAAGAGACTCTCACTTGTAGTGTTTGTGTTTATTTTTGTTGTTGTGTGGGTTTTACAAGCAGCTTCTGGCCGAGGGGGCTGACAGGGGGTTGTGGAAGTTGGTACTGGTGAATATGGGTTACTCCTGTAGTGTTTTCCTGTATCTGCACAACCCGTGTACAGCCTCACACAGAAAAACATGCGGCTCCAGCTTGCGTATTACCTCATACTACAGCTCTTTGGGTTCGAATAGAAGGAGTTAGAAACGAAAAGACATTTAAATGAAAATTTTCCTTTCAGATTCTCCCCTCAAATGGCACGCTAACGTGACATTCCTCATCTGGTGGCTGTTTGTTTAATTGAAGCAGTAAATAATAAATCATTGTCCTGAATCCACGCGTGCCACCTTTTGTTTTGGTTTGCTCTGCAGTGTGACCTAGAGTAGAGATGCCAACTGCACAATCGCCTGTTCGCATCACTGCATCTTCACACTCCCAGTTTGTTGTGGTGCTTACTTATGGCTTTGTGATATTTTCTTCTGTTTCCATGAAGGTGTTGTTTGGAAATGAGCCTTGCACAGTGTGTTTACATTGCATTCAGATTAGGTATCACATCCAACTTGGAAACAAAATGGCTACTAAGTAAAACCTCTGCTTTTTGCTGTGGGCTTTCCTTTCAAGGGAAAATCATGCATGTGTTACCCTTTTAAACAAAAGTTGCTGATTTGACTTGGATGAACTCGATGAATAGCCCGAGTGGACATTTTGTATGAAGGAATGCAGCGTTTTGCGAGGTGTAATTGGCTCGCCTGGGGTGCCTGTGACCAGCAGAGTTTGTGCAAGCACCCTGCAGCCCTGTCTTCTGGTACTTCCATAGATGTTCCTCACCTCTGGCACAACATTCCTCTCAGTCCGGGGCTGAGACTTCCCTGCTGCTGTTGGGCTCTACATATTCCCTTGTGGATTGGTTACTGTTAAAGTGCATTATTGGAAGTTCAGGTTGTTTTTTAGAAGAAAACCTTTTATTTGATATCTTCAAAGCTTTTGTCTGGGACTGTTAAAATCCTGTGGTTCAGTATAGCGATCAAACCATCTTCATTTGGGGCTGGTGTTTGATGTTTATTTGCATCTTCACGCGGATGCAGTGGTTGGTTTTGAGCAGCAAGGGTGAGGAGCATTGCTAGGGAATCTATGCGTGTTGCACTTGGAGTAAACAGGGAAAGTCTCCTGTAGCTGCAGTTTCAGTTCTGTTCAGTGGGTGCCGTGTGCTGGTGATGGATAGACAGTGGGAGAGGTTGTGGAAGGAAGCTTGTGAAAATGGCAGTGCCTCACTGTTAACTGAACTAGGTGTAACTAGAAGAGAGCTTCCTCTTTTCTGCTTTTCCTTCTCTTCTCCCCATCTTCCCCATCCATGACAGTTGTGTGTGCTGGCAGAGTGGTGTGTTTGATTTCTTCTCTGCTTCCCAAAGGTGTTGGTACATCAAGTTTACTACTCTTCTGTATTGTTTTCCCTGGCTGTGCTCTCCCACACGTATTTGTGCCTAATGAATGGATGTTTTCAGTTGGTTGTTTTTGGAGTGAGGGTTTTTTATTTTGCTTGATTTGGGTGTTTGTTTTTTTTAAACAGAAAGGTTTTCAGTCTTCAAATTGTTTTGCCAATGGAAACGAAAGTATAGCAAAATGTAGCAGCTACTGAAATAATGGACTTGAGGATCACCAGCAAATCTGTGCTTGTCCTTCCACTGTACAAATACAAACACAGAGTGTGATGTAGGCCTTGAGCAGGACAATGAGTTATTCATTATATCTACTCATACTTAATTCATTCTGTTTATGAAATTAAAACGTGGTTTGACCAAAGTAACTCAAGTAATTGTGAACACGTAGAGTCCCTTAAAATGGAACAATAGGTTAAGTCTTGTTTCTTAAATTCACAGGTGCAGTCGGCCTATGTACTGAAGACTTACTGCTCTGCTTGCTGGAGAGCTGGGTCTTGAGGTGCTTTTTGTTGTGGGGTTTTTTGCGTATAAAAAGACCATTATTTTGGACCTAGGAGGGGAAGACAAGAGTTAGTTAGCTGTGCTTAAAAACAAATCAAGTGTTTATTCAAATTGCAGCATATACAGCTATTTAACTGACGTTTGGTTGCAGTAATTAAAGTTCATAACTGTCTGACTGTTTTTCCTGTGTGCCCCACTTGAACACATCCATCAAAGTGTTGTCAGGTTTTGTTTTGTGTTGCCTGTGTGAGTTGCCAAGGCTGTTGGATGTGATCTTACAGTATTGATGAAATGGGCAGAAATAATATGAGATGTCTTTTCCCATTGCCGGATTAGAAGTCTAGACGGCGAGAAACGCATCTTTGGGAGACCAGCCTGGCTTATTAGTGTCAGGTTGGGTGGTTTGGTAGATTGTCCTGGACACTGCAAAATCTGCCTGCTTTTATTTCCCTTTACGTTCATTAAAGCTTTCATATTTATTAATAGCTTTTTTGTCCAGACGTTAAAGCCTGAGGCGGGAAAACCTCCCTAGTCAGCTGTCTGAGCATATAGACTAATGGGGTTTCAATTATTTTCTTTGGATGATGGTACACATTACCAAACATGTTACTTGTATATGATGTTTCTGTACTCGAGCATATGGCGATGAAGACAGTCTACTCAGTATTTATGTTAAGTTGCTAAAGAATATCTTACAGCTTAAGACAGCCAAAAGCAGTGTGGCTTGAAGATTGAGATGTAATGATGACCACGAGAGGAAGACGTTAGGTGAGGGCCTGCTTTCACTGGCATCACAGAAAAAGACGAACAGTTTCAGGCAATTAATCCCTCTGCTTACTGTATTAATCTAAAATCCAGTCTGAAGCTGTGGCAATAGTACAAAAGGATTTGTTTTCTTCACTATTGTGAATAACTGGTGATGATTCTGCAACGAGTAGTTCACTGTTGTAAATATGTTCACTGAGTTGTAAGTAGTAATCTGGTGCTTGCATCTGTGCAAGGCCCCACCTTGCCTGCATGTTTGCTCTTTTTGTCTTAAGTGCGTCTTTTAGGATTTGAATATAATATTTCTGCTTGAGAGATTAGTTTCTATCCTCTCTCTCCCCGTTATCCAGTGCAAAGCAAGCTGAAGACCAGGTAGTGTGGAGCAGCAAACACAAAGAAACGGAAAGTCTTGCTTTTGCAACCACTTTGGTTGGATCTGAGTGTGTGATTCAGATCCATAATTTTTGTTCAGAAATCACTCTTCTAGTTCTAAGTTGTATTGGAAAAGTGCCATGGGCAGTGCCAAAAGGGTGTGTCCTAAGATCCAATTTGTCTCATGTTGGAGGGGAAGTAGGAGGTGAGTTGTGTGCCTTGCTTCTTTTGAGCTTTTGGGATTGTGATAGAAAACCCGAATGATAACACCAATATTTTCTGCTCTTTTGAAGGATCCATTTTTAGTTAGGACTTATGTCATTCCTGCTCCCTCCTGCAATCACATCCATCACTCCTCATTAGGCATCATCAGCAAGTGCAGGCGGATGTCACTGCTGTTGGCAGAGCAAACCTTCTGCAATTCGGGAAACGCCTTGGAGATTTTTCATAGTAGCAATTGCTACTGATTTGTGTGGTTAGGTCAGCAGAAAAAATGATTGACATTCATCAAGAATGAGTCTTGATGTTTTTAATAAAATATGTGGCAATGGAGAGAGAAGCTCAAGGAGTGTGTGTCTCGGGCTCTTTGCAAATGCAAATGCAAACGTCTTTTTGATAGTTTCTTCTAGCTGGAATTCCTGTAACACCCTTTATGGGTGTTTTCTTCAAACATGGATTTCTGGTGTGAAGTAGGCTCATTCATCTGCATTTATTCTTCTTAATTTTTCAGTGTCTTGGGAGAGGAAGCAGGGTATAATATTAAAAAAAAAAAACCACCCCAGCAAACCTCTATATTTTGTTAAGTGTCAAAATTAAGTGGAGAATCTAAAATTTCTTGAACTCATTACGGACTTACTGGGGTTATTCTGTACCTCCAGCCCAAAATGCAGCAGCCATCATTCCCTCCCTGGTTGATGGATTGGGGTAGGTGGGAAACAAAACTTACACCTCTTCAATAAAAGATTGGTGACTGACTTTTGTGAGGAAGAGCTAGAGCTTATCCTTGACAGGCTTTCAGCCTGCTCTGATTTCACTAAGTAACATCAGGAATGCTTTTACCTCCTTTGAGAAAGTACTTGGAGCCTCTCAAAGAGATGCTGTGTAAAACGGCGTTTTCTTGTCTCTAACCCAATTTTTTTCTGGCTTTATGGTTCCGTTGTTTACAGGCAGCAGAGAGACCTGTCTGTCTGGAATGTATTTTTCACTATGGTTTATAAATACATGGGGTGAAAAACAGAGCTTTGGGCCGTGTTTTAGACAAGTTGTTGATGATTTCCAGGGAGGTCAGGCTTCCTTGGACAGGGCATGTAGCGGCATGTCATTCTCCTTCACACTGCTTCCCCAAATAAATAGGAACAGGAAGCAGAATTGTTTCTTTTGACTCCACCTGTTTCAGTGTGGGTTGGTCCAGGTTAGCTCCTTGGGGCTGAGATGACCAACTTGTTGATAAAAAAGCACTTCTGAGATGAAGGCCATCTCCTAGGGAAGATGTTTCCATGAAACAACCCATCTCACCACTTTATGTGCCTGTTTATTTTTTGTTGTAAACAAATTTTTAGCTACATGCTAGCGAGTGACCATCTGTAGTGTAGACCTGTGACCTGTGTGAAACACAGCTTCTACATCATTTGTCACTTTTTCAAGATAGCCTATTTTCCTGGAGGATGACTGCACCATGCCCTTTGTGGGTTGTTTTGGACATCTTCCAAAGTCCATTTATGTCCTTTTATCTGTTATTACCCATTGCTGTATGGAGGAACCCCTCCTTTTGGGGGCAAGCACCCTTGGAAGAATTGCTTCTCTCCAAAGTGGGTTAAAAAAGCTGCAGTGCATCTCCTTGATGTGGAGAAAGCCTTCCCCAGTGCTGCTGAGTGCTGGGAGCAGGCAGGGCAGTGGTACACAGGACCTGATGCCAGATTGATGTCGGAGGAGAAGCAACTTTCCAAAATGGGGCATGGCCACCACAGTGATGGAGATTCTAGGTCAGCAGGTGTGGGAGCCGATTTGGTCTGCTGGCATTTTTACAAAGTTAGAAAATAAACCTGAATAAAATGAATGCTGATCTTCATGTAACCTTTTGAGAATAGAATTGATGTCTTATTGATTATACAGACTCCAAGTTGGATGGAGTAGCTTTGCAGGAAGAAAGGTCTTGGTAAATTTGCTTATAGGAAGAGTAGATTTTTTCACTGTTGCTTACGTGTTCTGTTGGTCTTTTTGTTTCGTGAAACAGTAGGATCTCATAAAATACATGGGGGTAAAACCATATTCAAGAAATAAAGGTTTGGACAAATTGTACTGCTGTTCCTTTAAAATGCATTGCAGTGCCTTGAATTGTTGCCTCTACAGCATCAAACATATACAAGTCGTTGTTTCATCAACACGATACTTTCAACTGCAGGAGTTACCTTCATGGAAGCAGCTCAGATGGTGACACTGAGATTCAGAGCAGCATTTCTAGTGAGTTCTTAGAAGCACAGAATTGAAGGATTGTCATCCAGGCCTCCGTAGCAGGGTTGCTTGTCATTTGGGGCAATTCCATTTGATTTGCATTTGTCTGTGTGCCATTGGTGAGCGGGAATCCAAATCTGTATGATCTACCCACCGTCCTAAAATATTCTGCTTAAATTAATGAGGAGAAATAATGTAGCTGGGCGAGATGACAGTACTGCTTAGGTTTAGGTGATCAGGTTTGTACTGAAGCACTGATTAATCTTTCAATTAATTGGGGCTTGGGGAGTGAGTTTGCTAGTCTTTTTGTGTGTATGTGTCTGTAGTTTTGAGCACAGAAGTTGAGCTTAATGTTTTTATACAAATTCCATAACTTATGTGTATTGACTTCTTGTTACTCCACTCTGCCTCTTGCCAAACAGAAGTATTTGGAGAAGGGCCAGAGCTGCAAAATTCAGATCAGAATCCAAACTTGGATTTTTGCTTCAAGCTTTTCTAATATCTAATATCACAGAGCTACATGTATAAATAAGGAAAATGCTTATTTTTAAATTGCAAAGATGAAGCAATGGAGGTCCCTCTGGATCAGTCAGGTAGAACACTGGACTGTTTGTTGAAGTTACCAGCAGGCAATTCAAAAAGTCAGTAGAATAGGTGAAAACACAGTGCTCCGTCAGCCAGAAAGAGCCCAACCAGAAGACTAACATAGGTTGGTACTTGGAAGCCAATGAGAATAATCTCCATAATACATCTAAATATTCTGAAACGCTGGGGTGTTTTGTTGTATTCCCTCAGATCTTTGGAAATTTCAAGGGTTTGCTTTCTTTTGTTCTAAATGGGGTTAGCCAGCATCTCAATTTTAATGTGTGCTTGATTTAATGGAAAAAGGATTATCTGTCATCAAGTAGGATGTTCGTTATCAGCTGCTGTGTCATGAACAGGCTTTCAGTAAGCTGCCAAGTTTTTTCTCTTGTGGAATGTTTAATCATTAAGACAGTGGAAAAAACATTCGAAACTTCCCAAATGTTTTCCCTGTTGCATGTTTTTAACTGCTTATGGTTGTTGCAGTGACAGTGTTCCAGCTGAAGGGAGGGGAGGCTGGGACCTGCATCCTGGGAGTCTAGGCAGAAGGGCCTCACATAGGTGGGAGACCTGCCAGGCTTTCATAGAACCGTAGAATCACCAAGGTTGGAAAAGACCTTGAACATTATCAAGTCCAGCCATCTGCCCTACAACCTACAACCACTAATCCATCTCCTGAAACACCATGGCTGCTAGTTTGTTGAACCCCCTCCAGGAATGGTGCCTCCACTCCTTCCATGGGCAGCGTGTTCCAAGGCCTACCCGCTCTTCCTGGAAAGAAGTTTTTCCTAAGATTCAATCTGACCCTCCTCTGGCACAACTTGACTCTGTTTCCTCTTGTCTTATTGCTAGTCACTAGGGAGAAGAGGCCAACATCCACCTCACTCCAACCTCCCTTCAGGAAGTTGTACTGAGGGTCTCCCCTCAGCCTCCTCTTCTCCAGACTGAACAGCCCCACCTCCCTCAGCCTCTCCCCATCAGACCTGTTCTCCAGACCCCTAACAAGCCCAGTTGCCCTTCTCTGCCCCTTCTCCAGCACCTCAATGTCCTTCCTGTACTGTGTTGCCCAGACAGCCCCCAGTACTCAAGATGCAGCCTCGCCAGGGCTGACTACAGGGGCAGGATCACCTCCTTGGTCCTGCTGGCCATACTATTTCCTTTTGTGCCAGCTTGGTGCTACAGCCAGGGAGTGCTCTAGTCTTTCCCTACTGCTCAGGCTGTGTGAGCTCTTTTTCCTTTTCCTAATGTGAGCTCTTTTTCCTTTTCCTAACCATAACCTGTAAACACCACATGGTGCAGTGGACAGTGGTTACACAGGTAGGGGATGTATGTGCAGACATGGGTTTCTCGAGTTGTACCTGCTTTCAGTGACAGGTCCTGCTTAGCTTCCTCCGGGTTTGGATAGGGATGCGATCACTTACTGATTGTCAGGTACTTCAAGTTTCGGAAGAAAATCTTGTTCCTGGGAAGAACTTGTTTATTAAATGAGGCATATTAGTATCTCCCCCTGAGAGGAAATTTGTGGTTAAATGCCAAAGGCTGTGATTTATGGCTGTCCTGTTTGATGGATGGTCTCACAGACAGAGAGGCAATCTGTGTTTCTTAGTCAGAGGTTCCTGAGTGCCGTTACAAGGTTGTTGGGACTCCTGCCAGGGAAAAACTTGGATTACACAGGACAGCAGGAATTACAGTTCATTACGTTGGTTTCCTATAAAACAGCAAATTAAATTATTTTTAAAGCTGTCAGCAATACAGACAGGCTGTTGAAACGTTATCTTAGTATAAGATTACTTGTAAGTGTCTGTATCAGGCATCCCCTGGAGCAGTAAAAATTAACTTCTGGGCAAGGTGTGCTGGGCAGTGGGATGGAACATTTGTTCTTCAGCATTCACCTCTCTGCCTTCTTGCCCTTGTTTAGAAGCCACCTGAAAAAACTTGGAGTAATGTCAGTGAAAAATGCTCTTGTGAGTTTTCTTGTGAGTTCATTTCATCTTCAGAAGTGGTACCATATTATAAACAGGCTTTAAAACAGTTACGCACTGCTACATGTGGTCACTGTGTGAAGGTCTGTAAGTTAAGGGCTGATAACATTTATTTCATATTTTTTGCAGATTGAATTTTATAGAAAATCATAGAATCATAGGGTTGGAAGGGACCTCCAGAGGTCGTCTAGTCAAACCCCAACAAGCAGGGACATCACTCACCAGACCAGATTGCCCAGAGCCCCATCAAGCCCGACATTGAATGTCTCCAGGGAATGGGGCCTCCACCACCTGTCTACTCAGCCTGTTCCAGGGATCCACCACCCTCAGATTAAAGAACTTTCTCCTGATGTCCAGTTGAAATATCCCCTTTTCCAACTTCAAACCATGACCCACTCGTCCTATTGTTTCCTGCCTTTGGTGAACAGTCTTCCCCAGGCTTCTGACAGGCCCCTTTCAGGTATTTGGAAGGTTACTGTAAGGTCTTCCCAGAGCTGTCTCCTTTTCAGGCTGAACAACCCAAACTCTCTCAGCCTGTCATCTCCTTCTCAGGACTAGTTTGTATCTGTGCTGGTGGTGTGCAGGCAGTAGTTTCTCTGGAAGAGCACACCAGTGGCAAATGTCCCTTGGTGTGCCTTGTGAGGGAGGCTCCTTGCCCTGCTGAAGCTGTTGGTACTTAGTATTGTCCACGTACCACTGCCATCTCCCATGTTACATTCAGATTGAGATGCTTTGTGCTTTTCATGATATTTCTTAAGGAAAGGTGAACAATCACTCCACAATCCTTGTGCTGATCACATGAAAGCTGCGAGTGAGGTGCCTGTGAGCCCGATCAGCCAGAGCCATGGAAGTTGCAGTTGTTTGTGCTTGTGATGGGACTGACTGCAGCAAAGGCCAAAAATAATTTTGAAATAATCTTACAGAGTTAGAGACTGCCACAGGAACCCTTTCCCAAACTCTGGCAAAACATGGCTGATTCTTCATTAAGTTTATGTAGAAATCACACCCATTCTGTGGAGAGAACTCTGTGACTTCACAGTGTGGATGTTGTGTATTTTTTTATGAAGTCTATAAGCATTTTAAATGGTGAGTTGTGTTACAGCCTACAATTGCTATCAGTGTCATGTAAACTAAACAGTTTGATTTACAAGTTGATATAAAAGACAGTCAGGGACTCACTGGCAGTGATCACAAAGTACTTACCTGGAAGCATGGTTTGCTGAAGAGCTTGGCTTCAGGAGCCTGCTCTGCACTACTGCCTTCATTATGCTTTATTCCAGTGCTATAGTTCAATGGTTAACTCATAAAAAGATGAGAAATTAATTGGCAGCTGCAAGAAAAGTGTATTGGCCTATTCCATTCAACAGAGGGGTGAAGTGGGATTGACTGATCTAGTTTTCAGAACATGGACAGGATTATTTGGAGGAGAAACCATCAGTTGTATATAACAGCTTGAGAGAGTTTACTGTCAATAAAAAAATAAGTCAAATAAAAATTCCCCAAGTATTCAGCAGATGTGCTGGAGACAGTGTACGTACTTTCCCCCCCCCTTCTTTACAGTAATTTGGAAGCACTGGTTGGTGTGTGTTTAATTCTCTTGGACAGAAGTTTGTCTAAATGCAGTTTGTAGTGAAATTTTAGTTAAAAAATTGGTCTCAAACTCCTATTTTACAATGCAAAAAATGCTACAATGTTGCCCCTGAAGATTTGGTCACCTGTATCACGGAGTCCCCGATCCTTGAAGATCCACAGACAGCTGTCTCTTACTGATGACATCCCAGTAGAAGCTGGGTGTCTAATTACCCTGAACATATATGTATGACTGCACACTACGAGTAGTCACTTTTCTTGGTTAGTAACAGCTAAAAAAAAAGTAATTCTGAGAATGAAAATATAAACCAAGTTAACTCTTCTCTTTTATTCAGTACCAGTAAGTTTCAGCTGTCCCCATTTGGCTTTTATTGCACATTTCCCCATGGACTGCATCTTTCTTTTGCTGGAAGCTGACTCTTAGAGAAGGGAATGAAAGCATGAGGTTCCTGTACCATTGTGGTTTGTACATTGAAGTTGGTGAAATTGTAGCTTAACTGGCAAGCAAATCTTGGGTTGTATGTAAGGGGTTCTGTGTGTGAAACCCTCTCTCTGAACACCTGGACACTGTGTGGGTGCTGGGATGCTGTCAGTCAGTAGCTCTGGGTGTTTAGGGTGAAAATATTTATAACGGGTGTTAGCAGTGCAGAACCTAATAATTGGCACTTTGCAGGGATTCTTGTCACTTCATAGAAGTTCTTAGTTACCACTGATGACTTGAAGTACCAGTAGCTTTGTGGAAAATAAGGCCTAGTATAGTCTCAGGAGATAGCTCGAGTAGATAGCCCTCCTAAATCTATCCAGCCCAGAAAGGTCAACTACACTTGTGGCTTGAGTAATTCAGTTGCTCAGTTGAGGGGTAGCAAAGCAGCACATAGTTCACCTTGGAAATTTAAATTGTACTGTGTTCATGATCAAAACATTTTCATGCCCTTAATGCAAACATCTTCTTTCCCACTGGTGTGTTTATGCATGATATGGTTCATAGGAACTAAAATTCAGACCAACTGATTCTGTAGTGCTCTTAGACAATGTCTCCTTGTGGAAGGACCCATCAGAGCAGTAAAAGTGGGTGATGTTACCATGAGGCTTTGACAGAAGCACAGTTCAGGGAATTCTTAGATGCTGAGAGATTTTTAACTAGTTACATGCTGTGGCCTACAGGTGAACTTCACCAGTGCCACTGTCTTGGTGAATATTGCTCCAGGACCTTTCCATCTGCATCTGTCTTAAATACAGTTTTCTGGTGCCATGATTTTTGGGAAGTCTGAGTTTTGATGCAGTTTTTCTGAAATCTGTTTTAGGTAAAACCAAGGGCTGCTTTTTCTGCTTCTGATTGTTTGCTTGCTAAGTAAGTTGTGATGGAACTGCAGTTCCCTGGGAT
Source organism: Phoeniculus purpureus (assembly GCA_028565055.1). Taxonomy (NCBI): domain Eukaryota; kingdom Metazoa; phylum Chordata; class Aves; order Bucerotiformes; family Phoeniculidae; genus Phoeniculus; species Phoeniculus purpureus. The sequence continues at coordinate 2,985,859 of JAOXOE010000705.1, forward strand.
ATGTGAGGTGGACATACTAGGAATAATGAGTACATGCAAGTGTATGTACTCATTATAGGGTGCTAAACTCAGTGACCTGCATGGCTGTGGCTTCAGTACTTCATACAGGTCACAGAATTTCTACTGATTTTTGCCCTTTTAGGGAAGCACCAGCATGCTAAAATATCACCTAACAAAACTTGCATCAATAAAAGTCTTCTTGCAGAACTCACTGACCTGAGTAAGCCAATGTATTAAGAGTATCCAGATCATTCTGAGGGCGACATTACTTTTGTGAGTTTCACTGGAGTACGAAAATCAGACAGAAGATCCAGCAAACTTATTCTATTCAGCAATGCTTTCCTTTCTTAAGGAAAGGCCTGGTACAGACTTGCTACTGAGTTGTTCTTCATGAAAACCTTATGTTCAATTCCTGCTCTTGTTCAATATACTGCAACAGTCAAATAAACCCACATATCTCTGGAGATGTTTAAAACCCACCTGGATATGTTCTTACGTGATAAGGTCTAGGTGATCCTGCAGTGGCAGGGGGATTGTACTAGATGATCTTTTGAGGTCCCTTCCAATCCCTAATGTTCTGTGATTCTGTGATTTACATGCCCTCTACTAGGTATTGGAAACCATGATAGTATGAACACTTTCAAGCAGATATGGAAATGCTTATGGAGAATGCTGTGCCTGCAAAACAGGTATGTTATTTGAGAAGAAAATCATAGGATGGCTACATCCTACAAGAAGAAGGATGAGATGGTACAATTGGGTGTAGCACAGTCTGCTTGCAGTGAACTGGCTGTGTACATTGTCCTCTGTTCTGAAGAGAGGGAGTACTGAATCCTAAAGTTGAGGGGTGGGAGTACTGGTCAGATGCCACTTTCATTCATAAATCAGTTTTTAGAGGAAATAAATTTTCTGGTAGGCTTGCTTGTTCATTTGTTGAGCCTGCAAAAGCAGCCTGGCAGTGAAGGACGCAATGGGTGGAGTGAAGGTAACTGAGTGGATGATGCTCTTCTGCCCTGCACCTGTAGTTCATGCAGCACTGGCAGTGGAGTTGTGTGTTCTCACTACTGTGGAGTTGTGCAGGCCTGGTAGATGCCTCAGCCAGGGGATAAATCACAGAACATTAGGGATTGGAAGGGACCTCGAAAGATCATGTAGTCCAATCCCCTAACAGAGCAGGATCACCTAGACCAAGTTGCACAGGAACATGTCCAGATGGGTTTTAAACATCTCCAGAGAGAGAGACTACACACCCCCCCTGGGCCG
>JAOXOE010000705.1:2998057-3026668 GCA_028565055.1 Phoeniculus purpureus
AGATAATAGGATAAAAGTTGGACTCGATGACCCTGGAGGTCCTTTCCAGCCATGATGATTCTGTGATTCTGTGATTTACCATGGTAGCAGGTTTGAAGCGAGCTGTCTGGTATTACATGCAAACTTTGGACCCAGTTTTGTCTGTACTTTAAAATTTCCAATTAAAATAGTGTGGTTTTATCCGCTGTATCCCTGACTGACATTTGTGAACACAAAGCAGATTTCTGAAGATCTTAATTACTTTTTTTTATGTGAGCCTTTAGCAACAAAAGGGCAAATTGCAGAATTGCTCTTGTAAAGCGCCAGAAACCACATTGGTCTTGTAAAAATGTTTCAGCACCAGGTTTTTCTGTGGTGAAAAATGGAAGTGGAGTGGGTGTTCCTAATTAGCATCAGAGAGGGAGTAGATAAGTAGGAGGTTAACTGGTCATCTTCTTGAAAATCTGTTTGAAGAGATTGGATCTGATACTAGAGCTCCTGCCCTTGCTGCATGTTTCCCATGCAGAACAAATGCTCTTGCATTAAGTTCTGCAGGTTTATGGACCTGTGGTGCTGAGGTGGGGATGATCAGTTTGTGTGCCCCCATTCCTTTCTGTAGTTCTCATCCATTGGGTAGGCAGGTTGTTTGTCTGGACAGTGCTCTTGGTCACAAGTCTCCATAGCTTGATGTGGAACAAAGCAGGAGCGTTGTGATGGTTTAATGTTCTGTTCCACATGCCTCCTTGTCTGTGCTGCAGACGAGCTCTAAGGAATCCTGTGTAAAGGCCATTCTAGGTTAACAAAGGCAGATCTAATGGCTGTTCAAGTAGTTTGAAAAACTCCCAAGGTCAGAATGATTTCTGAAAATAAAAGTTAAGCTCAATTGCGTCAAAATGATTTTTACCTTTTTAATATGTTTTTGGAAAGCTGTGATCTGCAGGGCAGTATAAAGGGATATTCAACTGAAGGCTGTTGTTAAAGGCTGTGAGTGGAGCTTCCCTGCAGCCAAATACAGTTTCACTGGGCAGAAGGGAGATGAGCAGGTTGCCTCTCTGGTGGAAGGTCTGTTTGTCAGAGCAGTCCTGTTTGTGGTGCTGCACGGCTTCCATTCTGACACGCTGTCAGTTGCTGCGAGATCATAAGAAAATCACTGTATGCTGTGCAATACAGAAGAGATAATTAGCAAGAGTTGTGGTGTAAACAGCCATTAAAAATTCATTATAGCATCTTTTTAACTGGAATAAACATGTCTAGCAGTGGATTCTCTTATGACTTCATTTGTTAGATTTGTTGGTGCATACTAAGTGAACTCTTGAACCTGATTTTTAAGATGGCTGAGTTCCCTGTAATTGCTCACTAAGAACATTGTGGTTTCTTTTCCTGGTCCTCCAAAAGGAGGTTGGTGCTGGCCAGTGGATGCTGTGTTGATGGCCATAAAAAACAGCTGCTGGTGACTGGAGCAGTTACAGTGTGGGCAGCAGCAGTGTGTAAGATCTGCCAAAGCATTGTGCCTTGTTCCTGCTGTGGAGAAGGTGGTAGCTTGTCACTTTTCTTTTTGGCCTTGCAGAAGGCTGGCAGAAGCTCTGTGAAGCTTTGGCACCTGGGCCTGGATGCTGTCAGGACAAAGTTGTTTTGTATTTCTATGGAATTATAGAATCATAGACTGCATTGGGTTGGAAGGGACCTAACAAAGGGCACCTAGTCCAAACCTCTCTGCAATGAGCAAGGACATCTTCAACTATAGCAGGTTGCTCTCAAACCTCATCCAACCTGACCTTGAATGTCTGCAGGGATGGGGCCTCTGTTACCTCTCTGGGTGACCTGTTCTAGTGTTTCACGACCTCATTGTAAAAAACTTCTTCCTTATATCTAATCTAAATCTACTTACTATTAGCTTAAAACCATTAAGGTTGCTTCTCAACTACAGGCTGGTTATTTTCACCTCCATCCCTGGAAAGATGATGGAACAAATTCTTTTGGATGCCATTTTTAACTGGAAGAGAAGAAAGGTGTAATGTGGCTGGGTAGGTGAGGGGAGAGCAGAGGATGGTGCTTGACTTCAGCAAAGGTTTTGACACCACCTCCCATAACATACTCATTAGTAAACTCCAGCATTGTGGGTAAGATGAGGTGGGTTGGGAGCTGGTTGTGTGGCAGAGCTCGAGAATTTTTATCAATGGTGCAGGGTCAAGTGGGAGACCTGTGTTTCCCAGGGGTCAATACTGGGTCTGTTCTTCTTCAACACATTCATTGCTGACCTGGAAGAGAGCACAATGTCCCCTTACCAAGTTTGCTGATGATACAAAGCTGGAAGCAGTGGCTGACACCCCAGAGGGCTCTGCTGCAGTCCAGTGTGACCTGGGCAGGCTGGAGAGTTGTGCAGAAAAGCACCTTATGGGGTTCTCCCCCTCTACTCTGCCCTTCTGAGGCCACATCCGAAGTACTTTCTCCAGTTTTAGGCTCCCCAGTTCAAGACAGACAGGAATACACTGGAGAGTGTCCAGTGGAGTGCAACAAAGATGACTGGGGGCCTGGAGCATCTCTCTTATGAGGAAAAGTTGAGATAGCTGGGACTGTTCAGCCTTGAGAAGGCTGAGAGAAGGCCTGATCCACACCTATAACTGTCTACAGGGTGGCTGTAGAAAGGAAGGTGCCAGACTCTTTCCACTTGTGCCTAGTGACAGGACACAGGGGGCAATGGGCACAAGCTGGAACATGGAAAGCTTCATTTAGAAACTAAATGAAACAGGAAGTTTTATTCAGAAATAAGGAAGAACTTTGAAATATGAGTCCCAAAGCCCTGGCACAAGCTGCCCAGAGAGTGTACAATTCTGGAGATACTCAACACCCCCTGGATGCGATCCTATGCAATGTGCTTGGTTGGGGGCGGGGTTGGACTTGACCTCTAGAAGTCACTGCCAACTCTGGCGGTTCTGTGATTAATCCTTGTCCTGTCACAACAGGCCTTGCTAAAAAGTCGCTCCCCATCTTCCTTGTAAACTCCTTTTGAGTCTGAAGAGCTGCAGTAAAGTCACCTTGGAGCCTTCTGTTCTCCAAGCTGAATGGCCCCAACTCTTGCAGCCTGTCCTAACAGCAGAGGTTCTCCAGCTCTGTGATAATTTTTGTGGTCTCCTCTGGACCCTCTCCAAAAGGTTCCTGACCGTCTTGTGTTGAGGACCCCAGAGCTGGGCATAGGACTGCAGATGGGGTCTCACCAGAGCAGAGCAGAGAGGCTGAATCACCTCACCAACCTGCTGGCCCCTTTTTTTGATGCAGCTCAGGATGCGATTGGCCTTCTGGGCTGCAAGGGCACTGTCTATGTGATTTATGAAAATACTACACAGCACTGGTCCCAGTACGACCTGTGAGGGATACCTCTTGACACCAGTCTCCATCTGGACGTTGGCCACTACTCTATGGAAACAACCACCCAACCAGTTTCTTATCCACTGAGTGGTTCATCCGTCAAACTCTTATCTCTCCAACTTAGAGAGAAGGATGCTGTGGAGACCTGTGTCAAAGGCCTTACAGAAGCCCAGATAGATGATGCCCATAGCTCTTCCTTTGGCCACTGGTGCAGTCACTCCAGTGTAGAAAGCCACTAGGTTGGCCAGGCAGGATCTGCCCTTGGTGAAGCCCTGCTGGCTGTCTCAAATCCCCTCCCTGTCCTCCATGTGCCTTAGCAGATCTTCTAACAGGATCTGCTCTATGATCTTCCCAGGCCAGAGGTGAGGCTGACAGGTTGGTGGTTCCCAGGGTCCTCCTTTCTACCCTTTTAAATCTGGGTGTTTTATTTCTCTTCTCCCGGACACCAGGGACTGCACCTGATGGCAAGGACTTTTCAATTGTAATGAAGAGTGGCTTGGAAACCACATCAGCAAATTGCCTGAAGACACTGGAAGGTGTGTCATGGGGTCCCATTGACTTGTGTGTCTTCAGGTGGTCATGAAGCTGATCTTCACTTCCAGTGGGAAGGATCTTGCTCCCCGGCTCTCCATCTTGCTGTTTGTCCCTTGGGAGCTGTGAGCAGAGAGGCTGCCAGAGAAGACCGGCAAAACAGTTGTTGAGTGTGTCAGCCTTCTCCTTGCCTGTTGTTACTGACTGACCACTCTGTCCTATCAGAGAGGGGGACAGTCTCTCTTACCTCTATTTTTGGATCAGTGCACTTGTAGAAGCCCTTTTTGTTACTTTGTGCATCCCTGGTCAAGTTCAGTTCCATCTGTACCTTGGCCTTCCTGACCCCATCTCTAATAGCTGGGCAGTGTTCCTATGCTCTTTCTATACTTGTCCCAGTTTCCACTGCCTGTGTGGCTACTTCTTGTCTTTTAGTTTGACCAGATCTGGACTCAGCCATGTTGATCTCTTTCCTCCCTTGCTTGATTTTTTACACCTGACAGAGCTCTTGTGCTCAGTGGAGAGTGTCTGTAAAGATTTGCCAGCTCTCTTCTGTTCCCTTGTTCCTGAGGGCTGTTTCCCAGGATGTCTGACTAAATCCTTGAAGAGCTGGAATTCTGCTTTTCTAAGATCCAAAGTCTTGATTACACTCCTTGTCTGACTCTTGTTCCCTAGGACTGTGGACTCTACTGGTGCAGGATCACTGCAGCCCAGGCTGCCTCCAGGCTTAACACCCCTGATAAGCTTGTTTTGTGTTAGTGATGATCTGGTCCAGTATTGCATCCCTTAGGTATGACTGTCCACTGTCTGGCTTAGGAAGTTATAATTTCTGCAACCCAGGAGTCACCTGGATTGCCTTCACGCTGCTATGCTGCTGTTCCAGTGGATGTTGGAGTGGTTGAAGTCCCCCAGCATGATAAGAGCCTGATGTCTCCTGTAGCTGGAGTGAGAAGCTTCATCAGTAAGCTCCACTTGAAGAGCTGGCCTGTAGTAGACACCAATCCCAAAGTTCACCTGGTAGCTTTGGTCTCTAATTCCTACCCCCATAAGCTTTCTAATTCCTACCCATAAGCATTCAAACTACTCATGCCTGTTCATGGCTATCTCCGTACACTCTGGCCATTTATTGACATGGAGGGCAACACCTCCACCCTTCATTCCCTTCTGAAAAGCCCATAGCCACTGATAGCCATGCTTCAGCCACAGTTTTTATCCCACGAAGTTTCCGTGATGGCAGCTCTGTCCCAGCTCTCTAACAGAAGCAATTTCCAGCTCCTCCTGTTGTGTACTCAAACCAGTACAGTTACCTCTGCTCCAGGTGTTCCTATAGGGGCACTTCAGCTGGGCTGGTGGTGGTGTTACTGACTGTTTCCCCTCCTTAGAAGAATGTGGGGTATTCAGCACATGAAATATGTTTGTGAAATACGTGTTCAGTTACAGCATTGCAAATATATTTCGTAAGCAGCTTTTTAGAATAGCTTCTGTTTCAAGTATTTTCTGTTGAGAGAATTAGCTGGGTTTTGTCTTGATCATATTTTTAACAAACCATTTGACCTTGAGACAATGATTTAACCTTTGCTGCTTGTTTTTCTCTTCACAAAGTGGGGAGCTAAGTGCTTGACTACGCAGTTATTTTTAGTTTGGCTGTTAAATAATAGATGTTCTGCTGAAGTGTGACAGGGTTTAGAACCAGCCTGCTAGTAGGTGCACGGGATATTGCCACTGGAGTAGACTTTTTTACCTGAATAGAGTGTAGTTACCTATAAATACTCAAAATCTGGAATGAAATCCTACGATCAGCCCATATTCTTTAAAACAGTTGTCTTGCACAGTGCCCTGGCATTCAGCTTCTCTGCAGAACTGCAAGAGAGAAATAGCCTGTAACTCTGATGTCTTTGTGTAGACGTGTTCAGAGATGAAGACCATTTTTTACTATGTTTGTTACAGAACTTTAAACTTTGCTAATTACTCTTTAGTGTATTTTTCCTCTGTCTTATAAAAGATTTTATTCTTTGAAGCAGTCCAGAGAAAACACGGTGCCTGCAGTTTCACCACGGGAATCCTTTCTGACAGCTTAAGCTTCACTAATGTTCGTGACCTGATGGTAGATCAGCAGTCAGAGAAACCCAAGTAGTACGAACCAGTCCCCTGAGGTCAGGAAACATTAAATTTCACCTACTGTAGGTGATCCTGCTCTAGCCGTGGAGCTTGGACTAGATGATCTTTTCCCTTCCAACCTCTAACTTTCTGTGATTCTGGAGAAGTACATTTAAATCTCTGGGTTCTCTGGTTCAAGCAGGAACACGAACATATTCCTGTTTCCTATAACACACATCAAGTCCTTAACCACAGTCTGTGCTGAACTAGTATTTGTCTTTCCACTGCAAAAACTTGTGTCTAGTTAGTGTCTCTGAGTCTCTGAACCAGGTATCAAAAACTGCTTTTGTCATTAAAAAAAACCAATAAAAACCCCCAAACCTCACAGTATTTGGGTCATACTAGTTTTTTTCGCAGCTGTTTGTTTGCTCAGTTGTCGGGTTTGTTAGAATGAATGAGAACATCACGTTCTGAAGAAATCCTTATTCTTTGTCTTTCTTAGGCAACTAAAGGACAGATCCATTTGAATCAGATCAATGTGGCCACTGCTAAAGGAAATTTTAAGTGGTTCTATGGTTTAATTTCCGTGCTGCATGTTTTGTGCATTTCTTCAATGGAACTTTCTATATTTGGAAACTGTCAAAACAAAAATCTCAGAATCCTGCTCGTTTACATGTTACAAAAGTCTTTGCTTTGCTGTGACTTGAGGCTTCTGATTCTTTGTCTGTAGTTTTTCTGTCTTGAAATATAAGAGCACTGAGATCTCTGGAGTATTTGATGTATGTTTGGCCGCACTGAAGTCAAGTTATGAATGCAAGCATGAACACTGCTGCTCCCCCTCTTCACTGGATCTGCCTTTATTTAAGGTGGACACTCAGCATTAATTTGATAGAACTACTCAGGAAACTTCAAGCAAAATTTTTACTGAGGTTCTTCTGAGTAGTGGAAAAGATTTCTCCAGACATTTTACACTCTATGTGGGTTTTAATACTCTTTCAGCAGAAGCTTCATTTGGCTGTGTGAAGGAATTAGTCTTAGATCATGCCAGCACCGCAGCTTCTTTTTGAAGCTGTGACTTGTTTTCCACTCTGTTAGCTTATTTGCGGTGGTGGTTCTGCATCATTAGCACAAAGCTCAGAATGAATGAGTCTTTCTCCTCTTGGTCAGTAGGCCACTGAAACGCTCTTCCACTTACAAATACAAATTCTCTTTTGATTGCTTTAAGAAATTTGAAAGTTCTGATAACTTTGAGCAGTTTCATTAACAGAGCTGCTCCTGAACCCACCAGACCTGTAGTGCTGAGAGCTGGTGTCAGCTGAGATCAAAACAGAGATTGTACCTGCTGAGACTGTAGAGAATGAGAGAACTAGAAACAGCTAGAGAATCCAGCCTAAACAAAACATACTGTTTAACAGAGTTTTAGATTAAAAAAACCATGTCGCTTCCTGAATCTGCTTGCACTGTCATACCCCATTCCTGTATTTCCACTTCTTCAGTTGTAAGATTATTTTCTCTAAATAGATTCAGTCACATCTAATAAGCTTAGGCTTATCTAATTACCGCCCAGGTAGGATTACCTCTGTGAACCGTGTGTGACTCCTGGCCCTGGGTTAACTGTCCTGTTTCCACAGGTCCTCCCTCCCCAGAGCTTTCCCACAGCCATCAGGGAAGCCAGAGAGTTGTGCACAAAGTGCTGCCTGTGGCTAGATGTGGAGAGAAGTGCGTTTTGAGTGAAAGCAGTGAGATAAAATCACTGTCCAGCTGCTTCTGTTGAGGATGTGAGAAAGCCATAATCCTCAGCTCTTTCAGCTCTAGGGATGAAGTTTTGCTGATGAGAGAGAGAGAGAGACACTGCCCTGCTTTTCATCCTTTGTAAAAGGCTCTGATAACATAATCCTAGTCAGTTTTTTTCTCTACACGTAGATTGTTGTGTTGTTGTTTTTATTATTTTTCATTAGGGGGTTTGATGGATGAGGGCCAGCGTAGCAGAACCTCAATGGCTCTGGCAGGGCCCTTCCTTCTGCCAGGATGCAGCACAAGTGGTTTCAATTGTAGTGGGAACTAAGACTACTTCGGTATTTATTGATTGAAAGTTTAATATCTTCTGGCCTTTGTGTTGCACTCTGGTGCATTAGGTTTGGAAATGAGTGGTTGTCTTGCACCCCAGTGTCAGAGTTTTGTCTGGGACACTTGTGCCTCATGGATTAGCTACAGTGGTGTTTGCTGCTTAAAATAAAAAGCAGCTGAGTTCCTTGAAGAAAAGGGGATCTGATAAAGACTGAGTGTCTGCAAATAATCTTGCAGTTGTTAGATTTCTGTAGTTTCATAAGCAAGCACCTGATTTTCTCACACCAGCCCAATCCTGTTATTTGTGCAGGAGAGGAATAACACAGAATCTGGCAGAGTGTGCCCCTTCAGAACTGCTCCTCCGGTGGTCCGAGTGCCACTACTGTGTAAACTGAGGGAAAGCCACACAAAACTAGGTGTCAGCACATTGCAGGAGTTTGTCAGATGTTGTGGTTCCCTGTAGCTTATGAAAGCAACAAATGCAGTGTGTTACCTGGTTGCTGCTCAGAGTGTTTCTCTGCTCTGAGAGTGTCTGTCACATTTCTGGAGGCCCAGTGGGATCAGTTTTGTGGTGGTTTTTAGCTGGGGGGAATACTTAGCGCCCCTCCACTCTGCCAGTGCGCTTCCCTGGATTGGGTGACCTGCAGGTCCCTGCCCAGAGTCTAGAATTGGGGAGGTCCTCTTTTGGGCAAAGCCAGCGGAGGGAAATTGGGAGCTCACCTCTCTAGATCTGCTCTTAATTGTGTGCCAGCTGAAGTGGGGTGAATCTGGACAGGACTGGGACAAGCAGGAAACCTTGGCTTGGAAGGAAGTTCACGTTTTTAGTTTCCCCTCTCCATTCTCATTGGTGCAGCAAACAGCCACGTTTCACTACCTCTTGGTCCCAACCTCTTCCTTTTGCAAAAGGGACAGTACGAGCAGGAAAGGAATGCTGACTGTAATCTAAAAGCTATAGTCTCACTTAAATAGGATTGTGTGAACCTGACTGTGTAGGGGTGCAGCACCTCTGGTGTTGCTTCTGTAGCATCTTCCTGAAGGAGAACCCGTTTGCTCCTTGTATGACCTTACTCACACTGCTACTGAGCTTACCTGAGCATGTAAGCAAAACTGATTGTCTTAGTGCTTGAAAGTCCCTGTGGCTGGCTTCAGAAGACTAAGAAATAGTTTGTGTACAGCACAAACCAGATAAACTGCCCCCTTGTGTCTCATCTTCAGCTGGTGTCATCTGGAGTAGTCTGGTATCACTGAGATTCACAGTGGCTGAATGGCTTGTCTTCAGCACCTGTTTGATAGCTCTGATTGCTAGAGGGAACTAAGCAATACATAGGTGTGTGGATAGACCTCAGGGTGGCTTTGCTGGAGTCTGTGACACAGCTGTTAATTCAGAGTGCCTCACAGGATCAGGTCTGACATCCCATGTTGTTACAACAGAGCTGTTCTCAGAGGTGCCTTATGTTTGCTCTAAGGAGATCTTCATGTTACCTGGGTGGCTACACATGTGATCCGTTACTGACATATTTCCAGACTCTGCTTTGGTTGCACATGAATTTGGTAGAGTTGACAGTTGCTTGCTGATGTGCAAATAAGACAGACAAATCATGTTTCTAGTCCCAGAGTGCTCACAGTCCCATTATTTCATGAGTCAATATTTTCTTGTTTAAAATTAAATGATTTAGGGAATGCACTGTCCAGGAGCAGTTTTCAGCTGTCAAGCTCAACTCTTACTGTTTGCTTTTTCGCCTCCTCCCTTTCCCTACTCTTTTTTAACCAAAACACTTCTGTTATCTAGCAAGAAGTTGAGAAGTTTACAGACCTGGAGAAACTCTACCTCTACCTTCAGCTGCCTTCGGGTCCGAACAATGGAGACAAAAGGTAAGTGTGTGTGAGCATGCAAATGCACGAGTAGCGACTTCTGCAAACGGTTAGTTCCTGTGGTGCTGCTCCGCTGAGGAGCCACTCATATAAGCTGTTTGGTGGCAGAAGCAGCCTTTATTAAGCGCTAAAGGATTATTCTTTTCCTGAAGACTTTTATTTTATCTCTTGCATCTTTAGTGCACAAATAGCTTGTAAATATAAACCTCCTAAAATTCAAGAGTCATCAGAGAAAGTGTTTTGTAGCCTAACTAATCATTCCTTTGCTGTTTATGTGGGAGGTGATAATAGAGTGACATGAATGTGATGGTGGGGGAAAAGAAGAAAGTGGTGGTGTTTCTGGTAACGTTTGACTAAAGAAAGGTCTAGAAAACCAACGTGCAGATCACAACATCACAAAATGAGTGTGTGTTCCTAGCAGGATGGTTATGGGCAGGTGGGTGCCTGCAGGAGGCACTCCTATTATCTGCTGGGGAAGTGGGGTGTTTCCAGAGGGCAGCTGGAAAACTGGGGGAGAAAAAGCTTCAAGGTGGTCAGTAAGGAGCAATAAATTTAAAAGGTGAAGCGGGGAATCTCTCACCCATCACTGTCTGCTTGTGGCTGTGTATCAGTTAAGAACTGCAATGTGGAGTAACTGCAGATGAAAGAGGGAAAGAACTGCTGCTTACCCCTCGGGGAATGGTTAAGAGTGTGAGATCCTGGCTCTCACTGTCTCTAGTGTGGCTGTACTTGTGTAAGAAGACAATGATAAAGTAATCAAAGAGGAGCTACACAGAAAGTCTTGATTGGCACTGCTTCTTCTTTCCCTAGCGATCAGATCTCCATGTCATCCAGCCGTGCTCAGCAGATGCACGCCTTCTCATGGATACGGAACACCTTGGAGGAGCACCCTGAGACATCTCTTCCCAAGCAGGAGGTTTATGATGAGTACAAGTGAGTGCTCTCAAACTGGATCCATTCACACAGCTGTAGTGAGTGTAGATAGTTCTGTGGCACTGCCTTTCCACTGACGTTTGTGTACAAGTGAGTGTAGCAGAACAAGGCTTTATATACTGATGTACCTGCACTGAGGCAAACTGTATTCATTGAATCTGCTACTGAAGATGAGACATTGATACTTAAATTGTGCTAAAGGAAAGGTACAGGTATTTCTTGACAATAAATATCTGTATGAGTATTGTTTCGTGGAAAGAGCGTTGTAGGTACAGAGCACCAGTTACTATCTTAAAGTGTGTTTTGGGTCTGCTGGTATGTACATATGTATCTGACTGAACAAGGATGAGCGGTTGAATTGTTTCTCCTGGAAATGCAGCTGTTGTGCACAAAAAATCTAGCTTTCTTTGCAGAATAATGCATAAATATTGGACCTTCCTGCAGAGTAACCTGATTTCTAGAGACACAGAATGTGTGAATATGTATGATCCCAGTAACCAGGGCCACCACAAGTCTGTCTTGTCAAGTCTCAAATCTACCCTGTAACGAGAAAGCGATTAGAAGTGAGGGAGAGGGAGCTGTCTGACTGAGGGAGCTGAAAGTTGGATTTGAATTCATTTACAGAACTTTTCCACAGGGGGAGAAAAATAATCATCCTCAGCTCAGTTGCTTGAAGATGAAGGACAGATTTATGATCTAATACGAGTATTTCCATAATCTGAATGATTACAGTAATTTGCAGTGAGCTGAGTCCCTTCACCTCCTCAGTGCCTACAGGATTCCTCCCTCTGTAACTTGTATTGCAGAGTTGCCTTGTGTGAATGCCTCCTTTTCATTAACTCTCTCTGGTCAAGATTTTTACTTGGGCTGAGCTGAAACATGATGGCAGTTGCTTGCCCAGGGTTGATAAACATGCACACACCTATTTCTGAGATCTCGCCATCAGCTGGAGCGCTGACGCAGCCTGGAAAGGCAGCCAATGGTACAGACAAGCTGGCTGGGCCAATCTCTGAGCTGCAGCCGCTCACGCAGACACAGCAACAGCGGCAGCTGCTGTGCGGGAGAGGGAGATGGCAGCGTTATTCTTAAATATATTTCTTACTAAATAATTTATGGCCTGCTTCAGCAACAAATCTGCTTGGCTTCCATGCTGTGCCAAGCTGCAGATGCCCAGAAAAATCATCATCTACAGATTGTGGAGTGTGAAATTTGGATGGCTTTTGTGTATAGCTCCAGCCAGTATTTGTGTATTGTGTTTTTTTTTCCCCCTAACAAAATCAGGGTGGTAAGCAAATATTCAGGAAAATATCAAATGTTTGGTATCTCTACTCCTTTGAAAGCATCTGCTCTGTTTTTAGAATGTTCCATTTCTTTGAATATTTTAATGAGTTATTCTTGCACACCAAAGGAAAAAGAAGTCTTGGAGTGAGAGGTTGGGAACCGACATATAAATAGGTAGGAGAGCCAGCCTTGAGAAGTCTTTTTTCTTTACCTAATAGTTTTAAGTCCTCTGAAAAGTCTCTTCTGTCTTGTTTACAAGTTGCCATTTATCTCCTCTATGCCAAGGCAGATGTCCGTGAGCTTGCAGTAAGCAAGCTAGCACTCCACACATAGAAATTGAAGTGATGAGGCTTTAGCAGGGTGCTGTGTCATTCCAGAATCTCAATTCCTCCTGTAAAATTTGGGCAAATTTAATCTTGCAAAACTAGTGGGTTTTTGCATCATCTTTAATGCAGTGGGTTTTTTTGGTTTGTTTTGTTTCTTCTGTGGAGAGGGAAGGACTAAGCTTGCCCTCCATGCAGATTCACAACTGGCAAGTGTTCCCAGGTCCTCCACATTTTGGTAACCTCACTTTTTTCTCACTGAGCTAGCTCAACACAGTGACTTTTTTTTCTGTCTTATTACACTTCTCTGTGTGAATTCGTGTCTCTAACTGGGTGAAAGGGAACAGATTCATCTCCCTTTTGAAAGTGATTAAATCATGTGTCAGGAGCACTTGGGAACGGAGAGCTAGATGAGGGCTAGTTCACCTGTTGTTGATGCTTTGATGCTGCTTGTACTGACAAAACGTGTTGAGCTATTGGACATACACAGTTATACCAGCTTCCTGTAGGAGTGATGGAGGAATAGAGTCTGGAAAATAGGAGAACTTTTGGGTAGCTGCCTGACATGTTACATAGCCTGCAGAGAACGGATGCTGCTTCCCATCAATTCCTGTCAGTGATTCCTTGTAAGATAGTTCCACCTGGGTATTTTGTTCCTATTAGTAAACAGCCCTCTGGAGGCAGTCAGGGGTAGATTTAGCTCTTCAGAGAATTGGATTTTGAGTGGAAGTGCAGTCCTGTAATACTGAATGCAGGCAAAATCCCTATTTGCCTACAAAATGATGTGTTCAGCTTTCAATGAACGTTTGGGCCCTGTTACCTTGCTTCTTCTGCAGTGACTCAAGGAAAGAAAGTAGTTCTTATGTAAGTTTAACTCTGAAGATTCACTTGATATGCTTCATATGGATTAGTAGGTTTTTGAATCACCCTGTATCTCTTTCTGTATCTCGATACCATGTGGCGGACAAACGGAACTGAGTGCTAAGAATGTTAACCAACAAGTTAGAAGTTAAGTAGCCAGTGTAGGGAGGTTGGTGTAGGAATATCACATCTGTTAAACATTTGTTACAAGCAGCTACCTATATTCCTTTTAAAAACAAATCAAGTTCCCTCTAAACTAGCTCTTGGGATCTGACTGGTAATTTCAGTTCTCTGATGGTTTTCAGACATCTGGTTTCTGTCTTGCCTGATTTTTATGATTCATTTCTCTGTCAGCACTGTTCATCAGCTTAGTGAGAACCTACCTCTTCCTAGGGTTCTGGTCTGATTTTAGAGACCACTTGTCTCGCTGGATTGGACAAAGATCAGTGTTCCATGCAATAGGGTCTTTATCATGTGCTATTTCTGCCTGGGAAGCTGCCTAAGTTGGGCTGCATGGCCTGACTGTCTTCACTGGGTTTTTGGTTTGGCTTTGTGCTTTCATTCAGGTAATTTCCAGTGCATTTTATGTCTTGGGTATATTTAATTTGAATATCTTATTAAATTGAAAAAAGCAGCTTTTCCGCCTTAGCACGTAGGGGAGTTATATACAAAGGAACAGGCGCATAAGCCACTGCATGTCTGTTGTAATTCCTGACTGTGTGTAGACCTTCTCCCCTGCCATGTGTTTCCCACCCATCCTTCAAATCAGCAGCTCCTGGGCTCAGCATTGTGCCAAGAGTGCAAGTAGCAGAGAGAAGAGCTTCAGGGAAGAGACTGCTGGTATGTGTTGTCAAGTCAATGAGAGACCACAGATGGACATGGAGGGTTCTCAGCTGAGCCAGGAGGACAGGCTGGATGTGATGATCTGTCTGAAAACTGAAATTGCATGCTAACAATAATAGCTCAGAAATCACAAGCTTGCAGGAGCTGCCAGTGTGGGTACAAGGGGACTGTGCAACTGTATGTTTTGCTGGTAACCAGTAACTGTCTTGAAACACATGTGCTAGACTTGATGAATGGATCTTGTTTCGTTTTCAAATATTTATTTTCTTCTAGAGAGGGCATGATTAACTTTAATGTTGATTGTTTGTTAGGTCCCTAACCCTGTTGCTTTGCTAGGTTGGTATTTTCATTTTGTTTTGCTGACATCGTTCTGTTTTGGTTAAAGAGGAGCTGCCCATGATAGAAGGATTCCGAGACCCCCTGCTTTTCATGCTTAAAGTTCTGTGACTTAAAGTCCTGTGATCAACATCGGGAAGCAACAAAGACTTGCCTTTTAGGAATTTTCAGAGTAAAGTTAAATTCCATTGGAGTTCTGACAAGATGAAAGGGGGAAAAAAAATCCTGCAGAGACATCTACCTACTATACATAAAGCAGTGTCTCAATTCCTAAGCAGATGCACTGAGATAGAGGGATCTGTTAATTTGTGTAAATTAACTTCAAGAGGACGTATCCAGAGCCCTGACATGCACTGAAAGGAAATAGGTTGGTGCATAAATTGGATGAAAAGCTTGGTGTGCCATA
Organism: Phoeniculus purpureus; assembly: GCA_028565055.1. Taxonomy (NCBI): domain Eukaryota; kingdom Metazoa; phylum Chordata; class Aves; order Bucerotiformes; family Phoeniculidae; genus Phoeniculus; species Phoeniculus purpureus. Next base: position 3,012,950 of record JAOXOE010000705.1, read on the forward strand.
CAGAAACTAGACCAATGACTGGCTGTACACTGGGTTGTAGGCAGCCTCCAGTCTGCACAGAGTGGCAGTAGTGGATAGAAGCTGGTATACGCAGGCTTTGCAGGGAAATGTTAGAATCAAATAGCATACATCTTGCTGTTTATCAGAATCATTGTATTTGTGGTGGTGCTTTCCAGAGGTGGGATACCTACACACAGCCAAGGTAAAAGCGTCAGATACTTGCTCTGTGATAGTGTTGTTACAGAGAAAGTGGATGCAGTAGCAGTATCTCAACAATACAAACTGCTGTGGGTTTCAGAGATGACATTCTGACTGGTCTGCTCGGATACAAATGCCATTGCTGATTGATACTGCTTTTACAGTGTGATACTGGGAATTAAATGTTTTTCAGGAGAGTTGCTTGTGCTTTTTTTCTTTCATCTTTTGTGAGCAGAGATTCGTTTGCATGTGTGTACCTGGATAGAGTAGCAGGCAGCATGGTTGTTCTGCTCTCTTTCTCGTGCCCATACAGGGTCATGTACAGTCATCTCTGCAGACACAAGTTGCTTTTGTGTGTTGCTGCTGGAACATCTCGCAGGAAAGGAGATCATTGCTCAACATCGCTAGCCCTGTGACGATAGGAAACCTGAATGAGGCTGCTGTAATGGTCTGGTTTGGGCCTTGCTGCATTGACATGCATGAAATATCACAGGGCAGCCTTGATGTGTGTGTGCAGCCCTAAGAGCTTGCTGTGCAGTAAGCTTCTGGAGCACTTTCCAGGTTTCTCCTCAGTTTTCACATGTTTGTGACTGCTTGTTATGTCTCTACGTGACTTGTCTTTGAACTTGGTAGAGAACAAGGAAGAACCTGTGGTATTAATAACTCTGTTTATACATTTTTCATGCATTCAGCTTGTCGTGGAGAGCATCATTAATATTAAATGTGGTTCTAAATATGGGTGGGAATAAGTGCTTTCTTCTGAAAACCTTTGATGGAGTCTAGCATCCAGGCTGGCCTCTTGTGTTACCTCTGATTCCATTCACACTTTCTCTCTCTCTCTGTTGCAGGAGCTATTGTGACAATCTTGGCTACCACCCGTTAAGTGCTGCTGACTTTGGGAAGATCATGAAAAATGTCTTTCCAAATATGAAGGCCCGGCGTCTAGGCACAAGAGGCAAATCCAAATATCCTTTGCTAGAACACTTCTCACTAACTTCTTCTGTGCTTGCCCAGAGAACATCTGTTGTTGTGGCTTAACTAGCAGCTAAGTGGAGACATAATGTTAAATAAAGTATGAAGATGCTTTGCCAACCTTCTTTAAAAAGTTATTAACTGTGGTAGTGTAAGGTTACAAGATACAGCTTTGGAAACAAGCACTTAAATTCAGGTTTGGGCACTTAGTTGTCACAGCAGTGAGGAATTAAGGAAGCCTTATCACAGACCATAGAGGGAGATCCTGGAATAAAGGAATTTGCCGTAGATATGTGCAATAACGAATGCTTTACTGGTAGTGCAGCTCAAAGTTACTTTGGATCTTGCTTTCATATTAGGACATGGACCTGATGGAGCAGGTTCAGAGGAGGCCATGAAAATGCTCAGGGGGCTGGAACACCTCTGCTATGAGGACAGGCTGAGGGAGCCGGGGTGTTCAGCCTGGAGAAGAGAAGGCTCTGGGGGGACCTGATAATGACTTTCCAGTACCTGAAGGGGGCTACAAGAAGGTGAGAGATGGACTGTTTCCAGAGGCCTGTAGTGAAAAGATGAGGGGCAGTGGCTTCACATTAGGGAAGCGCAGATGTTAGGAAGAAGTTCTTTTGCAGGAGGGGGGTTGAAATTTCCCAGAGAGGTATCTCCATCCCTGGAGATATTCAAGGTGAGGCTGGACAAGACTCTGGGCAGCCTGATCTGGTTGAGGATGTCCCTGCTCACTGCAAGGGGATTGGACTAGAGGCCCTTCAGAGGTCCCTTCCAGCTCGGGCCAGTCTGACTCTATGATTACGCTCATGCACACCAGTGATTTTAAAGTTACTGTAAAGCCAAAGATCCTTCTTAAACTCTGCAACAGCTTTTTGAGACAACTGCCTCTCCTCAACTGTTAGTGTTTTTTCAGATTGAAGAGAGAACTGAAAAGTCATTACAAAAGCTGACTTAAGGCTTGGAATGCACAACCCAGGCTTTGTCCTGCTGGTCATGTGGGGGAGACAACTTCCTTAACTGCACAGTGCAGACCTCCTGCCACAGGAAAGCTAATTCAAAGCAAAAGATTCTCAGATGGGGAGCGCTGTCTTCTGTCTTAACTGTAGTCTTGTTCTATGTGCTCAAAGTTGGAATCTGCCTTCTTTCTTGTGTTAAAGAAATAGTCTGTCCCAGAGGGTGTGCAAAAGCACTACCCTGTTTAGTTGTAATTTAATACAACCCTAAAACAAAACTAGATGTGGTGGTTACAGGCAAAGCTATGCACAGTTCTTGAGGCAGATTAGTTCATCGATTAATAGGCAACTACTGTGAGGACTTCTGGGCAAACACTGTGCAGAAAGGTCTGTGCATAGCACTGGTGGTTCTGCTACTTCAGTTGTAGGGGCAAAAGGCTCTGCTAGGTAAGAAACGCAATAATCAGGTCTAAAGGCTGCAAGTATGTGAATTTTTCTCAGGCTTTTCTGAGGCTGAGTGGCAGTTTCTCTGAGTCTTTAGTACAAAAACTGTTCATGATTTTCAAAGTAATTTTTTCATCAACAAGAATGTAGTCTTTTTCAGTTTAGAATTGCACTGTCCCTTCAGAATGCTTTGAAACCACTGTGAAGCAATGCAGTACCTGCTGCCTACTCCAGCACCCAGGATCAACTCTTGTGCCATTTTGATGTGTGGGGGGAGGGGGCTGAAGCACTGCTGTCATCAAGGTGAAGGTGTGTGTTTAAATGCCAGAAGGCATCAGGGGGCTTGTAGGCTTTAATTGAGAACCATCAAGAAGAACTAACAGTGATGATGTGGCTGCACTGTTGTACTGACCTTTACCAAGGTCTAACTGGAAGTTGCACTTACACACAGAACTGAATGAAGTGGGCAGCACAGAACTGTTTGTCTTCCACTGAGGTGAAAAACCCTTCCATGTAGGAATGGGAAAGTTAATCATTTCATAAAGCACGCTGTTGGGGTGTGTAACAGTAAAGTCCAAAAGTTAGCAATGCTGTTCTGTATAGAGCTAGAGAGGTTCAAAGAAAGGAATCATAAATAATTGTAGCTTGATCTCTGTCAGCTCCGTCTCCTAAGTTTCTAATTCAGAATTATTAAAATGTGACCGTACGTCACTCGTAATACCTTGCCTCTTTAGGTTTATCTTGCTGTACTTGTGCTCCATCCAGGTTACTGCAAGTTCCATGGTCTAAAAGGGAGAAACAGACGGGTTTACAGAATGTGAAGAAGTAGTGACCCTGAAAATGGAACATACCATCTCAAGTGCCATCGCATCTCACATACAGGACAACCAGGGGATCAGGACCAGTCAACATGGGTTTATTAAAGGCAGGTTCTGCCTGACAAACCTGATCTCCTTCTATGACAGGATGACCCAACTATTGGACAAGGGAAAGGCTGTGCATATTGTTTACCTAGACTTTCGAAAAGCCTTTGACATTGTTCCCCATGGAATTCTCCTTGACAAGCTGGCTGCTCATGGCTTGGACAAGCACACAATCTGCTTGATAAAACACTGGTTGAACGGACAGGCCCAAAAAGTGGTGGTTAATGGAGTTAAATCCAGCTGACAGCCTGTCACAAGTGGTGTGCCTTGGGGCTCGGTGTTGAGACCATCTCTACTTAACATCTTTATTGATGATCTCAATAAGGACATGGAGTGTATGCAGATGACACCAAGTTAGGCAGGAGTCTTCATCTGCCACAGGGTAGGGAGGCTCTTCAGAGAGACTTGGATAGATTGGAGCAGTGGGCCAATGTTAATGGCATGAGCTTCAGTAAGGCCAAGTGCCAGGTCCTGCACTTGGGCCACAATAACCTCATGCAACGCTACAGGCTTGGGGAGGTGTGGGTGGAGAGCCACCTGGAAGAGAGGGATCTGGGGGTTCTAATAGGCAGGAAGATGAATGTGAGCCAGCAGTGTGCCCAGGTGGCCAAGAAGGTAAATCGCATCCTGGCTTGTATTAGAAATAGTGTGGCCAGCAGGAGTAGGGTGGTTGTCATCCCCCTGTATTTGGCACTGGTGAGGCCACATCTTGAGTATTGTGTCCAGTTGTGGGCACCTCAATGCAAGAGAGATGTCGAGGTGCTGGAGCAGGTGCAGAGGAGGGCAACTAAGCTGGTGAAGGGCCTGGAAAACAAATCTTAAGAGGAGAGACTGAAAGAGCTGGGGCTCTTTAGTTTGAAGAAGCGGAGGTTGAGAGAGGAGTCCTCATCACTCTTTACATCTACCTAAAAGGACGTGGTGGAGAGGTTGGTGCTGGTGTCTTCTCACAAGCAATTAGTGATAGAACAAGAGGGAATGGGTTCAAGCTACAACAGGGTAGGTTTAGACTTGACATCAGGAAAAATTGTTCCACATTTTTCCACATTCCAAGAGTGGTCAGGCACTGGAATGGGCTTCTCAGGGAGGTGGTTGAGTTGCCATCCCTGGACGTGTTTAAAGATTGTTTGGATTAGGTGTTAAGGGATATGGTTTAGGGATCAACTTGTAAGGTAGAGTAGTTGGTTGGACTTGATGATCCCTGGGGTATTTTCCAACCAGAGTGATTCTGTGAAAAGTATTCACGTGTCACAGAGAGGAGAGACTGTATGTGAAGTTCCAGAGTAAAGCTGCAGAGGCAAGAAAAACAAGGCTGATTAGATTTTTTTAGACCTAGAAACAAGTAAGAGGAATAGATGGAGTATATTTTTATGTGTGGAACTGAGATCAGTGTAAGAGTAAGGCTGGGTGTCTGTGTCCGTATTTTCGTAAAAGAATTATTATGGATGGGGAAAGAATCATAAAAATTTTGTGAAGTCTTAGAAATGTCATCAGTCACTTTGTCTTGTCATGGGAAACTTCTGTTTGTGGCAGTCCCTTAGGAGAAGGAAATTTGGCAGAAAAGAGGCCAAAAAAAAGAACAACTCATGATGAAGTAAAGCCTGAATTTGGGAACACGTCTTATAATAGACTTTTGGAAGTACATTCTCCATCTTGTTTTAGGCCTGAGTAGTCTAAATTTATGTTAATCTTTTAAATATTGAATAGCTAATTGAAACTACTTGGCACAGTTTCGTGGTTCTTCCAAGTTATCAAATGAAATTAATCATCCCAGCACTGCTTGTTCCTCTGCAGGGGTGGAGTAGCCCAGTTGCCTGCCCAAGAATCCAGCCATTTACAGGCTTTTAGTTCTGAGACTTAGTGGCAGGAATTCTGAGCTCTGCTGTTGAACTGGCTCACAAAGGTACCAGAGGAATTGCTGCCCTTCCCTCTTGTCCCCAACTAACAAGCAGAGATGATTTAGTCCTTGACTCTTGTTCACATACTGCTACAGTGGACTGAGGAAGAAGGCTTTTGTGCATATGCCAACGCTGCCCAACCTTGACTTTCATAAAACTGGAGATGGGGTATGATACAGACTTGTTAATGTATATTTATGCAAATTAGCATTTGTGTGTATGTTGACTTTCTGTCTGGAGCTTTCAAAACAAAGCAAAGAGCTATGTAGTTTCTCAGCTTTTTTTTTTAACCTATATGCTGAACAATCGATTGATGTTTCTCTGTACATTTCGAAACTAATGGCAGTGCTATTAAAACAAAATTAGGGAGTGAAGCAACCCTTCGTGATGTTGCTACCCACAGCATGCATATTTTAAACTCTGGTTCTGTTTGGGTTTTACTGTGTTTTTTTTTTTTAAAGTTAATGCTAAGCAAAAGGAAGCCCAGTGAAAGAAGCAGTTCCTGGGGAAGCAGTTCCTGGGTAACCAGTGGCTGCTGAGTTGACAGGAAACAACCAGTACATGCATGCTAAGATATTTCATTTTGCATTGTATTTCATTCTCCTAATTTCATGAAAAACTGTGAACGTACTTAGTCAACTTTGTTGTGCGTTTCTGATCATAGTTTTCTCTTTGTTTTCATGCCTTAGTAATTTCAGTAACCCTTCCTCCTTTGTTTGTTTGTTGTAGTTGGATGGGGCAGAGCCATCTGGACAGCTACAGAATGCTGATGAGGAAGTTGTCTCTGCGGCCTGCCGGTTGGTTTGTGAATGGGCCCAGAAAGTGCTGAGCCAGCCTTTCGATACAGTCTTGGAATTGGCTCGTTTCCTTGTCAAGAGTCACTATATCGGTACCAAGTCAATGGCAGCTTTAACAGTTATGGCAGGGGCACCAGCAGGTAGATAACTTACTGCTGAATTGATGAAATGTGCGATCTTCTAAAGAGTTGTAATGTCTTGGGTTGAAGGAGCACTTCTCTTCGGGGCAAACTGAAACATTGGCTCAGCACTGATCGATTGTGCATTTATGTGGTTTTATCTTTTATTGCTGCAGATTACTTGTCTTGCTGGTAGGTTGGTTAAAGAGTTCTGAAAATAAGCAATGGTTGCGGGTTTGGTTTATGCTTCTTCCATTCCTCTAATGGGGACCCTGTTCTTTTAAAGTACTTCAGGGCTTGTAAGTAATTGTGCTGTTTTTATGTACTTGGCTAGGCCATGACTCTGGTGCCAGTACGGTGCTGGTTTGTGGGCAGACTGCTGGTGTAGTTGTGTTTCTGTCTGATAACTTGGCCTAATTTAGAAATAGCTGTCTGTCTTAATGTCTTGAACAGATTTTCTCACAGGCATTTCTTATACATCAAATACAGATTTTCCCGGGATGTTTCATCACTGTCAGGTGGTAGGAGCACTTGCCCATCAGTCAGAGAAAGGAAAGGCTCAGGTTTGTGGGTTTGCTTGGGTCAGATTAAGAAGACTGACACCACAGCTCCACTCGCTAAAGTTAATACAGTGCTGCGCTCCAAGAATAGAGAAAAGGGGAAAGGGAAAAGAGAAAAAAAGTTTCACATCACCTTAGGCTGCATGGTCTGGCTCCCCCTCGCTCCTTGGCTCCATAGATTTTTGGTATCTCTGAACATCTTCTTAGTCAGTTATCTGGCATAGTTGGCTCCATGGATGATGATGGGGATGATCAGCATTTGACTATGTTTGAGCTCCCTATCTGTCCCCTGCTGCAAGGGACTTTTTCTTCATACTCGTGATGTGGGTGATTGAGTATTTTGGGGACCTCTGCAGATAGAGCAGCAGTGGTTCAGGGCCATGTGTCATGCAGCTTCTTCTGTCCTCACCCCAGAACATCTATCTCTTCAGCACCTCCAGGGGCTGAGCTGCAGATTGCTGCCATTCTCCCCCTTCTTTTTCTGTTTATAATGTTATTGAGCCATTCAGCTTGTTGATCAGAGTATGGCATTCCACCTCATGGCTCGCTTTGTCCATGCTGTATTTCTTCTCCTTTTCTTCTTCTCAAGTGGTGATTGTTATATAGGAGAGAGGAAGAGGAAAAGGTGAAACATAAAAAAGAGAGGAAAAATACAAGGAATACTAGATAACGCACGTTTTACAGTTGCAGTCTTTACCATTGGGAATAAAAATCCACACAGATAGTTCATATACACTGATTCTATAATTGTTCCCCCCACCAACCCCATGAGTCCAGGAGACTTCATTGCTGAAGCTGTCCAGGATCCATCAAGCTGATCAGTTGGTTGCAGTGCTCGAAATATTTTACAATTGCTGCTTCTGTAGTGGTGGAGGCATCATGGACAGAAATACAGCATTGTGCAGTTAAATTTAACATCCTGTATAGTCCATGTTCTTTTAAAAATAAGGTTTCTAAGAACTGTGTATAAACACTGTAGTGCTCCCAGTGTGCAGGATGGGAATAGGGGTGACAGCCTCTGGTTTCATACTGGGAGTATCAGTTATGGACCAATAACATGTTTGATCTTATAAAGTAAAATTGCTGGGAAGTTGATTCGAAGGTGTTCAGTCTGTATCCTGTCCCATGTCCAGGGATGAACTTTCTCTCTGATACAGAAACGAGGACTTAATCATCCTCACATGATTCTGCCCTTGGTTTGGCTAATGAATCCTTCTGATGCAGAACTGGGGAGAAGAGCACACATGCCCTACTTTGTTAAGTCTTTGTATCAGCTTCCAGGCCATACTAGGGATTCCTTTCCATGATCCCCCCATTTTCATAGCAATGAAGAGGAAATAACTTTTCAATCCATCTCTATCGAGTTACCCCCAACTTGTAGTACCCAGATAGAGACACAAACACAGAAAATTATTAAGAAGATGGAACAGTTTTTCTGGCATCAATATGATGTCACTGTTACCTCATGCAGCCCCTGGTACTGCCTTTGCCTGTGTGAATCCCTAAGTTATCCAGACCCATACCAGTACCTAGAGCTTTATCTTGGGAAAGTGAAAAGTGCTGATGTTGTCTGCTTGCCAGGTGGCCCCTTTGCCATCCTTCAGGTGCAAAAGAGGATCCTTGGCGGGGGGGTTCCCCAGATGGATTTTACACAGAATGCCTACAGAAATAATGGGATTACACAGTTCTTGAGTTACAGGCTTCTTGACACAAATCTTTGCTCTGTAAGTGATCCTCTTTTCCAGGCAGCCATTCCAATCAGTGTTCCCACTTTTCTCCCTCTCCCTCTGCAGCTAAATGGATCAAGACATCCACTTTGTTGTTCAACTTATGGGTAGGAATATTATTAGCTTGCTGAGCAGCAGTCCATCCTATCCAGGAGGATTTTTCTTTAACGATATTCAAGATTTCTTCCTGTTTTTCTTGTTGCCACACTGGTACCCCATTGACCTCCCAATGATTTTGTTTCCAAAAGGAGAGATACTCTGTACCCCCTTAAAATACCAGCACAGGAGTCAGTATAAACGTGTGCAGGCTCCTCAGTCTCAGCTTCTCTAACAATCTGACTCCATAGCACTACTGATTCCTCTGCCTGTGCAGTTCCTTTGCTCTGTGTCACTCTGGTGTCCTGAATCCACATATAGCGCAACTGCTGTGTTCATATCCCTTGACTTGAGATGGATGATTTCGAACGGAAACTGGTGGTTACAGCTGTAGGTTGAGGTGATCCTTGTTTGGATCATGTTCTTTCTCCTTCCAGCTCTTTTCTTTATTGCAACTTGAAATTGCTTATTGTCAGTTGCAGGTTTTGCTGTCTCTATGCTCCTTCTATAAGCTGTCTTTGCTTGGCTTCGTGGAGTCTGCTTGCCATGCTGCTAGGACAAACACTCGGTATATGCATCACTGTTGTAGTTTCTGCCCCTTACTTCTTTCAAGAGGCTATTTTTTTCCTTCAGCGAAAAGGACAGTTATTGCCTTTGCATGTCTCTGTGACTTGGATAGTCATTTCATAGAATCAAGAATTGCCCAGGTTGGATGGGACCTCCAGAGGTCATCTAGTCCAAACCCCTGCAGTGAGCAGGGACATTCTCGGGTTGCTCAGAGCCTTGCTGAGCCCCACCTTGAGCTTTCCTTTCAGGAGGGTTTATTTCTAGAATGGAAAATAAAACATTCCCATTGCTCTTTATCACAGAGGACGGCAGGGTCTCTGTCCATAAGAAAACTTCTGCCCTCAAAAGAAACATGCATGGAGTTCTTTTCTCATGAATGTTATTTGCCTGCAGTTTTCAGCCCACATAGAGTTTTTTCCTAGCAATTGCAATATATTTGGGCTTCTCTGCTGTGTGGAGAAGGAATCGTTAGCCTGGAGATGTGTCATGGTGTTCAGGGTCTCATGGTGGATGCAGACTGCTGCTGAGAGGTTGGGCTCCTCAGCACAAAAAGGGCGAATGTTTGGTTTTAGATACGCATTAAAAAGGTGTTGATTAATCTGTAATTGAGGTATTTTAAAAACTGTAAAACTTGAAGTGTAAATGAAGCAATCTCAAAGCATTTTAGTAGAGTGGTTCAACAGGGTTAGTTGGTCACTGGGAGATCATGCTAATCCTCTTGACCCTTGCTAAAGATAAGGTCATAAATGTGCTGTGCTTTGATGGGGAGATGGATACCAGCTGCACAGGTAAAATCTGCTTGCTGTGATTCTCCGTGGAAGTGCCACTTGTTTGCTTGTGCCCACCAAAGGCATAATCTCCAGAAAAACAAATGTTCTCCCATTCTGATTTTAGTAGTTTTTTTTCACCTTTTCCTCCCTCTCCCCTTTTTTTTCTTTTCCCTGGACACTTCTCTTCTTGCCTTCTTCCACTGTTATCCTGTGATTCTTTTGGAGATCTGATGTCAGCTCAGAGCTGCACCTCTCTGACAGATCCACAGCTTTCTGCGAAGATTTTTCATTTTAAAGCTGCCTTAAACATTGCAAACAAAACAAACCCACAGTAGATTATTAAGGCTCATCCACTGCCCTCTGCTGTCATGGAAAAGAAATGCATTCAGGTTTAGATTTTGCTGGCACAAGAAGTGTTTTTTGGGATTGCTAAGAATAAGATGCCAGTACATAGTCCTTTAGCAGCTAGTGCCCAGGTTGTCTAACAGAGGGAGGTTTTGCCACAAGCTTGGAAGCAAGCATTGGGTAAATTTGAGCATGAAGTGTTTGGAAGCATTGTGTAGTGAATGTGTTCCCAGAGTGGTTGTGGAGATGCCTGCCCTATGTTCTGTGTGGTAGATACAGAAGTGACACCACAGCAGACAGGTTCAGATTCATTCTTCTTTTCTATCCAGGAATAAAAGGGATCCCTCAGCCCTCAGCTTTTATACCTACTGCCGAAAGTAATTCCTTTCAACCACAAGTGAAAACTCTGCCATCTCCTGTTGATGCCAAGCAGCAGCTGCAGCGTAAGATCCAGAAGAAGCAGCAAGAACAGAAACTGCAGTCTCCTTTGCCAGGGGAGTCTCCAGCAAAGAAAACGGAAGGCACCACAAGCAATGGTGTGACTAGTATATCTAATGGAAGCCCTGCAATTCTGTCTCCTCCACCTATTGGCATTGTTGTGGCAGCTGTCCCCAGCCCAATACCGGTAACATTCTCCAGCAATTCTCTAGAGAAACCACCTAACAAAAGACTTGTAAATGGCCAGTAACTAAGCAGTGGTGACAGTGGGATAGAATGCCACTTTCTGTTCAAAAGCTTGGGTCCCTTGATGGTTTTCTGTCCCAATGATTGTTATAACACATGAGTTATGAGATCAATACAGAGCCAGCAGAATTCTGATCACACAGCATAAACCAAGCTTATCTTTGAAGTCATTGTCAGTGGGATTTCAGCTAGCAGTAATTGAGGTTATATATGAGAATAATTGCCCTTGAGATGAAGTTTAACCAGACAGGAGAACTGATTCCAATGATGTGGTTGCTGAACACCTATTGTGGAATCTAAATTGCCTTTCACTGGCCCAGTGCATTTAGTGACGGCAACAATGTTGTCTTTGCATATATATCTGTAGCGCGGAACAGTTTTGTCTTTAAGCTGTACAGGACCAGGCCAGGTGGGTGGTAGGAAAATGATTTGTTTAGAGAATGTGAGCTGTGATGTTGATTCCAGTGGGTAACCTGATAGCAGGTTTGTATTTAACTGGCTTTCGAAACCCTAACAATGACCAATGTTTTGAATACATCCTCTCCTCTTATGTATGTGTCTTTTTGGTCTCAGTGGTGAAGGGTTTTATGAGAATGATCCTTCCATTAGCAGAAGAGCAGACTAGTGTGTAGACCAGAGCCTGATGCCTTAAAAGTTGAGACCACATACCTGCCTATCTGTCCTTAGGCAAACAAAAAGAAACTGTTGTGTATGTAGTTGAAGAGCTTGTTTTGTTTCAAACTGATATTCACTAGCTTTGTTGTGTTGAGCTGTGTTGTCCTTAGCCTTTGAGATGCTCGGGCTTGAGGTAGTCTGTAGGCTTTGGGACTTTCTTGCTTCATCACCACACCTTTTCTTTTACTCTCTCTACAGGTGCCAAGGACCAGGCAGTTGGTGACGTCTCCAAGTCCTATGGGATCATCTGATAGTAAGGTCCTGCCACTCAATGTTCAGGTGGTCACTCAGCACATGCAATCAGTCAAGCAGTCACCAAAGACGCCCCAGAACATTCCTGCAAGTCCAGTTGGTGACCGCTCTGCCCGACATCGCTACCCGCAGATCTTACCGAAGCCAGCAAATACCAGTGCTCTCACCATTCGCTCTCCTACAACGGTGCTTTTTACTAGTAGCCCCATCAAGACTGTTGTGCCAGCTCCACACGTGAATTCCTTAAATGTGGTTAAAATGACAGCAATATCTCTCACCCCCAGCAGCAGTGTGCCCGTCAAACAGACGCCTTCAGTTAGCAGCAGTGTGGGAACAGTGGAAGAAGGGAGGACTGGGCCACAGATAAAAAATGGATCTGTTGTTTCACGTCAGTCTCCAGGATTTAAGCCTAGCACTGCTGCAGCTGCATCTGCAGTCAAAATTAAAATGGAACCAGAAGCATTACCAGATGAGAATTCAGTACAGGTCCAGGAAAGCTCTGATATGTCTAAATCCATAAAGGCAACCCCTGACCTGCCTCCTGCTCAAGTAATTAATTTTGAGGTTGCAACCTTGAAGGTTTTAGCTGATGATGTCCTGGAGGCAAAACCAGTTAAGGACTGCAATCCAGGAGCTGAAGAAGCAGGGACCAAATATAAAACACAATCTGATGAGATCACACCAGTTTCTTCAACAGGCAATAATCAAAGCCCTGTAAAGCTCTCACTTGCCAGTCAAAACTTGTCCAGCACCAGCATTGGTTCACCTCCTACTGTTGAGTCCAGCATGAAAGACAAAACATGCACTAAAAGTCCAAGAAAGCGACAACTGTCTACAGTTCAGGATTCCCAGGTACCACCTGTAAAGAAACCACTGGTGGAGCAGCTTTCAGCTGGTGATGCTGTGGAGGGTCAAAAAACCAACAGCGTTAAGAAGTCTCCAAAGGCTGGATTGTTACCTGCTGGTGACAGTACAGCAACACTTGCTCAAGTTTCTAGCAAGGTACCTGTGAATGTTCCCATACCTTCTGCAGCTGCAGTAGACTTAGCAACAGACCTTTCTTTGAGCACGGATTTAAATACCAGTGATTCTGCTTTAGGACAGCAGCTTGCATCAGCATCATCTCCAGATATAAAAGTAAAATTGGAAGGAAACATGTTTATAATAGAAGACAATTCAAAATCTGATGGCAGCTATAACCCAAATACATGGCACCATATCACCAAACCTTCTGACTTTGCATCTGTGAATTGTGAGCAGCAGCAGCAGCAGGATATCAGTGTTATGACTATCACAGGACACTCTGGCTCTAGTGACTTGCAGGAATCAGCATGGGAGTCAGTGCACTGTGAAGGTGTTCAGCAGAACGCATACAGCCAGCAGGATGCATATAACCAGCAGCTACAGACCCAGATCCAGGACTCCTCCTTGGGTCAGCTACAAGCACAGTCTTCAAATCAGTTACCTCTGCAGTCTGAGCTGAAAGAGTTTGAACACACAATCCCCCAGTCAAACGAAAACTTCTTTTCATTTGATGATGATCTTACCCAGGACAGCATTGTGGAGGAGCTGGTGCTCATGGAGGAGCAGATGTCCATGAATAATTCTCACCCTTACGGTGGTTGTCTAGGAATGGCACTTCAGAGTCAGACTGCAGCTCAAGGAGCTCCTGTGTCATCTCACCCAAGCAGTGTGCACTTTTACCATTCGATCCATAACAGCACTCCAATCCACAC
>JAOXOE010000705.1:3026768-3042942 GCA_028565055.1 Phoeniculus purpureus
TCAACTATCAGATCAACATACTTTTGAGCACTTCCAGGGACACCAACTCCCACCCCTACCCCAACTCCAACACCCACCTCTGAAATGATTGCTGGATCTCAGAACATGTCCCGAGAGAGCCCTTGTTCAAGGCTGGCTCAGACAACTCCTGTAGACAGTGCTCTAGGAAGCAGCCGGCATACGCCTATCGGCACTCCACATTCAAACTGCAGCAGCAGCGTCCCTCCAAGCCCTGTGGAGTGTCGAAACCCATTTGCATTTACTCCTATCAGCTCCAGTATGGCTTACCATGATGCCAGCATTATATCAAGTAGCCCCGTGAAGCCAATGCAGAGGCCTATGGCTACCCATCCTGACAAAACCAAGCTTGAGTGGATGAATAACGGCTACAGTGGTGTGGGTAATTCATCAGTGGCAAACCATGGCATCCTTACGAGCTATCAGGAGCTGGTGGAGGACCGCTTCAGGAAACCCCATGCTTTTGCTGTTCCTGGCCAGTCATACCAGTCTCAGTCACGTCACCATGACATTCACTTCGGTCGTGTGACTCCTGTTTCACCTGTGCAGCACCAGGCAGCCCCTGTCAGTAGCACCACCACCAAACAAGAGGGCTTTGCTGTTCCTGCTCCTTTGGATAACAAAGGAACTAATTCCTCTCTCAACAACAGTCTGAGATGTCGGAGCGTGAGCCCTGCTGTCCATCGCCAGCGTAATCTCAGCGGAAGCACTGTCTATCCTGTTTCAAATATACCACGTTCTAATCTGACACCTTTTGGAAGTCCAGTGACTCCAGAAGTCCACAATGTATTTGCTAATGTCCATGCAGACACGAGTGCCAATAGCATAGCGCAGAGAAGCCAGTCAGTCCCATTGACTGTGATGATGCAGACGGCCTTCCCATCTCTTCAGAAACAAGCAAACACTAAAAAAATAACCAACGTGTTGTTAAACAAACTTGATTCTGATAATGATGATGCAGTGAGAGGTTTGGGAATGAACAACATGCCCTCAAATTACACGGCCAGGATGAATCTCACTCAGATCTTAGAGACATCCGTCACTTTTCCTAGTGCCAACCCACAAAATATGATCAATTCCAGCACTTCAGTTTATGAATTCCAAACACCAAATTACCTCACTAAAAACAGCAACGCCGATCAGATCAGTTTTTCTTCTGGAGATAACCAAGCACAATCAGACATCGGAGAGCAGCAATTAGATTTTAGCAGCACTGTAAAAGACCTTTTAGGGGAGGACAGTCTGCCAACAAACCAGCAGCTGGTGAATCAGGTGACATCAGATCTCAATCCAATCTCAAACATTGCATCTGTCTTTTCCAATGACATCAGGTTGTCTTCCGAGCTCTCAGGCAGCATTAATGATCTGAACACTTTAGATACAAATCTACTGTTTGATCCAGGTCGTCAGCAGGGACAAGATGATGATGCTACACTGGAGGAATTAAAAAACGACCCCTTGTTTCAACAGATCTGCAATGAATCTATGAACTCAATGAATACATCAGGTTTTGAGTGGATGGAGAGTAAGGATCATCCTGCTGTTGAAATGTTGGGTTAATCTTGTTTTCTGATGTGTATGTAGCACACTGTATCTAAGAGACAGACGTATTGTATTTGTCTTAATGGAAGTGCCTCCTGCAGCAGAAACACTTGCTATGAATCGTGGCATTTGAAAAAAAGAGTTTGCTGTACCTGTTGCTCACTCTTCAGCATGGAAAAGGCAGTCTGACCAATTCTAAACAAATCTCTGAAGGTGATGAGCTCTCAAAGAGACAGTATTGCAATTTGAGTTTCATAGTGTTTCCCATTCTGCATTTCTTACTGTAGCACATAAAGACATGGTTGATAGCCAGCAGTGACAGCTATGGTTGAGGTTTCAGGAGGGTTTATGTCAAGCTTGCCAGTAGGCTTTCCATGCTTCGTATTGCTTGTTACTCCTTCATAGATGATCCTTAATGAGCTTTGTTGTTCACGTCTGAAATGCAGGGTGCCTGGAGGTAGGTAGGTGGTGCTGGGGAGCAGGTACAAGAGAACCGGGTGGTGTGCACGTGCCTGATCGTTGCGTAGATGTCTTGAGCACTGCTCAGTGGCGAACTGTGGGAGATCTCTGTAGTACTGGTGGCTTTTGCACCTCTGGTAAAACACAGAGAGAGGAAAAACTTAACAGGGATATCAAGGAAAAAGGAAGATGCACTAGATTTTTTATTTAAAAGAAATAAATCTATGTAGTAGTTTTATCCATTAACATTCAGGACATACCTGATAATTTTGTTCTCACTTCAATGTTTTTATATTGGGTAAAATGTACACCAAAAAATGTTGAGTGCTGAGATTTATCTAGGCATAACACCCTATTTTAAAGAGATAGGTACTGTTTAATTTATTAATGCTAGAGAAGGAAGATGATACTTTCATTTTGTTCCTTCTTTTTAGGTGAAAGAGCTGCTGGAGCTCGTTAAAATACCATTTTTAAGATTGATTTTTTAAAGTTTGCTCTTTCCTAACGTAGGGAAGAGTGTAGGAAGATGTTATTTTCTGTGTATTTCAGTAGGTTGAGCCTTTCTTTCTTGCTCGTTTTCTTTCTCTCAAAAAACAGATTATTAAAATATTAGAAAAATGTGGTTGATCTAAAAATGTTTCCTATGGAGCCATAATACTCCAGGCACTTTACTGATACACAGTAAGACATAGGATCTTTCTAAAAGTACTTACTGTTTTGGAAGCCTGAATTCCATTTTCATGAGTGATTTGACAGGACTGGTGAATTTAATTTATATTTCTTTTCAGGAGTTCTGAGCTGCCCCTTAAGCTTTAGTGTAAAATTGATTATTTCTTTTGCAAACTGATGCAAAACAGAAAACAGCAGAAAATGTTTTCCTCTCTTGCATTACTTCTTTGAATCAGCAGTCATGGATTTAGGAATGGGGAGGCACAATAAGCCCTACTGAATTTCCTTGAAGGGAAGTGATTCTGGGTTTTTGTGTGATTACTGTTTTTTTTATGTTTAAGTCTCTTGGTGGTCTACTGTTTTTTCAGTTTTTGCTAATGACTTGAGATCCCAGTGCTGGTCAATTGTTTTGGCAGTGCTCATTCAACTTCTGCTGCTGCACTAGCACTTGAGGTGCTGATGTACCACAGCTTTTGTAGGTTTTGCCCCGATTCAGCACCAGTCTGTGGCCTCTTCTGCAGGGACAAACAGTTGTGCCAAGCTATAGCACCTTACTGGGGCCTTATTTTGCTGTGCTTGCATCAGAAGTGGTGCTGCTTTGTCAGAACATCTTGGAGTGTTCAGATGCCTCCCTGATGCAAGGGATGTGTGAATGTTGTTTGCTTTGTTAAAGACCAAGTAACCCTTCCAAGTTTTGCTGAGGAAATGAGGAGACTGAAACCTCAAGGTAGCTCTCTGTTTGGTACCTTGCCATGTGTCTGTCAGTAACGCTTGAACTACTTTGCTTGTAGACTGAAGTTGCCGAAGGCAGAGCTTGACTTCTGTGCCTGCCCGTGGCCTTGTGCCAGAGGTGCACTGAACACCCTCTTACCCTGTTGACCTCAGTGGGTTGAAAGACACACAGCACCCTTTTTATTTTCCCCCCACCCGGTGGGAAGTCCAGCACTGCTGTGAATGGGTGAAATTTACCTGCCAATGAAAGGTGATGGGGTGGACTCGAGAGCTGGCGCTGTGGGGAGAAGCCACATATGTGCTGCAGCAGCCTGTTTACATTTACATGCTGGCCTCACCCCCGAGTCCCTGCCACTGACACTGATGTGGGCTTGGGGGAAACAAGCCTTTACCTAACTCCACTGGGTTTTTTTTAAAGAACATTGCTCAGAAAAGCAAGAGTAGATTTAAAGCTGATATGCTCTAAATTATGCAGCCATCACCAAAGGTTTTTCAAGGTGCATTTAAAAGTATTTTGAAATACAAGCACTGCACTGCGCCTAACACCTTAATTAGCAGAAATAGTTTAGAATTGGTGGATTTAAAGCAAAGAAGTGTTTAAAAGTCTTAAATTTAATAAGGGTTGTTTCAAGTAAAGTCCAGGGCAGAGACCCAGCTTCGTCCATTGGTGTGTATTCTTTCAGAGGTGTTTGTGTGTGGGTTTTACAATCAATAACGTCAGGTCCCTGTACTTAGTGCGAGTTAGTTCTGTTCTGTGCGCTGAGACGGAGCACTACTACACACCAAAGTATGCAATACCCAAAGGAAACTTCTGTGATTCTAACTAACGGAAGCCTGTCTGTGTCAGATACTGCAAAACTAAGAATTTGAGAAAGTTCTGACCCTGTGTTTGTTACTGGCTTCCTACTAACATGAGAAATCAATTACTTTGGTAGCAGTTGTTGCTACAGTATACAAACTAGTGAATTTGTACCCTGTGTACAGTATGCAGCAAACACTTTAAATTGGGTTGGTTAGCCCAGCAAACTGTCTGGGTTTATGTATTGCACTAAAATTTTGTTGAACCTGTGGCAGGCACATTCCTTAGGATAAATGCAACGAATACGGCCCACAGTTAAATTTTTTTAAAAAAGGCAAAACAAAACAAAAAAAACAACCTTTTTAATGTGTTTCATTATTAAAAGGCAAAATGTCATTAAAAGTGACAGGTAAAATTGTCTTATGTAGCAATGTGCATTGATCTCAATGAGATATTTTATTTTTCTTATTCTCTTACATGAGAATATTGCAGCAGGAAAAATTAAGTTTAATTTGATTCACCATGTTAATACATGATCACAAGACATGCATGAGTGTTAATGACTTAATCTTGTACAGTACTAGATATATTCCTGTAACCACTTTTGGGTTTTTTTCTATTCTTTTGCTGTATTGAAACTGGTTCGGTGTTAACCAGGTGAGCGTAGTTAATCACAAGTTAATTACTTTTTTTTATGTTAACTAATTCCGCTTAGTTGAATATATTCCTTTTCCTGGATTATTTTTTATTGTTCTGGTGTTGAAAAACATTTTTGCATCATTTTGTCATTATAAGAATTCATGAAGTAAATAATTTGCAAATAATTGCAATAAGCACTGACTTGTGAACTGAAAAGAAGGAAAGCGTTTCTTGTGCAGTGCATCTGAGGTTCATATAATAGTCTTGTACTATACTGTGCTTTATTTACTGCACCGTAAGGAAAGAAAATCCCTGTTCCATGTTTTCATTTAGCGCAGGAAATCCAGTTTCTTCCCTCTTCCCCAGTGTTTTGTTGTCTGTTGTACTGCTGAAACTACAGTAGTTGAATATTGCAGTAGCATTTCAGTTATTTTTTTTATTAAAAGTGCTCAGAAATTGTTTTTTAAATGTTTTCAAAACCAATAAAAACATTTTATATTAAAAAGCTTCTGATGGGGTTCTTTTCAATATGAAAAATGTGCTTTAAGGTTGAACTAGCAGATTTTTCTCATTTATGTGAAGACAGATCACAGCTGCGCAGATGTACAACTCGGCTGCAGCTGCTGAGCCCAGTCATACACTGAAAGCTGAGTGTGACGGTGAATCTTCCTGCCAGTGATGCTTGAGTCAGTCTGTGCTCACAGAGTTAAACCTCTTGAGAGAAGCTGGTGGTTATGGTCTTCAGGCCCTTCTCTTTATATTCCATTTCTGCAGGGATCCCTTCTGAATGGGGATATTCCTACATTTGGGGATAAAGACAGCTGCCGCTTATAGTTGAATGGCAGTTCAAATTTGCCATATTTTATCTGAGGCTCTACTTGAGCATGTGCAAGTTAAAGTTGTCATGTGCAGTTTCTCTGCGCTGTGCACATCCCAAGGGTTGATTTTATGTCTGAGTGTTATGCGTACAACATCCCATTGCTGGTACAGCCATCCACATCCACAGTGCTTGGCTGGATTTGCTTTTTGAAGCTAGCAAAGCATTCTTATAAGCTGTGTGACAGTGCAGCTTGACTTAAATGCTGTAAAAGGGAAAATGTGTTGGTTTGGTCTATGGAGTCCCTTATTTGGGTTTTTAAATTGGATGTAAACCCAGCAGTGTTCCCAGCACGGCTTACATGAACATGATGCCATGTATTGCCACAGAGAAGAAACTGGCTACAAGGAAGTTAAAATGATTTCATGCCAGAAAAATAGCCCTGGTTAACAGACTCTGTCTCAGACTACGAAGTTGCTGAGATGAGCTGACAGGTAGTGAGACTTGGTGGCAGAAGATCCAATTAAGTTTGTCAATGAAGAAAAAGTATCATCAGGAAAACACAAATGAGACAACACAGATGAAAAAGCATCGGAAAGACAGATGAATTTTAACACTGCTTTGGAGGGAATTCTATTAATATATCCCACTGGATTCTAAATTAACATCCTCTAAAGAGTTTTTTATGAACAATTCATTGTATTCCACAGTTGTAAAAAATCAGTAAGGCACCTGATGGAATATAATGTAGGAGGTATAAAAGGCTTTTTTAGAAACTGATAGTTCATCTGAAGTAATAATGGGTTTTAATTGGACCCTCTCATCTGTAGGCTGAATTGTTAATTAAATTGTTATTCAATTTGTTATTTAAAAGGGTGGTAAGAATAAATACATCTGTCAATGAAAACAGGCTAACAGGAAAGACACTGGAAATGTCAGAACTGAACATACCATCAAAATAACATCACCAAAATACTGAAGTCATGAGCTTTGTAGGTTTCATAAAGACTAGATGTTTATGTGCTTAATAAAGACATCTAGAGTAAATTGTAAAGAACTGCATTTTTAACAGACTATAAATCTGCATGTGTGAATGCAACTTGTATTCTGGTAAACAGTTCCCCCTCTAGGGTCAGAACGATTGCTATGTCAGAGTAGCTGGTGGATCAAGTGTTCTGTGCAGTAGAGCTGGAGAAAGAAGCCATTATTAGGTGATTGCAGAATAAATTGTCGTAATGAAATCTGCTCTCCTAGACCAAAAAGCTAAAAGCTGAATCTGAACCCAATGCATTAGACTCAGGGTGGATGGACTAGAGTTCGCATACACAACCTTGCATTGACAGCACGTGCATCAAGCCTGGAGGGTTGACTAAACTGAATTGAATCAGACTTGTAGTATGGCTACTCTGATTCAGGTAAAGTGTAAGTATAATATTTCATGATTATCCAATTCATTTGACAGCAAAATTCTAATTATCTAGGTCTTCTCCCATGTGGAAGTCAGAGATGAGCAATACTTGGGTTTTTCTGCTCTTCTCCCCTTATGGCACAAGTAAAGCTTGGATAAGGAGAGGAAATAAAGCAAAATGTATAGCAAGGCTTACAAATTGTGGAGTAACTCTGGAAAGCCATGCCAAGCTTAAGAAATGAGCATTGACGTGACAGTACGCTTAAATATTTCTGAATAATGCTCATAAGGGAGTGCAATAAAACTTGCAAACTTAGTGGTTTATGTAAAACATTCAATCTGCATAGCATTTATAATAATTTCCTGTAATCATCCAGACCACAAGACTGTTAGACATCAAGGAGTGTTGTTGTTCACCATTAACCTGAACATGCCCATGCCCAGCACTGGGCTGTCCTTGTGTGGTCTTGTACCCATTCCCTGGCTGCAGGGTAAATTTGGCAAGGTAACCATAGTAGAGGGGCCTGCAAGCAGCTCTGTCTGTACTGTCCTCTCTTTCTATATAGTGCTAGCTCTAGCAATTGGCATTTTAAACAAAACTTCACTGAATCTGAATGACTTGGTTACTGCTGTCTTAACAAACCAGCACCTCCCAGTGTGTATTTAACATTACAGAATCACAGAACATTAGGGATTGGCAGGGACCTCGAAAGATCAGGTAGTCCAATCCTCCTGCCACAGCAGGATCACCTAGATCAAGTCACACAGGAACTTATCCAGGTGGGTTTTAAATGTCTCCAGATAAGGAGACTCCACAACCTCCCTCGGCAGCCCCTTCCAGTGCTCTGTCGCCCTCACCGTGAAGAAGTTCCTTCTCATGTTGATGTGGAACCTCCTCTGTTCCAGGTTACACCCACTGCCCCTTGTCATAGCATTAGATGACACTGAGCAGAGCCTGGCTCCATCCTCCTGACACCCACCCTTCACATATTTATCAACATTAATGAGTACCTGAGGCTCAGCAAAATTGGTGTAGTCTATCAGCAAAAGACGTTTTTACATGTCCTTACAGGCAGTCTTGGTTCTCCGGGAAAGGGCTGTTACTGTAGTTGGTCTGTTTTTCAGAGGTGGGCACCCATAGGCATAGACGAAGAGAA
Source organism: Phoeniculus purpureus (assembly GCA_028565055.1). Lineage (NCBI taxonomy): Eukaryota > Metazoa > Chordata > Aves > Bucerotiformes > Phoeniculidae > Phoeniculus > Phoeniculus purpureus. The sequence goes on from JAOXOE010000705.1 coordinate 3,035,009, forward strand.
AAGTCACCTGTGGTCTCTCACTTTTGTAGTTGACAGCTCCTATTGTTTATGAAGAAACCATCTGCTGAGAGAAATCTGTTCACAGAGGATGACATGACAGTGTAAATGACACAACCTCACATCAGCATCCAAATCACTGGATGTCATTCAGTATTCAACAAGGCAGTAGTGTGAGTGAACAGAGCACGGGGTTGTTGTGCTTGTAGGAGCCTGCACAGAGTGGATAACCTCATAAACGCTTGGAAATGAGATGAAGGCATAAACCCCCATCTGTTAGGTGGACTTACAGTGCGTGTGCTGCAGTGCACTTAGTAGTGGAGGGAATGTGACAGCGCAGCAAAGAGAACTCAATGCACAGTGACTTAAGGCATCTAACTACAAAAAGAGCTTTGAAAAATCTCTTTTTACAGTTCTAACTGAAAAACTTCTGCGCTTTATTATTGTTCATCTGCGTGTGTGCTGCTTATTACAGATATTCCCGACGTTTGTTTGAATTCATGGGGAATCCTTCGTGTAGAGTAGGTTGTGACAGTCTCACTTTACTTTCTTGCTAAGGAAGATTGTTAATAGGAAAGTTTAATGTCATTGAGTTACAGTGAATAGATGCTAGATTCCACCAGCCCACTGCTGTTGAGTCCTTCATTCTACAATCACAGAATCACAGAACATCAGAGATTGGAAGGGACCTCAGAAGATCATCTAGTCCAATCCCCCTGCCAGAGCTGTTCTACTTTTGAAGTAAACAAGAAACCTGGTGTGTTTTTTAATTACATATTTAACTCTGTCTGTTATGTTTCGGCTGGAGAGCAGCCGGGCAGAGAGGGACCTGGCAGTACTGGGTGACAACCAGCTGCACAGGAGCCAGCAGTGTTCACAGGTGGCACAAAAGGCCAATGCAATCCTGGCTTGGATCAGCAATAGTGTGGCCAGCAATTCTCCCCTGTACTGGGCATTGAGGAGACCTTGAGTCCTAGGGGCAGTGGTGGGGCCCTCCCTTCAAGAAAGAGATGGAGGGGCTGGAGCAGGGCCAGAGAAGTAATGAGGCTGGGGAAGGGGCTGGATGGAAAATCTGATGAGGAGAGGCTGAGGAAGCTGTGGGTGTTTAGCCTAGAGAAGAAGAGATTCAGGCGGGACCTTATCACTCCTCATAACTATGAAGGAAGGTTTTAGTCAGGTGAGTGTCAGGCTCTTCTCCCAGGCAACCAGCACCAGGACGAGAGGGCAGGGCCTGAAGCTGCCAGGGGAGGGTTAGGCTGGATGTTAGGAAGCCCTTCCTCACAGAATGAGTGAGCAGACACCACCCCTGGGAGTCACCATCCCTGGAGGTGTTTAAGAAAAGATCGGGTGTTTAAGAAAGGACTGGTTTAGGTTGTGGTGATGTTAGATCATGGGCTGGACTTGATGATCTTAGAGGTCTTTTCCAGCCTCAATAGTCTGTGGTTCTGTTTTATTTTGTCCCTAAGAAAGGCTGATGATATTATGGGTACTGACTATAAAGGGACATTGCTGGTTCATTGTTTGGTAGGACCCTCAGCTTTCCAACTGGCTGACCCTCAGGCTGTGCAGGTGCATGGGGTTTCTCCTCAAAAGGTGCCGCACTGCATGTTTTCCTCTCTTGAGCTCCATGAGATTCCTACATCATCACCATTAAAAACAGAGTGATGTAGTGAATCAAATAACTATTTGTGATTCACATCACAGAATCACAGGACATCGTAGAATCATAGAATCATTAGGGATTGGAAGGGACCCCGAAACATCATCCAGCCCAATCCCCCTGCCACAGCAGGATCACTTCACTGGAGAAGTTATAGAATTAGAATCACTCTGGGTTGGAAGGGACCATCTGATCATCCAGTTCCAAGCCCCCCACCATGGGCAGGGACACCCCACCCTAAACCAGGCTTGCCAGAGCCTCATCCAGCCTGGCCTTAAACACCTCCAGGGATGGGGCCCCAACCCTCTCCCTTGGCAACCCATTCCAGGCTCTCAACACTCTCAGGTGAAGAAGTTCCTCCTCACATCCAGTCTAAATCTACCCATCTCCAGCTTTACTCCATTGCCCCTAGTCCTGTTGCTACCTGTCCCTCCCCAGCATTTTTGGAGGCCCCTCTCAGATACTGGAAGGCCACAATAAGGCCACCTTGGAGCCTCCTCTTCTCCAGACTGAACAGCCCCATTCTCTCAGTCTATCCTCATAGGAGAGGCGCTCCAGCCCTCTGATCATCCTCTGATCATCTGAACATGACCAGGCAGGTTTTAAACGTCTCCAGAGAAGGAGACTTCACAACCCTCCTGGGCAGCCCATTGGATTGCTTGCAATTTTTGCCTGATCTGGCTTCCAAAAAGGCAGAAGTGACTAGAATATTTTTGGAAAGCTGAAATAGAAAAAGGGCAGCTTCCTTGCTCTGGAACTCAGGGCTTCTGATGGCACGTGGCTTCCCTAGCACCTCCCGGGCTGTAGAAAGAGTTCTGTATATCGTAATAGCTTTGAGCGGTTGCTGCTTCCCGTTCCAAATTCCAGCTGCACTATTTGCTGTTCCTGCAGTTTGCAGGTGAGTTCCAAATGTTGCCTTAAAAACTGCCGCAAACATTTACTGTTACAGATTTATATAGATAGTTTGGTTTTAAGTCAGTGATTTCTTACAGAATCACAGAATCACTCTGGTTGGAAAAGACCCCTGGGATCATCGAGTCCAACCATCTACCCTACCTTACAAGTTCACCCTTAATGCACTCAAATGGAGTCTGTGTGTTCGCTGTGGTGTTTCACTGCAAGATTTTAAAGAACTGGGTATGTTCCTGTGTGACTTGGTCTAGGTGATCCTGCTCTGCAGGGGGATTGGACTAGATGATCTTTTGAGGTCCCTTCCAATCCCTAATGATTCTATGAACATTAACAGTAACCTTGAGCATTTAACGATGAGTCTCTGACGTGGCTGACAGTGCAGCGCAGGCACCTCTGCTTTGGATTCAAAAGGTAAATGGAGGGGATGGTGCTGTACAAAGAGGCCTTGTAAGAGTTTTGTTGCAGAAATGCCAGTAATATTCAGACTTGTAATTTGTAGGTTTTTTTCCAAAGAAAGTATGAAAACAAGGTCTTTTTTATGTGACTCTCAAGATGCAGTTGAGGAACACCCTGACCTGTTGGAGAGCAGTGCAGGAGAAAGGGACCTGGGGCTTCTGGTGGAGAGCAGGATGGCCAGGAGCCAGCAATGTGCTCTTGTGGCCAAGAAAGCTAACAGCATCCTGCGGTGGATCAGAAGGGTGGTGGTTAGGAGATTGAGAGAGGTTCTCCTCCCTCTCTCCTCTGCCCTGGTGAGACCACATGTAGAATATTGTGTCCAGCTCTGGGCCCCTTAGTTCAAAAAGGACACAGAACTGCTGGAGAGAGTCCAGCACAAAGCCACAGAAATGATGAAGGGAGTGGAACACCTCCCTCATGAGGAAAGGCTGAGGGAGCTGGGTCTCTTGAGCTTGGAGAAAAGGAGGCTGAGGGGTAACCTCATTAATGTCTATAAATCTGTGAAGGATGGGTGTCAGGAGCATGGAGCCAGGCTCTGTTCAGTGTCATCTAATGATAGGACAAGGGGCAGTGGGTGTGAGCTGGAACACAGGAGTTTCCACATAAATATGAGAAGGAACTTCTTCACAGGGAGGGTCATAGAGCACTGGAAAGGGCTGCCTAGGGATGTTGTGGAGTCTCCTTCTCTGGAGATGTTTAAACCTGCTTGGGCATGTTCACGTGTGACTTGATCTAGGTGATCCTGCTATGACGGGGGGATTGGACTGGCTGATCTTTCAAGGTCCCTTCAAATCCCTAATGTTCTGCGATCTAGAAGCCATCCATTACTTACTTGGAGAACTGGCGTGCTTACATTTAATCCCATGACTGGGGACAGACTGAAGATCCCTTGGAAAAGATGACAGCCAGTTTGAAAGCATTATGGAGTGAAGAACTGTTGCAGAAGGCAATGCGACTGATAGGCCAGGCAACTCTGGGGTAGGAGATCAGGAAAAGGAGTAATGTCACCATGCAGCAGGGCATATGGATTTACACATCTACCTGCTACGCATCGGTTCCGGTAAGTACTTTGAGACGCCCATTGCAAAGTAGAGCTCATGCTGCAACTTGCACTGTAATTTTTGTGTGCTGAGGTTTGGAAAATCATGTGAGGCCACATTTGTATTTTAAACCAGAGGTGATTCATATAAACCAATGGACTAAATATCTTTAAAAATTTTAGTAGCCTGGTATTTTATGGTAGATACACTTAACTTAAGAAATTTCATTTCAGAAGTGAAATTATTAGTTCTGATTCTAATTTTCAGTAACAGTTCCTGATGGAAATAAACCCTTACTTTCTTTAGGATGTCATAGGGTAAGGGAATACAGATCTCTCCTGATCGCCTAAGGAAAGCTATACAAGAACTACTAATAGTAGTCTATTTTCTTTAAATTAGTTTGCTTCAGATGTAATTCATGCAGCATTTACGTTTCAGAAAGGTCTCTCTCTCATCTGGTAAAGCCATTTATACAATGCAGTAGCACACAAGAGTGAGAAAGCATTACAGGAAGTTTGCCTCATGATTTTCAGTGAAGCAAGTCATTCAGAGTGACTCAGGGAAAAACCAACATGATGCTTTACGTCCAGTTCACATGTTAAGTCTCAGCCTCACGTAGACAGTGCAGTCTGGTTTAGTGGCGAGAGAGTGTTTTCAATAATTAAATGCCTTGGCAGCAGAACTTACTTATCTGTGCTGCCAATGGCCTGAGGTTGTTTTACAGGCTTTTTACAGGGTTTTTTTTTTTTAATACGATGCAGTGGGAATTACAGAATGGGAAGGTGGTTCCTTCCCTGTTGTGTTTCAAATGAGTCCCCTTCGTGATCTGCATTAGGGAGGAACTCTTGAGTACTAATCAGACTGTTCAACAAAACGTGTAGGTAGAGAAGCGAGCAGGAAAATGGAATCTGAGGGTGTGATGCAGGTGTTGGCTGTGTTTGGGGAGATGGGGGGGTGGTGGTAGAACAGAGCAGGGCTACAAGAGTCCGCACAGTGCGAGGAGGAGGAGGAGGGGATGCTGTGTTAACGGAGAGAGGATGAAAACGGGAGAGGGGAAGGATATGGTAGCAGGTGGCTGGAAATGAATGCACGGAGGGGAACAGAGAAGAGTTAGTGTGGAAGGAGGCAGTTAGAGTAAGCTGCAACCCCTAACAGCGCTGGCGCTGAGCGCGGGGGGGCCGGAGGGCGGGCCCGGGGAGGGCGAACGAAGGGCTGGGGCCGGGGTGGAGCCGGGGTCTCCTCACCAGGCCCCCTGCGGCCCGGCCGCGGTTCCCGTGGAGACGGGCCCGCCCCTGGGGCAGGCCTTGGCGGCCGCGGGTCCCGTCAGAGGCGGCCAGCGGCGGGGGCGGCGGGCCGAGCAGGTTCGTGCCGGCGGACGGGGCTGCTCCCCGGGCGCCATCAGGAGGCCCAGCGGTCGCACGGCAGCCGCTCGGCCGCGGCCTGCCCGTCAGAGCCCCCGGCGCGGCAGCCGGGCCTCCGGCGCCCTTTTCTCTCCATCTTCCTGCCCCCTTCCCGATGCTCTCTGTTGTGTTGCTCCGAGTCCCAAAGCGTCGTCTTGTGTTACGGTCTGCTCAGCCCTGCTGCCGTTTGCTCTTCTGCCTCGGAGCATCTGGCGCTCAGGGCCCACTGTGGGGACTTGCCGTCCCCCTTGTGGGATCTGCTGGCCGCCCCACAGGCAGCGTTTTCTTTCGCTTCTACTCGCTTACGTCCTTCTCTCCCTCTCTTCACTTTAAGTGCACAAGCCTCTAGTTCTGCAGGCTACTTGATTCCTGGATTGCCAGTAGCATCCTCTTCCTCCATCCATGTGGCTTGTCCCTTCCTGTTGTCGTTTGTGGTAGAGACTGTTCCTCATGGGGTGTTGCCCTGTATTTACGTCTGTGGGCACTCTCTGGAGTACGCGTCCATTTTCCAGTCCCAGGGTAGTTGTTTCTTCCTGCCATACCTTGTATTTTACTTAACACAGTCTTTTCTGCGTGTCTGTCTTGCATAATGGCAGAGCCTGACGTAAGGCCGTTGTGTACCCGGGTCACATAGCCCACTCCATGCTTTGCCAGAGGTGTCGCCCTGCTTGGTACTAGATTCCTCTTGTATGTTACCAGTGCTGAATCTGTCCCCAACTTCTACTATAGTTTATCCTTTATAGTGCATGATGCAGGTTTGCTGCTGTTCGTAAGGTGTATAGCAAATCACCTACAAGCAGTAAAGGAAGAAGCAGCACACAAACGATGCTGACTCACATCACTACTGTCACAATTTTTGTCTTGGAATTGTGTTGATGGCACTTCCGTTTTTTCTTTTTAGCAGAGTAGCTGTGTAGCCTATGCTGACTGCTTGTCTCATCGTGACTTGCAGCACGTAGTGAAATGGCTGTGTTAAGACTCGGGTGGTCTTGGTTCTGTCTGTGAGTGCTTCATCAAGGAAAACAGTTGTGACTGGAGATGCTTAACTGATACTGTACAGCATTTCATTTCTCATTCACTTTAGTTTCAAAAGAAAGAGCAGCTATCCCAGTTTGTTAGCTCTGCTAGTCTGTTACACGTGTCTTATTCCTGATACAATAAGGGTGTGCTGTAAGGATAGCAAGGAAGAAAGGACCAAGTACAGCTTCTTTGGACTTTGAAGAAGAATTTAAAGCTTTACGCCTCTGACAAGTTGTATGGAAGTCTGAAGGTTCTCACCCTGGTGTTCTTCAGCATCACCTTGTTCTCTGTATTTGTCAGAAAAGTGACTAGCATCAAACTTGTAGCATTTTAGTAGTAACAGTTGTTACTACTGAATCAGATATGCCAACCCCGTTGAATTGTGTGTGATTTACAGCAAGTCATGATTTTATCTTGGTAAAGAGGCTGATACAAGTCTCATTAAGCCCTTAAGTGGAGGGATAGGACTACGTGATAATCACACACTTCTGTGCGTATGCTTGAAGCGAGTGGTTGGGTTGTAATGGGTGCCTTCACTGTTTAGGTTCTACAGGTAAACTGCTTGTTTTAAAATGCCACTTATTCATGTGTGTGCTGTTTCCTAAGTCATCCTTTAATGACAGCAGATACAGGTTTGCTGTTCTTCTTTGACTGCAAAACAGTGCAATTTATATTTGAAATTATACTATTAGTTACATTATGATCATTATTTAAACTAGCTTGCAATTATAAATACTGCTTGCATTTATTTATCTACATAATTATTTATACTTGCGGTTATAAATAACAAGGCAAAATCCTTCCTTCTCCCCTATTAAATTGCATTTCTAAGAAACTTAATCTTGATAAAGACACAGAGTGTATCATTAGTAGGTTTGCAGATGACACCAAGTTAGGTGGGAGTGTTCATCTGCAAGAGGGTAGGAAGGCTCTTCAGAGATACTTGGATAGACTGGAGCGATGGGCCACTGTTAATAGCAGGAGCTTCAATAAGGCCAGGTGGCAGGTCCTGTGCTTGGGCCACAACAACCCCCTGCAATGCTACAGGCTTGAGGAGGTGTGTATGGAGAGCCGGCTGGCAGGGACCTGGGGGTTCTAGTTAATGGGAAGATGAATGTGAGCCAGCAGTGTGCCCAGGTGGCCAAGGAGGCCAATGGCATCCTGGCTTGTATTAGAAATAGTATGGCCAGCAGGAGTAGGGAGGTTATCATCCCCCTGTACTCGCACTGGTGAGGCCACATCTTGAGTACTGTGTCCAGTTTTGGGCACCTCAGTACAAGAGAGATGTGGAGGTGCTGAGGAGGGCAACTAAGCTGGTGAAGGGCCTGGAGAATAAATCTCATGAGGAAAAACTGAAAGAGCTGGGGTTCTATAGTTTGAAGAAGAGGAGGCTGAGGGGAGACCTCATCACTCTCTACAACTACCTGAAAGGACCTTGTGGAGAGGTTG
>JAOXOE010000705.1:3043042-3083052 GCA_028565055.1 Phoeniculus purpureus
TTGTTGGGAGGCCTCTGTTTGGGTTCCCACATCCATATGCAGTGGTGACTGTAGCTTGGTGTTCCTCTGCTGCTGTGTTGTTACCATTTTTAAAAAAAAAATGGTGAGACACAGTTGATGTTGCTAATGCATTCTTCTCCATCCCCCTTGCAGCCAAATGTAGGCCACGGTTTGCCTTCACCTGGAGGGGTGTTCAATACACCTGGAATCTATTGCCCCAGGGATGGAGGCATAGTCCAGCTATTTGTCATGGACTAATTCAAACTGCTTTGGAGGAAGGTAGAGCCCTTGAGCATCTGCAATACATCAGTGATATAATAGTGTGGGGCAGCTCTTCTATGGAAGTCTTTGAAAAAGGCAAAAATGTTGATACCTTGCTTAATGCCAGTTTTGCAATTAAAAGAAGCAAGGTAAAGGGACCTGCTAAAGAACTCCTGTTTCTAGGCGTTCGGTGGCAGGACAGTCACCATCATATTCCCATGGACATAGTTAATAGGATAACATCTGTGGCACAACCTCTTAGCAAAGAAGAAATGCAAGTGTTCTTAGGAGTAGTGGAGTTCTGGCATATGCATATTCAGAGATGCAGTCAGATTCTGAAGCCTCTTTATGAGGTGACCCAGAAAAAGAAAGATTCTGAGTGGGACCCTGAGCAGCAAGCAGCATTTGAACAGATTACACACAAGATAGCCCAAGCAATGGCTTTGGGGCCTGTCCAAACTGGACCAGAGATTAAGAATGTACTTTATACATCTGCTGGTGATAATGATCTCCTCTAGTGCCTTTTGCCAAAGGCTCCAGGTTGGAAATGAGGCTGTCTTCTTGGCTTTTGGAGCCGGGGGTATCAAGGCTCAGAGGGTTAATTACACCCCCACAGAAAAAGAAATCCTAGCTGCATAAGAAAGTGTTCAAGCTGCATCAGAAGTGGTTGGCACTGAAGTACAGGTCCTCCCTGCACCTTGACTCCCTGTCCTAGAATGGATGTTTAAACGAAAAACTACATCTATACATCAAGCTACTGACCACCTGGAGTAAGTGGACTGGTCTGCTAACCCAGAGGGCTTGTATCGGAGGTATCAATTGATAGTGGAAACGATTTCCTACTGGCCAGAGGGGGCAGATTCCAAGATTTTATCCAAAGAGACAGTGACTTGGGTAGAAGAAGCCTCACCTTACAATGAACTTTCAGGTGAAGAGAAGGGGCCTTGTTTACAGATGGATCTTGCCATTTAGTATGAAACCAATGGAGATGGAAAGCTGCTGTCTGGAACCCCACTAGAACAGTTGCAGAGACAACAGAGGGAGGATCAAGTCAAGTTGCAGAGGTAAGAGCTGTCCAACTGGCCTTGAATGTTGCAGAGTGGGAGGTATGGCCATTGCTCTACCTCTATACCGACTTCTGGATGATAGCTAATGCACTAGGGGATAGCTTAAACAGTGGAACAACTGGCTGCATAAAGGTAAACCAGTCTGGGCTGCTGATCTATGGCAGAACATTGCCACCTGGCTGAAAAGATTGAAGGTGAAGGTGCAGCATACAGATGCTCATATAGCTAAATGCTGGGCTACTGATGAGCAGCAGCAAAACCACAAGGCAAACCAAGTTTTTAAGACAGATCTGGACTCGGAAGATAAAAATGAATTGTTTCTAGTTCAGTGGGCCCAGGATACTTTTGATCATCAGGGTAGAGGTGCTACCTACTGATGGGCTCAAGACCAAGGAGTGGACTTAACATGGACACTATAGCATAGGTTATCCACGACTGTGACACATATGTTGCTATAAAACAAGTCATATGGATACCTTGTGGTATGGGGAACAATGGTCCAAGTATAAATACAGGGAAGCATGGCAAATCGATTATTTCACCCTTCCTCAGACCCATCAAGGTAAGTGGTATGTGCTAAACATGGTGGAGGCAACCGCCAGCTGATTAGAGACATACCCTGTGCCTCACGCAACTGTCCAAAATACTATCCAAGGCCTTGAGAGACAAATTCTGTGGTGACACGGCACCCCAGAAAAGGCCGAGTCAGACAACGGAACTCATTTTAAGAATAATTATGTAAAAAATTGGGCTAGAAAACATGGTATTGAGTGGATATATCATATCCCTAACCATGTGCCCGCATCAGGAAAGGTTGAGCATTACGATGATTTACTGAAGACCACATTGAAAGCTCTGGGGAGTGGATCCTTTAAAAATTGGGATCAACACCTAGCACAAGCTATGTGGTCAGTAAACAGCAGAGGATCTGCCAATCGAACTGGTTCTGCTCAATCAAACCTGTTACAGGTGGTAAAAGAAGACAGAGTTCCTGTTTGTGAAAACACTCTGTTGGATAAAGCTGTGTGGGTCACTCCAGCTGCAGGTGAAGGGAGGCCTATTCATGGAGTTCTTTTGGCCTGAGGATAAGGCAATACTCTATGGGTGAGGCAGGATAACGGAAAGATTCAACAAGTACCACAAGGGAGAATAACGTTGGCTTAGAGACTTTAATTCCAGCAATGCAGGTTGTAGCTGATCAGAAGATTTATGACATATGGAAGGATCATTCTCAATTTAGTAAGAATTTTATGTAGGAATAGTCCTGTGCAACTTGGTCTAGATGATCCTACTCTGGCAGGGCGTTTGGACTAGATGATCTTTCAAGGTCTCTTCTGATCCCTAATGTTCTGTGATTCTGTGAATAAGGGGTGGAGTGATGTAGATTTGGTGAAATAATATTTGTTCACAGTATTCCTGCATCAAACACTCTTCCAGCATATAAGGAGTTAACCTTCTGTCTTGGCTACGGGAATGTTTTTGTGTTTTGGCAAGGCAGTGGCTGTGAAGGCCAGTGGGGCAGGAATGGAAACAGAGCAGGGACAGCATGGAGGTGGAGGCTGCAGCGGAGACTCATTGAGCAGATGGAGTAGGCCAGACAAATTTTGGGGTCCTTATGTAGGAATGAGGTCTTCCTCTTCCTCTCTTCTTGGCACCCCCTCCCTGTTTGTGTGTTTTGGGAGCTTAGTTTCAGTTTTGTTTCAGCCTATAGCATATTGCAGCTTCTCTGTCCCCTCTGTGGCTCTCTGACCCTCTTCTGCTTCACCCCCTCCACTCCCCCTTTTCTCTCTCACTCTCATCTTTCTCTCTTGACCAGGCACTGCCTAATATCTACCTCCTTTTTTTTTTTTTTACTCCCCTTGTGTAAGGCTTTTAGCGTTTATTTGGGTTAGGGGTAGCAGGTCTGGGTGGGGGGAAAGGTGGACTCAAGTGGGTGAGGAAAACATTTCTTTTTTGGTTTTTTCCTTCTCCCTTTTTTTTTCTTCCCTTTTTGTTGTTCTTTCTATTTAATAAAATTTCTAATAAAGTCTAGTATTTTTAATTCCAGTTTCCGTAAGTGCGTTTACTTTATCTCTTCCCCACCCTGGGATGGGAGGAAAGAGATTTTCTTCAGCACAGCTGGGCAGAATATAATTTCTTTGGGCTATCCTTGTGCTAAACTGTGACCAAATTCCAGTGCAGCACTTCCTGTTTGTGTGCCACGTTTCTAGTAAGTTGGTCTGAGGGAGGAATTCATTGAAATAGCTGAGGTTTAACAGAAGGAAAGCAACACAGGCTTTTACTGCTTCTGTTCATGAGGATTACCTTAGATAAGGGATAGTTTTAAATGCTAAACCATAACAAATTTCATGTCTTGGAACATTCCATACATGATCTGTGCTTCTCCCCTTGCTAAAAAATCAACAGTTTGGCCTGGAACAGTAAAATTTGTGTTTACTGTGGCATTACAATGCAAGCTGTCAGGCTTACAGAGATTCAGCAATTTAAACACAAGCAAAAGTAACAATCAGTTCACTAGGGTAGCCAGTTCCTAACTGTTAAGAAGCATTTGTATATGGTAACAAAATAGCATACCTCTGACTTGTATCTCACACAGAACTTGTTCCTTTTATGGAATCAGTAATTTCCCCAATCAATAGCTTTCAGAAATTGCTCTTCAGTAAAAGAAAGCATCGTAGAAGCCTCAATGTGCATCTGAAAGAGGAGGGGAAAAGAAAGTTAGGAGCAGAAGGTAAAGTAGTGTCAGTAGCCAATACAAAGTCCTGGCTAACTGGGATAGCTGAAAGGGGTTTCAATGTACCTTTGTGGTGTTTTGTTCTACAGCTTTCGTGGTTGTTCACACATTTAGGCTAAAGCTGCACAAATTTTTCTGCAGAAATTTACTGTGTAGGGATGTGATAAATTTGATGCTGAACAGGGCAACTTCAACTCTAATAAAACAAGATTATTGCTTTCCTAGTTCCCTTATACTGCTTTAAAACCACCACTGTTTTAATGAGGCCTGGAAATTACAGAAAATCTGAGAGCTCTTGTGACCTCTAAAAAACAGAAGCTGATCAATAGCTTAACATTACAGCTGTTGCAAATCCAATGTATCATTAAGGTTCAGTGTACTGGAGCTTCTACTATGTATGATTTAATGCTAAATGAGCTTTACTAGCTCTGTTGGTCTTCTTTGGACCTGTATTACTCTGGGCACCTCCATGTCTTCCTTGTATTGAGGTGCCCAAAACTGAACACTCAAGATGTGCCCTCACTAGTGCTGACTACAGGGTGACAATCACATCTCTAGTCCTGCGGTTTCTGATGCAAGCCAGGATGCTGTTTGCCTTGTTGGTCTCCTGGGCACACTGCTAGCTCATGTTCAGCTGCTGTCAGTCAGTACTCCCAGGTCCTTTCCCACTGAGCAGTTGTCCAGTCACTCCTCAAGCCTGTAGAATTGCATGGGTCTTGTGACCAATGTGTAGGACCTGGCACTTGGTCTTGCTGAACCTCATACAACTGACCTCGGCCCACTGACCCAGCCTCTCCAGGTCCCTCTGCAGGGCTTTCCTACTCTCAAGCAGGTCAACACAGACACCCACTTTGGTGTCATCTGCAAACTTGCTGAGGCTGCACTCAAGCCCCTCATCCAGATCACTGATAAAGATGTTGAACAAGACTAGCTCCAATACTGAGCCCTGAGGAACAGATTGTGACTGGCCAGCAACTCAGTTTCACTCCACCCAACACAAGTCTTTGGCCTGGGTCACGCAGCCAGGTTTTTACTCAGTAAAGAGTCCTCCTGTCTAAATCCTGAGCCACCAGCTTCTCCAGGAGAAGGCTCTGGGACACTGTCAAATGCTCTGCTGAAGTCTGGATAAACAATGTCCACAGTCTTCCCCTCATGCACTGGGTGGCTCACCTGGTCATAGAAGGAGATCATGTTGGCCAAATAAGGCCTGTCCTTCATAAACTCCTGCTGGCTGGCCCTGATCCCCTGGCTGTCATGCACTTGCTGTGTGAATGAGCTCAGGACGAGCTGCCCCTATCTTCCCTAGCACCAAGTCAGGCTGACAGGCATTGACTGGATCTTCGTTCCTCCCCTTCTTGTGGATGGGCATCACATTAGCAGCCTCCAATCATCTGGAACCTCCCCTGTTAGCCAGGAGCATTGATAAATGATGGAGAGTGCCTGGGCAGGCTTCTCTGCCAGCTCCTTCAGCTCTCTCAGATGGATCCCATTTGCCCCAGAGACCTGTGAGTGTCCAGGTGACTTAACAAGAGGTTAAATGCTTCCTCTTGGACTGTAGAAAGTGTCTCCTGCTCTCCATCCCTGTCTTCCAGCCCAGGAGGCTGAATACCTTGAGGATAACTGGACTGGTCATTAAAGACTGAGGCAAAGAAAGCACTAAGTACTTCAGCCTTGTCCTCATCCTTGGTCATGATATCCTCCATATGCAGTAAAAGGTGGAGATTCTTCCTGACTCTTTTTTGCTGTTGATGTCTTTGTAAAAACATTTCTTCTTGTTCTTCACTCCAGAGCCAGACTGGGCTTTTACCTTTCTGATTTCCTTCCTGCATGCCCTAGTCAGATCCCTGGGCTCTTCCTGAGTTACCTGCCCTCTCTTCCAAAGGTGATAAATTTTCCTTTTCTTCCTGAGGTCCAGCAGGAGCTCAGTGTTCAGTCCGGTTGGTGGTCTTCTTCACTGATTCATCTTGTGGCATGCGGGGTCAGCCTGCTCTTGTGCCTTTAAGAGTCCTTTTCTGAAGAATGCCCAGCCTGCCTGGAGCCCTTTGTCCTTCAGGAGTGTTTCCCAAGGGACTCCCTTAACCAATGTCCTGAACAGGCCAAAGTCTGCCCTCTGCAAGTCCACCGTGGTGGTTTTGTTGAGTCCCCTCCTTACTTCACCAAGGATCAAGCACTTGATCATTTCATGACTGCTAAACCCAAGATGGCCTCCAACCACCATATCTCCTAGCAGACCTGCAATTAATCCACTTTCTACCACAACACCTTCCTACAAAAGTTGTATCACTAACTGTTCAGTATCAATTGTCAGCAAGTACTGTACTGCCTTATCCTCTATTCCATTTCAGCTTCTGCTGCTGAAGAAGTGGGACAGCTGTAGCCCCTGTTCTCCCTTTGATGCCCTGAGGGAATGGAAGAGAGATGTAGACTCAAACTAACGTTCAAAATGAGGTAGTTGCAAGTACAATGTGGATGGGAACACCTGTGCCACCATGTTCATCTTAACTGTGTGTGTTTCAAAGAATGCAGAATATTCCAGGAATTACAAAGGGATGGCGATCCACTCATCTCAGTGTAGTAAATTCACACCTAGGGGGTGTGTGCTCTCTAGTTTTCTGTTGTTTTCTATCACAAAGGAGACCTGCACCTGGGTACAATTTTGAATGTACAGAATACCTCACAATATAAATTAATAGTGTTGACAAAGACACACTCAGAATATCCAGGAAGAATGTAGGTCTGAATGTAGGTCCGAACTCACTCCTAAGAGGGTATGCTGTTACAGTGGCTGACATGACAATAGCATAATATTATAACATGCTGGGGGAGAAAGAAAACCCCAAAATATATTTTCATATGTTAAAACAGCTTCTACTGTCACATCACGAAAAGGAGCTGCTGTTACTACCTGAAGAGTATTTGTTTCTGAACAAATAAGCTTGTCAGTAGTAATAGCCTACTCTGATAGGGTCTGTTAATGTTACTAATAGGGTCAATTTAAAGGAAAGCCAGCCTTCACTATAAAACAAAACATTAGCAATATGCACTAAGAAAAGTGAGGCAGCTGCTTCCCCATTGCATAGGAACTTGCCAGTCTTGGGGCTCTGGTTGCCATGATTCCCTTATATGACAACAGACACATTTAGCTAGAGGCTGTCAGTTGAAATATAACTGTAACAGTCATTACCTTTTGTCTCTTTAAAAGATCAATCAACTTTAACTGCTTTTTAAAACCTGTCATTAGCTCTTCTTTTTGGTTGTGGAGTTTCTTGTTTTCTGCTTTTAATTCTTCAATCATTTTGAGTTCTTGGTTAGCTGTATCCTACCACACAGGGGAGAAAAGGAAAAGTCTATTATTTATGAATGTGGTGCTTTAACCAATGAAACTTGGCATCACACAGCAACATGTCAAACAACAGCCACACATGACATTTCTGAAAAGAAAAGGGATTAATCAAACTATTCTTACATCAAAAAAATAGAAAATCACAAGACCAGCCGTGATTTGCTTGTATATGTGTTGGGGGGGTGTGTGTGAGTGGGGGTTGTATGTGTTAAGGGTGTGTGTTAGATGCATGTGTGCACTCTTTTTCTAAACACAACTAATATTCAGACAAATGTGAGAAATCAGACACGCTGCGCATGTCTTCCTCCTGGCTAGGCTGCACTAGTGTCCTCTGAGGTAACTTATTGAGCCCTTTGGTGACTTGCTCTCAGTTAATTTTGGAACTGCCTATAAGAGATACAATGCTTCCAAAGCTGATGAAGCCCTTTGTTTCATTCTAACATTACTGGGAGATTACAGATTGGAACTCATTTCCCTAAGCCACTGTAGTACCTTGTTTCTTTGCTTCATTTCATTCAGCTCCGCTTTATACCTTTCTGCTTCTTCCAGGGCCCTGTTTAAGCAAACCTCTGTTGCACTCTGAGTGGACACAGCCTGCTTTTGTACACATTTTAGAGTCTCCAACTCCTATTTAAGAAGCAAAGGTTAAAAAGCAAACATGGTATTTTAATGAATTCCATACAGACAACATATTGGCAGCAATGCTCACTGTTGAAAACTGAAAAGTCTGACTTCCTTAGCCTGCAGACAGCATCTGCCTCAAAAAGAAATAATTTCACTGTGAAATTATCCCCTTCTCCACTGAAATCCTGATAAGATATAAGAGAGCTTTCTCTTCTTTAAGTTCTTCTCAGAATAATAGTGGTGCTGATCATGGAAGATCACAGAGTTGACTGAAAAAACTTGTATGCTCAGTTTTCTCAGAAAAAAGAGAAAAATTGTTGGTATGTCCACTGTGTGCAGCTTTTGGTACAGTGGAGAGTATCCCCAGATTCTTCTTTCCACCTATTCCTTTTACCTCTTTCTGTGTTAACACAAAAAGCTGTGAAATGTAGCCTTCTAAGCATTTAATGCCCCAAAATACCAGCCTGCACACAATGCAAGTTATGTATCAACAAATCATATCATTTAATCAAAGAATTCTAATAACTGTTTTGGGGCTTTCTGACATTTATGCTCCTACATAATACCTTACCAAGGATTGTTTTCATGTCACCCAGTGAAAGCATATTGTTAAATATATTAGACTTCAAGTTTTTAATCTTAAAGATGCCTGAAATAAGTATTTATTTTCTAAGTAGTCACGGTGTCTACCAGTTCTTCAATACTTTAAAAGCTGGGTTAATTTTCTTATATAATGTTTCTCTAAGGCAGAGGGGAGGAATGTAATATCAGCGGGGATTCCACATCACTCCTTCAGTAACCCTCCCAGCAGCAGCACGCACAGCACTTCTGTCTTTTGAAAGCTCATCAACATTTCCCACTTCAAAAAAAAAATCACTTGAGAGACGACGTTTGCCTAACAACAAACTAGATTGAATTAACACGTCTGAAAGAACACAGAGGAAGGCATGTTGTTGTAGAGAGGTGGTGAAAAAAGACACAGGATGTGGTATCATTTATGAGATCAACTAGATGTTAAAAAGAGGAATATTGGAAAGAAGAGGATGCAAGTTTGGGTGAGCACCAGAACTGAGCTGCTGAATGAGGTGGGTGTTGTAGCAGAAACATTTACTGAGACCAAAAACCAAGAGAATGAAATGTAAAAATAACAGAGTGCTGTGCTACAGGGTAAGTGGTGAAAACTAGGTGAGCAACTTTGCTCTGGTACCTACAAAGAAGTAGCTAGAGGATGACTGAAACTGCAGGAATTGCTGACTTTCTAAGGAAACTCAGGAAAGTGTGTATCACAGCTTCAGTCTTCTGTCATTTATACGTGACATAAATCGCAATAAAAGCAATAAAAGCCCCAAAGACAGAGGTTATATTTCTGCTATCGTGACTAACCAAAGACTGAAAGTCTGAGTCCTGAGATTTGAGTGGTACAGTCGTACAAATTAACATACATATTAAATGTATGTCTGGAATTAACCTATTACTATATTACAGTGTTGAATACTACTTCTTACCTACACAATTAAACACCAAATTGCTAAATCTATAGGAGACTTAAGCAGTTACCACAAGATGACAAGATGACCATGCGGCTGTGCAGGCACCCAGCTGCAAGGAATACCTCAGCTGGTCACTCTTACCAGAAGATGGCAGAGGTAGCACCTGTGTAAGATAATGACTGGCTGAATGATCTGCTCAGGATTGTGGCAGAGGTTGAAGAGCACCAAGGAGAGTGAGCTAGATTGGTGGAGCAGCTCCCTGAGGGAAAGACAGCAGGTTGTGGCTCCAAATAAATCACATAAATCAGAGGATTCTCTTCTCATTTGTGGCCAGGCTTTAGGAGAGGACCTCAGGGAAGGGGTGAAATGGAAACAGGTCCCTGCTGGAGAAGAGAATGATCCACCCAGGCCAGAAGTGCCAGAAAGACTGAGCCGCTCTAGACCCACCATCACTACTGGCTCTAAAAAGAAAAGTAGGTGAGTAGGTGGGTAATTGTGGTGGGTGACTCTCTCTCCTGAGAGGGGCAGAAGGCCCAATATGCCTTCCTGCCTCCCTGGGGCACAAGTTAAGGATGTAGCAGACAAACTTCCCACCCTAGTAAACCCCTCTGATTATTATTCCCTGTTAATTTTTCAGGTGGGAAGTGATGAGGTTAACAGGAGAAGCCCAAAATCCATTAAAAGATATTTTAGAGCCCTGGGGAGACTGCTTAAGGGATCAGGAGCATAAGTTATTTTCTCCTCAATCCCTTCAGTGGCTATCAAGAATGAGGAGATGAACAGAAAGAGCCATCAAATGAACTCCTGGCTCCAGGACTGGTGTTACAGACAGGGTTTTGGGTTCTTCAACCACGAGCTGCTATATGAAACACCTGGCCTGCAGGCAGGAGGGGACATACAGAAAGGACCCAAGAACTCTGTTTAGAGTTTTTGAGGAGGTAATTTGTTTGCTAGCAGGTGCATAGGGGCTAGCACCACCACAAACATGCACACAGCTGGCCCCCAAAACCATGATTATATGCCATAAAATAATACATATTCATCAGCTATTCCAACATGCCTATACATATGCATATCCTGTCCTCGCTTCCTATGTTAATTAAGTCTCCTCCTGTTGGAACAGTCCATGCAAAAAGCTGGAAAAGACTTGTAAGCCTTAAACCTTTGGCAGAATGATTGGGAAAAATTGGGTTCTGAGATGTTCTAGGGGTGGCCTTTCCTCTTGCTGCAGAGTGTGTGTCCCTTGCCCCAGGGAATCCAGCCTGAAGCCAAAGACCACTCACATAATTCTTTGCCCATTTTTTCTCAGAATGTGTGTAATGGCATTATGATGGAGTTTCTGTTTTGTGTGTTTTAATTTGCTTGGGCTTTTCTTCTTTCTGTGCTTCGCTATAGATTTAATAACCAACCCCTTCCCTAAGCTGCTCCACTGCCTGATAAATTCTATCTGAGACCCACATTGAGACCTGGCTGCCTGCCTTTTCTGTTGTCTGTGGTTTTAACCTGGGACAACAAGGTGATCTGATGCAGATTTTTTCCCTTTTGGGAGATGAATTAGAGAAATATCTACATTACCTTTCCAAGTGCAATGACCTTTTGTTGTAACCCCACCCTTTTTTCATTTGCTTCTTGTGACAGCATTTTGTACTTTTCAACCTGAGAAAGGTGAGCACTGATCGTTTGTTGCAGTCTGGTATTTTCTTCTTCAATACCTTTAAGCCAGGATTTTAAATTTGAATTTTCATCATCCTGTTTGAGAGCAATTAGCAAAAAAATTTAAAAAATAATATTGCAAAGAAGCAGTAGGCTGATACAACAATAATGTTTTGTAAAGACAGCAAAAATATAAATATGGTAGATATGAAGATAAT
Organism: Phoeniculus purpureus; assembly: GCA_028565055.1. Taxonomy (NCBI): domain Eukaryota; kingdom Metazoa; phylum Chordata; class Aves; order Bucerotiformes; family Phoeniculidae; genus Phoeniculus; species Phoeniculus purpureus. Next base: position 3,054,433 of record JAOXOE010000705.1, read on the forward strand.
GAATTTTACAAATAATGTTATTTTAAAATGTTTAGTTCCTTCATGATGCATTTCAGAACAATTTTAAGAAAGGAAATAGCTGAGATAAACTGAGAAAACAAAACACTAGTTTACCAGGAAAATACTTCCAAAACCAGTAACTAATAATTAAATTTTCTCATTTAATTTTCTGCAGTCTTTTACTTGGAACTGTCCTATAGCGGTACATAAAACATTTAATTTCTCATAGTTCAAAATTATTCAGAACTATCAAAATGTTACAAAATAACATGAATAACAGTGGCACACAGAGACTGCAAGACATTTTTGTGAGAACAGCTAAATGCATTCATGAGGGAAAAATGTGTGGAAAAGAAGAGGAGAATGTAATTACTGAAAGAACAATCCAGTATGTTTTAGGATATTATCTGACCTTGATTTAAAGCACGCGAGTAATCTGGGATTCATCAAGTATTCAAATTTAAGATTCCTTAACATTGAGGGAATTCTGTATGAGATTCATGACCTATTGGCAATTACATCTCCTAATAAACATTATAATATTAAGGCATTTTTCTTTTATAACCTTTGAAACATTGTAAGTGAATAATAATGTAGGTTATTTCAGAGATACCGTATGTTCCTCGCTTCTTTAAGAAGAAAAAATAAAGAACAAAAGCATACCTGTACTAATTTTAAAAAAGTATAAATGTAATCCCTTCTAAATACAGAAAATACATGAAACTATCTCAAAAAAAAAAACCAAAAAAACAACCTTATGTCATCCTGCTCCTTACTTCTGAAATAAAAGCCTGAGAGGAAACATACAAGTGGTTTGCCCTGTGTTATGAATGTTCTTCATATCTGGGCCTGGGGAATAAGTGGCAAAAAGCATTCTGAAGTTAAGAAACCACAGCCAAAAATAACCTAATTGTTTAAAATGCAAAGTTGGCTCAAAAACCTGGCCTGGCAACAACCCCTGGAAAAACTGGTGATGCCTCTGACAGACAAACACAAAGGTTTTACAGTTCAAGAGATGGTTGAGAATAACCTGATATTGACACACAGTGCAGACCGTAAAATCCACCTGCGGAATGTGCTAACGGTAAAGTATCTGTCTGGCCTCACAATGCTTTAACTCTAGTCTAATCTGGCCAAATACATTCCCCTGCATCAGATGTAATTTTGATAAAAGACAAAGCCTCATTTCTCTTTTGATTAGAGTATTCCAGTGAAAGTGGATCATTGATCATCTGGTTTTACGATTTGTTCCACCAAGGACATCCAGAGCACCTGTCTAAATTTCCCAAGCACTTTTTATTTCTCATTTCTGATGTAAACATCACCCAGCTCTGGGTATCACTCATATGCTCTGCATACCCAAATCAGTATTTGACTATAGCACTCACCTCCTCCTTTTTCTGAGGCTCTGGTAACACCTTCCTTCTCAGCAGCACCAACCGAGACACTCTGCAAAACCTACAGCTGGGGTAAGGCTTCAGTCTCAGAAGTTCTTTCCTGCCTTAAATGCTTTTTCATTAAGTAAATTCCACGTTTTTAGGCCAAGATCACATTTATACAGAAACCATGGACTAAATTCTCATGAAATTTTTCAAAATGGAACCTAGCTCTTAGTACTTGAAAAGGAAAGGCAGAAGGAATTCTATTATGATTATTTTTTAAAGAGGAATTTACTCCATTTCTACAGATCAGAAAGGTCAGTTCTTACCTTTTTTCTGCATTCATACACTGCACTATCCAGCTCTTCTTGCACAGCATGTAACTTTGCCTTAAGAAATCTGATTTGAGCATCTGTGAACACAAAAACTTACATTTAATACCCTCAAGTACACAAGCATTCAATACATTAGAGGGATGTAAGAATTCATTTCCATCTTTGTGTTTTAAAAAACACACCACATTGTTTATAACTTTAAAGAGTAATTCTCAAAATCAAAATTTGTTTGAAACTTCTGTCAACACTACAATTGTCAATACTCCTAAGTCAAGAAAACTGTACTGTAGGGTAACTCTGCATTGCAATCAAACTGTGCCTGCAATTTCACCCAAAGTAGTTTTAAACTGCTAACAAGTAAATAAATGCAGACTGCAAAGCATCCTAATAGGTAAATACCCTCTCACACAGAAATTTGTGCTTTTTTAAAGTACATTGCTGACATGATTAAATAAGTAGTTCAATATTAAATCAATTCATTCAAAGGCAGAAACTGTTCAAGAGTTGAAGGTCATCTTTTTTGGAAATACAAGCGTAGCATTGTACAATCCTCTTTCTCCAGAGAAAATAATTAAATGTTATTATGCATACATTCAATATACATAACCATCCAAACATCTTCCTACAAAGGTGGAAATGAAGATAAAAATTCACTTGCATGATTAGTCATGCATGACCTGATCTTCCCAGCCTACATAAAGAAGAAAAAACTTCCTTTCCTTTTTCTTTGAGGACTTTCTTGGTAATTTCTACAGAAACCCTCCCTTTTTTTCTCCAGGAGAATCCGTTTCTAACAGTCAGGAAGTAAGAAAATTACTGAACTATGGAGGGAAACCTACCTGCTACAGTTTCATTCCCAGTGCTTAGAATACTGTCATCCCCTGGACAGTCTGGTAAGCCTCCTTTCTCTAGTTTTGCTTCAAGTTTCCATACTGTTTTTGCTAAAGGAAAATCTGTGCAATCCTCCAGTACTGCAATATCATCAATACTTTGTACTTCCAGGTTTCTTATTTTTGAACTGAAAAAAAAGCAAACCCTAGATTTTAAATATATACGACAAAAATATTAGAAGTTTATAAAAATATTAGAAGTTTGTTATCTTTACGAGTAGACAGAGTTATTTAACTTCATTGCTCACATTTCTATGAAAGACAACCTGATAGCAACTTCCCATTTTCTTTGGTAATATGCCTTTAACATATTTCACATAAACAGGATTTTACATATCATAATGTAAGAGACAGAGAAACAGCACCATTTACTACTGAGAATAACCTCATAACTACATCAGAGTAAAAGAAACCAAGGAATATTCTCTTGGCTTTTGCCTTAAATTTCAACATCTTCCCCCACCCCACATGTTAACTTCCAGGACTTTGTTCTCTCCCACTATGTTGCTACTTTACCACAATTTCTGTATCATTATGCCTGGCCTTCATTGGTCTCTCAAGTTAGTTGCATCCCATCATTTTCATAAAACCACAAGGTGTGTGATGCATCTGCTACATAGGGTAGCTCTCTGGCTTTCTTTCACGAAAAGACATTAGTTCCCACAGGATCTGAAGTTCTTAATTCCAAAACTATCCTGCTCCCAGTGTGGCCTCCAATCTCCCAGCTGCCTTCTCCAACAACTTTGGATTCACCCTCTATCTCCATAATACTGCTTCTAAACTTCATGCTGTTACCAGCATGGTAGCCTCTCTGCTGGAGGGAGGTCCAAAGGGTTCTTGAGTGTATGAAAAGCTACCTTGGCCTGTGTCAGTTCCCTGTTCTGCCACCTTGCAGACAATTTTCATCCTATTTTGCTATTTATCCATGTCTTGTGGCAGTTTTCATTTGCTCTCAGGATTTTATGCATTTCTCTGTTCTCTTAGCTGGATCTGCATTTCTTGCTTTTACAACTTTGAATTTGCTATCTACAGAGCTGAAGCTTTTCAGCTTGAAAACCCTGAGACATATGCTACTGTTAGCAACTCTCTCTTGTTCAGTGAGCCCAAGATTCACTAGAACAAAGGAAACCCTCAAGAGCCTTCCATTTCTCATCACAAGTCTGGTCACAGATCAGCCTGTACTACCTCAGTGTGCTTTCTCAGGTTGCCTCAGATGTATTTCTACATGTATGCCCATCCTTTCACTGAGTTAGCAGAGCCTGGGCTCAGCCCTGAAGTGCAGTTTCACTGTTTTAATATGAATCACATATGTTCAGTAATAACTGATGGTTGTCTATGCAAGTGAACTTGGAGCTGACTGAGGATAACCAAACTGATATAAATATATGTAAACATGGGAAGCATACATGAATACATATAACCTGAGAAACAAAAACAGCAAATAATGAAAAGAGATGTGTGTAACATACCTTGAAGCTGTTCCTTTTCCCTTACTTCCAGAGTGCAGTCTGTACTGCACTATGGGTATGGAAGGACTTTTCTTCTTGTTTGCTAGCTACAAAGGTTTTTCAGAAAGTAGCAAGTTTTACAAGAATTGTTAGGAATTACTTTCTTCTACATCACCACATTTTTTCAGTCACATTTGCACTCGTACATATCTTGCAACATTTGTCTGTATACCCCAATTATAATACACCTAACAGTCATTTGCTTGCAGGAGTTTTTGCATACATACTCATAAACTCATACACATAAACTCTATCAACAGAGCTTCTAGGAAAAGTGCTCACCATGCCTCCAAAACCACACTGGTTTTATGCATTGTTTTAATCTTGTAATTCCCCAGAGAAGCAACAACAAGATGCTAATTTCACTCAAAATAAGTATTCTTCAAAAGTGACAGGGTTATCCTACTGTAGTGTGGTAATGGTATTTTCTGAAAGCTTTAGTTCACCTAAAAGTTATAATGTAATTGTAATTGCAGACTATTGAGTTTGTTCCTAATATCAGTCTCCTTTGCCCATTAAATTTCCTTCCAGAATTGTTGTTTTAACTACTTGTTTTATTGTTACATTTAGAAAACAGCAGTATTCCTTCAGCATTAATATGTTGGTTGGGAGGGAAAGAAAGAAATTAATTATGTTTTCAGAATTCTTGATTTTATGTTCAAAACACTGAACACTTCTACTGCTGCTTTACAGAAGAGAAAATGCAGAAAATAAAAATTAAATGTGATGTCAGTCCACTTAACCACCAGTAAGTGATGAGAAACACTGGCAATGCTGTTCCTTTGAACACAGTTTCCCACTGACTTTCCACATGTCTAAGTTGTCCGTGTAGCACAGTCTCAAGACTGGAAGTAGCATGTGGAAATTATATTGGAACATAAATTAAGCCTAATAGTTTTGACTTAAATACCTTGACGTGTAAATGTGTAGGAGATGAAACTTCAGGACAGGGTGAAACCCTGCAGAGAAAATAAAAAAAACCATTGAACATGTAGGAAAAAAATTTGCAATAAATTCAACCCCCCCATCGCAATCAGCTAAGGTGGGAACACATACTAAGTTCAATCATAAATTCAGTCTCGCTCCCTGCCTTTCTGTTCTATCTTGTTTGCTGCTAAAACACTTGGTGAGTCCAGGGTATTGATAACATTTTACTTATGGCCCACAATCTGAGTCTTGTCTCTTGCAACTCAGACAATTGCTGTAGCTCCTGCCTTATTAGATCAATAATTCCCTCTACCAGAGAGTACTTAGCCAGTAGCAGAGTGTCATCAGAGAGACATTACCAAAAATTATCAACGGCTCAGTGGTTAACATCCCTACCTGACGCACAAAACCCTGAATTAATACAAAGACAATTAATATATAAACTAGTGTTCTCTACATCCTAAGGGGAAATGCAACTGCATGCTCACACAGACTTAAGAAGTCAAATTACAAGGACTCAGTTAAATATGAGGTGGGAGCAATTTATGAATAAATTCACACATAATTTTCTCTGAAATACCTATTAAAGAACCACTTTTGTTGGAGAGGATCTTTAAGAGTATTATATCCATTTTACAGACTTAAAAAAAGATTACTTGGCTGAAAAAAATGCTTTTAAGTAAGTGGACTTCAAGTTAAAAGCTTATCTTTTACATTTGCTGAAAACAAGGAGAAAGTTTTAACATGCTGTGTACTATTCACATCTAGTTTCCTGCTGCACAGATAGAAAGATTCTTTACTTTCAGAATGAGTCTGTGTTATTGTGACAAAAGGCTACTCTTTTGTTACCTTTTATAATTTTTTTACTTACATTAAAATGATGATTTCTAAAATATTTGGAATAAAATACAAATTTCAGGGACACAGTCACCTCAATTTTTCTGCCCAGATGTTTTGAGCAAGTGCTTAGATCTTGACTTTAAAAATTTCAGACATCTATTCATTAATAAGAATTATCTGCACAAAGCTCCATCTTTTACTAATAAAATAAAAACCAGGATAAATCATCTGTGTGTGGTTGGCAACAGCCTTCCAGAATAGAATTAGGTTTTTGTCTGTTTATCCTATTTTCCTCATGCTGCCCTCCTATTGGCTAGCCTTAGAAGAATGCAGAAGGTGCGGATTTGCTGCCACAGACATAGCAGTTTATGTTATGCTGAAAAATGTGAGAATACAACATTATACTCAAGAAAACAAAAATGTTCCTTCCATTAGTAGACTGATTTGTTTTGGCTGTATCCAGTGTCTCTGGGCCTTCTTTCAAAACAAACAAAGCAAAACAAAATGCAAGCCCCTCATTGTTCACTGCATTCCTCAAATTTGTATAACCTGAGGGTTTGTTTCTTCTTCCTCATGCATGATTACCAATTTTTCAAACCTTCTAACCGAGTTCTGTACTTGGTAAGTGAAATGACTGTGTGAATCTTGAAAAGGTGTACAAGTAGATACAGCATTGTGGTATCACTGCCACATAAGCTAATGTTTATCAGTTCCATCTCTGCATGTAAACACGAGATGCATGTGCATGAACAAACCCTTTGTGTTTGCTAATCCTATTCAAAGCCTATAACATGCTTGCCCATGCGCAGAGTATTCCTACTGCCATGAGTCTGGTGATGCTCTGCAGAGTGCCAGTGTAAACAAAAGCTGATTTTAATGTGGTGTCACTGAGGCTGCTTTGTCTCTACGAAATTCCGGTTTCTCTGAGCAGTTTTTGTAGCATAACCTGTTTTAAAATACACACTGACTTAGAAAGTGACTTACGTATTGCCCTTTTTTTTACTTTCCTTAGGCTTTTTTTTTGTCTTTTTCTTCCCCTGATACTACCTCTGTCTCTGCTTCAGTTTCTTCTTTCCAGTTACTCTGGTGCTCTATTTCCTTAAATTAATCAATGGAAATTTAAAACAATCTCAAGTGCTTCCTTCACAATTACAGCCTCTTTGCACAATTTAAAAAAAAAAAATGAAGTAAGTATTACATACTTGGAACTAATCTAATTGAATGGCCTCAATGTTCATTCATGGATATTCAGTGTGTCAAAATCCTAGCAAACATTTCTAATTTTGTTCACTACAGCATGGGCTTTCAATTCTTCTCTCACATACATGCTTACCAGAACACAGGCTGTGGTCGTTTTAAGGTATTCTAATTTTTGCAGGTAGTTGTTAGATCAGCTGTTATTTCAATAGTCTGAATGCCAATATTTTTCAAGTAATTCTTCCAGCATTCAGATTTATTTTGAATGTACACCGTGGAGGCTGCTAGCTCCTCCTCTTCTGGAGCTGAATCCTCCAGCTACATGACTTCATAAAACAGCCCTGTAATTCAACTTCAGTTTGAAGGACTTACAAATCTTTTGTCTACTGTTAAAAATCCATCTAACAGAACATAAAACCACAGCAATACCCACGCTTGTAAAATGTGACCACACTAACCACACAGTGAGCTGGTGTTTTGTCCACCCCCCCCAGCCCCGCCCCTTTCTACAAATGGCTTCAAAATAGCTCAGAGATAATTTTAACTGTCGTAATTACTTCTACTGGTATAGCCAGGCTTCTGTCACACCTCTTTGTACTGAAAAACCCTTCTACATTTGTAAATAACCCTCACGTTTTGTTTTTTGCTTTCACTCTGCATTAAAGTAATTATCTGAGCATCTCTAGGATGTTTTCACACACACAGTTTAAAAACAGCTTGCCAACTGCAGCTTAACATTTGAAGCATCTCGTAGTCTTTGTTATTCAGGTCAGTGGCATCATAAATTTAGGAACTGTATATCTGTCTGTCTTATTCACCCATTTCCTGCTCTGTCGAGACACAAACCTTTCAAAAGGTAAGTAAATAACATTGCGTCTGAACCTTATGTGAGTCTTGTGCAGTCAGTCCAGAGCTAACAGGTTTGAAAACACGGATCACAGCTGTCTGTGTGTTCCCACAGGCCAAAGGCATTAGTATCTCAGCACTGTAATGATACCCCACTTCCAGAAGGTGGCAGCCAAATGTCAGGTTTGGAGGTTTATTTTGTTGAGTTATTTCTTCTATTAAGCACTTCCTGTCCCAGGAACGTTTAGGCCAAGTTAAATGAAAAACCAGTATCAGTTCCTTAGCTTTGTCAGCTGAACTGGTTAAAAATTGCCTACGTGCTGAGTGTTTGCTGTTCTGTACTGCAATGGAACCTGTTACCTTACCTTGCTTTTTTACAGCATTACTCAGCATTACTCAGCATCATACATAAAACATTTCAGCAAAATTAAAGCTTCTTTGACATAACAAGGAATAACACTTATTATCGATCATTTCAAATAACAGGAAAAATGTTCCCTGCAAATCCAGTATGCTTCAATGATAGATAAAACAAGAGTGTGACCAGGGTGTGGGTTAGGTTGTGCAGGGTCAGTGTGAGCAGTTTCCCATGAATCATTAAGAAGTTGTTGTAAAGCACGTACCTCTCTCTGTCATCTTCACGTGACTTAGTCTGCAGTGAAACTGCTCTAGATAGTATCTCCTGTTTGCTTTTCTTTATTAAAAAAAAAGAAACAGTTATCAATTTTTGGGGAGTTTCAGAGAATCACAGACTGGCTCAGGTTGGAAGAGACCTTAGAGATCATCTACTCCAACCCCCTGCCATGGGCAGCAACAGCTCCCAACTAGATTTGGATGCTCAAGGCCTCATCCATCCTGGCCTTGAAAACCTCCAGAGGGGGGACATCCATGATCTTCCCCCAAGCAGTCAATTCCAGAGTCTCCCAACCCTTGCACTGAAGAACTTCTTCCTAAGATCTATTCTGAACCTACTCCAGTTTAAAACCATTTCTCCTTGTCCTATTGCTAGACCTGCATGTGAAAAATCCCTCTCTAGCCCTCCTGTAGATTCCCTTGAGGTATTGGAAGGCAAGTATAAGGTCCACCTGGAGTCTTCTCTTCCCTAGGCTGAAGAACCCCAGCTCCCTCAGCCTATTCTCAAAGCAAAGGTGCTCCAGCCCTTGTATCATCTTTGTGGTCCTAATATAATTCATTACAGATACCTGTAAATCACAGTCACAACAACTACAATCTGCTCTGCAAAAGAACAGAAACTAGAGTCTACTGTGGAAAAGAATTTCTCAAACACATAACAAATTAAAATGCTGTAGCTGTCCCTAAACATTTATTTCTGCTCTACAACATATCATTGCCTTTTGCCCAATTTAAGATCATCTAAGATACTGTTACCCACCACTGTTTTTCTCTGAACTATAGAAGCAGCAAATGCACAGCAGGTGGAACAAATATTCATTTTCTCTGTTGCAATAAGCCTTAAAAATCTTTATTCACCTAGTATCTATTACCATAATTAGACACTGATATGTATTTCAGAGGACAATTCACTGTGAATCTTCAGCTAGCTTTCATGTTGCTAAGTTACAGTTAGAAAGCATGATCCAGAACACAATGCAGTTGTACTGTTTGTGGTTTGGGGTTGATTTGAGTTCATTTTAAACTTAAGACTGTTTTTCTTTTGTTAAATGTGTATCTGTGCAGTCTGGCAGTGCCATGTGGTATATTAAGAGCCCTAAGAATATTTATCTTTTGCTGTATTTAGAGAAGAATTTTTTTTACAAGTTGGTGTGTCGTTGCTGTTTTTTAAAGGCGAGAGGCTGGATGCTATTTTTGCTGCTTCCTCTGCTTCTGTTCAAGTGCCAAACTGTTAGTCTAAGCTTGTCACAGCTCAAAAAAAAGAGTATGTTTTCACAGGAAATAAAATTGAAGTTTCAACAGGAGGAAAACTACAGAGGAATATATCTTTCCAAAAGATTTCATTTGGGTTTTAAACCTTTTTCTTTCTGAGTGCATTTACATTGAACAATCTAATACACCAAACACCTTCTCCAAACTGTTTTGTATATAAACCATATGTCCCCTGTTCACTTTTTTGTTTTGTCCAATATTCATATACAAGCTCGACTCTACCTGGTACACAGCCATACCAATGTTTCAAGATAATGCTGAAGGTAAACAGGACATTTTTCTGCTTTAAGAAAGTTGTCTTCTTATTAACTATATAATTTCTATTTATTTTCTACGTAATTTCTTATTCCCTGTATTTCAGCTTGAACAGTGTAGCTCCTATTTTACCAGGATTTTATTGCAACAGTATCTGGCTTTCAAATAATTTTTTTTGCTTTAGTACTTAAGACATAGAAAAACCTACGGACACTGTGCTTAACCAACTAAAGTTTTTAATGTTGCTTTATGTATTTATCTGTGCAAATGCTCCATTCACCTCTGACCATCTACGTACCTGATGAAATGATACAAAACCTATTTTGGTATTTGTTTTTAAACATTTACAATTCTACAAAACATAAGTGGCTTACATTGCACACAATACTTTTAGTCATCAGGCTCTACAAAATTTCTTTAGAAACTTGAAGCTGTGTGCATGGGACTCAAGGCTCAATTATACAAGTCTGTGAGCCCTACTCACCAATACTTCTTCGGCCTGGATTACCAATTTTTCTGGTTTTGCTTCTAGCTCTGCATTCAGTCGCCTGAATGAAAGAGAGTGCTTGTTGCCAAGTCTTTGAAAGATTTAAAATAAATAACTGTAAGCATGGCAGTATCTGTGCCTGAACTAAGTGGAACCTGTAAAGAGGAACACTGACGTATGTACTGCAGGGTATTAACAAACCCAGGTTTCAACAACCGTAAGAGTAACAGGTGAGAGATAAAGGGTGTCTTTGGCTTAGGTCATGTCATTGCTTAATACACTTTCTACATCTTTATTTCCTCTATGCTTTCTGGTTTTAACACAGTCCTTACCTATGGTAAATTTTCCAGAGGAACATTTTTCATTGTGAGAGCAATTAGACATCAGAATAGTTTTCACAGAATCACAGAACATTACGGATTGGAAGGGACCTGGAAAGATTATCTAGTCCAATTCCCCACCACAGCAGGATCACCTAGATCCAGTCACACAGGAACATGTCTGGGTCGGTTTTAAACGCCTCCACCGAAGGAGACTCTACAACCTCCCTGAGCAGCCTATTTCAGTGCTCTGTCACCCGCACCGTGAAGCTCCTTCTCATATTTATGTGTAACCTCCTGTGTTCCAGCTTACACCCATTGCCCCTTGTCCTATCATTAGATGACACCAAGAAAAGCCTGGCTCCATGCTCCTGACAATCACCCTTCACATATTTATAAACATTAATGAGGTCACCCTCAGTCTCTTTTTCTCTAAGCTCAAGAGACGTCAGCCTTTCCTCATCAGGGAGATGTTCCACTCCATCATCTTTGTGGCTCTACGCTGAACTCTCTCCAGCAGTTCTGTGTCCTTCTTGAACTGAGGGGGCCAAGGAAGTGGTGGATTCTGCAGCTACAGTTTTAAAGCTCAATTTGACAGGGTGCTGGGCCATCTCATTTAAAGCTTTAATTTTCTTTAATTTAATAGGTTGGACTCGATGACCCTTGGAGTCTACTGTGATGGTATAGTGCTACCAGCAGGGGTTGAGGAATGAGTCATGTACTTTGCATTACTTGATAACACATTTAAAATATGTTGCTGTAAGTACAAGTTAAAGTAAGTTTGTGTTCTTGCATGCTTCATTTTATGGCTCTTCATGAGATGTGACTGTGAGTTTAAGCTGTGGCTTCTTGGATTTCCTCACCCCTCACACAGGCTGAGAATCTACAGGTAACAGAGCAAGCGTATTTAAATACATTTATTGCTCCTTACAGCTACCTGAAAGTAGGTTGTAGAGAGGTGGGGGTTGGTCTCTTCTTTTAAGTCATTAGTGATAGAACAAAAAGAAACTGCCTTAAGTTGTGCCAGGGGAGGGTTGGATTGGACATCAGGAAAAATTTCTTCCCTGACAGAGCAGTCAGGGGTTGGAACAGACTGCCCACGGTAGTGGGGGAGTTACTGACCCAAGAGGGGTTCAAAAACCAAGTAGATTTGACCCTGGGTTACAGGTTTAGTGGGTAGGGTGGTGGTGAGTTGATGGTTGGATCGCATTACCTTTATGATTCTATATATGCACCTTTGTCACAGGCTTTAGAACGTCTAAGCTTTATTTTAACAGGCTTAAGTATTTCTATATTCGTAATTTAAAAGTAAGGCCAGTATTTCAAACGCAGAAAACCTCAGTACCCTGCTGTGTGCTGCACAGGGCCCACCCCAAGGCCTCTACCTAAAAGGCTGTCCGGGACCAAGTGAAACAAACGCTGGTTCTGCCCATCGAGGAGCCGTTGAGGGACCTCTGTACCCCGAATTCACAGCAAACGGGACTATCGTAATGAGCGGGAAGGGCCCGGGCCTAGCTTCGCCCCGCCCTCTCCTTACTTGTCCGCCGCCTCCTCGGCCAGCCAGGCTCTGCTCAGCGCGCCGCTACCTGTGGGGCTGTCGGGCGATCTCTGCACCTGCAGCGAGGCCGCGTTAGTGTTCGCAGGGCGGGCACGGAGCGGCAGCTGCTCCGTCAGCCCAGCCGAGCGCGAGCCACCACCTTACCCCGCCCCGCCGCGCCCCGCTACCAGCGACGCCCGTCGCCATCTTGTCCGCGCCCCGTGTGTTGTGTGGTGTCTTCCTCGCCTGGGCAACGGGGCGGCGCTGGCCTTCCCGGCCCTGCGGCCAAGCCCGAGCCGATCGGTTTCCTGCGCTGGGACCTGGCCTGAGGCGAGCCGCCTCCTGGCGCTGCTGGGCACAGCAGGCAGGGACAAGGGTGAGGGCAGCCACGTTCCCGCTCTCCCTCCCTGCCAGACACTGGGGAGCCTGGGCGCTTCCGTGTCCCTTCCCCTCGCGCAGCCCGGTGCCAGTTAACGCCGCGTGAGGAGTCTTGCGGCAGCAGCTGCGGTCCGTGGGTGCCTAGCGTGGCGCTGGGCTGCCGTGGCTCCAGGAAAAGCGATAAGGTCTGAGGTTGCATTGCACTTACTGCAATGAGTATTTTGTACAACCCTTCTTAGGGAGTCTTTTGTCCTTGCTGTATATTGTCCTGCACCGTTCCTTCATGTCAGTTTGTTAAACCTCAGCTTTTGCAGCAACAGTAGTGCAGCAGTTCCACTCTCCTTGCTGCTGCTTTGTGCCGTTACCCTGGTGTTTTATGCCCATTTTCTGTGATGGTTGTCTCATTTCAGCCTTGTTTTCTGACACTTTAATCACTCCATTATTTTTCTCCCTCATTCCGCGGCTGATTCCTGCTGCACTTCTTCCTCCCAGTCACCTACCAGCTTGTTCCCTCTCTGTTCATCACTCTCACGTGCTCATTCACTTGGGTTTCCTTTCCTGAGTTTCTAACAAACACTACCCCACCTTCTGAGCTGTGTGCCTATGTTGGTAGCTGGGTATTGGTAGAGTCAAACAGTAAGACTTCTCTGTCCTGAGTTACATGGACTGTATATGAATTTCATGAAGAGACTTACAGGGTAAATCAGAAGGGTTTAGCTGACTGGAGGGAGAAGGCCTGTGTGTAGTTGAAGGATTTCTGCAATAGTATTAGTTGAAAAATGAAGAGATGCTGAACATTGAGTGCTAAGACATGCAGGGTAACAGGATAAATGAAGGCGAAATGACAGACAGGACAAATGTCCTGTAGGAAGGGAAAAATTGGAAATACCAATAGAGAAAATGAAGGTGCTTAACAGTAATGTGGATACAGACCTGTTGATACAAAGGTGGAAAACCTGTGAAAACAGTTATGGAGAGTTTGAAAAATTTGTCAGCCAAGAAGTTGGTCCGTTATGATTTTTTTTTTAGTATTTCTTTTGTTAATAAGAATAACAATAGGTTAATGGTGGCCTTAAAAATAAAAGAAGCAGCATTTAACTCCACCACTTATGCTCTTGCTTTGGACAAACGAGAAAGGGCAAGTCTAATAGTAGAAACCAAAGACAGATTTTGTTACAGTAGATGTTGTAAATTCCATGAGTCATTAAAGCATCATAACTAAAGTGAGGTTTTAGAAATGTCGCTAGTGAGATTCGGAGTGGGTGCAGGATTTTAAGAGGAAGAGGAGGATAACAGGGTTAGCAAGATGAAAGGTACAAACATGCTCTTTTCAAACAGCAACTTCTTGTTTTTTGAGAAAAGTACTGTTTGTTTCTGCAGAACTAAAATAGCATCTTAATAATATTCTTACTGTTTGTGACGTTCTTGTGAAATGTAGATATAAATCATAACATCTTAAAAACACCAAAAGTATTAGTTAAAGGATCTCTGCTAGTTTGATTCTGGGGCAACAGAATCACTGATTGAGATTAGAGAGATTAAAGGCATGAGTTTTCAAGACAGCTTTCAGATAAATCTTAATAAACAAAAGAGATGTTATTTATGATATCATAAATTATTATATATGTTAATGAACAAGACAACACAAGGTTGTTCTTTTATTTGATCCCTCTAGAAATAACAACAGATGATGTATTAGGTTTTCAGATTTGCACAATTTTTCTAAAATTCATAATTTATTTAGTATGATTTTGTTGAAATAATGTATCAATGGATTTATAATTCAGCTACCTATATTTGAAGTTGTATGAAAAGATTTGCTTCTTTAGGTAAGTATTTCTTAGTGAACTTGAAAATATTTCTCTAGAGATGTTGAAATCAGGAAGAAGAGATTTTGTTACATGCTTGGTCCTTTATTCCACTGAGGTTTAATTACTGTAAAGTTGACTTGATGTGACCTTAACCAGTGTGGTTAATTCTGTACTATGTAGTTGGTAACAGGGTAGAGAATAGGTTTATTATAGAGATGACAACCAATAGTGAGATACTTAAAGTGTTAAGAAAATTTATCTCAGTATTTATCTGAAAAAGAAAAAAGGCATAGTACAGTTGTGGTGTAAGATTTAGCCAACATTATTTCTTAGCAGGTTCCTGTTTTCTATTGATTTTTTTAAAATGTTGACTCAAACATCATGACTGTAAAATTCCTTTGTTGTTTTGAAATGAATCCTATATCATATATCGTATAGCAGATTTCAAACAGGTAACACGACTGATTATGATGAGCCATACTTGGGACCTATTGCTTGGGTCCTACATGATTAGAGTACTATATTGTTGTTCTGTATTTTCCAAAGGTTTTAGTTTTTCTTTCATTTTTGAGGATTAGAAGACCCCAGAATTAAATGGCCCTAACAGAAGTGTTAGATTTCAAATTAACTGATTCAATTCATTGCAATTGCTGCCATTCCAGTCTAGTAGGAAGTAGATCACAGAACAGAAAGCTCAATTGGTGTAGCTGAAGGTGTGGTTCAGGATAGAAAGGTGTGTGTGTGGCTGCTACGATGTTAGAATAGGGCACTGCTGTTACCTATGCCCCCTTTTTCCTTCTGCAGGCACAAATTTTGTGATCTCCCTTTCCTCCCCCAATAAAAATATAAAAGTATGAAATTTTTATATGAAGCCATTATCATTGCACTGTTAGACACTTTTGTTGTTGTTGTTCGTAGTGTCTTCTTATTGGCTTAAAGATTCATTATACCCATTTTCATAAATGTTGTGACATTTAGTATAGACCTATAACACTATCAACAGCTATCACAGGGTTTCACTGTGTATCACATTACTCAGCAGAAACAATCAGTAGTGGTTTAAAAATCCATTTTTTAAACCTTTTTTTTCCTTAAAAATCATTGCAAATGTATCAGGCCAGACAGACAAATGCTGACACTCTCACTCAAGTTTTCTTTCATTTTTTTTCTTTAATAAGGCCCATGCTGAACAAATAAAAAAAATGCTCATTACCATTTTAGACTAAGAATCTTACAAAGGGTTATACATTTTTTCTTTCATATGTGGTAGAGCTATATTCCGTTAAAATTATGTATATGATAGGGCTGCAGTAAAACATTGCCTCTGTTGATTCTACCTCAAGAAAGAAAAGTCTTTTCTAGGACTTGCCGTTGCCTCTTGTACCTTCGTCCTAGGCAAGCGGGATACTTCACTGAGGCTGCACAATGTGACATCTGCCATTCTTGCCTGTACACTGGTTTATTGGGCCAGGACAGTCCATGCTGCTAAGTTTGCCCTGCTCTGGGTTAAGCAGTCAGACTTTTTACTGCACCACATGTACCTGCTCAGGACTAAACACTGGTACCTTTTTCAGTCAAGACTCATGTGCTTAGGCGTTGGACTAAAGCAGTCCAATGCACTGGCTCGGTTGCAGAAGTGTGTCACACAGAGTTACTATGGTGTATTCTAGCTTTTAAATTGCAATAATGCATTTTTTCGTTGTATCCATGAAAATGTATAAGAGTGACATATTAATGAACTTGTAAGTGTAGTTCAAATTTGTTGTTAAGATGTTGTTTGCTTAAGCCTTGCAATTAACACTGTAAGTGAAGCTTAAGTAAGTTGTTTGCATGAGTTTGCAGTTAAACCTGTCAGTGAAGCTCAGATAAGTAATTTGCTTGAGCATTGCAGTGCAGTCTCTTTTCATCACACAGGCTATTCATTAGAGAAAAGTATAACAGACCACAGTCATGCTCTTGTATATTCTATGTGGATGGATATTTAAGTCCATCAGAGCTACTATGGGACTGTTCCAGTTGTCACTTTTTATCTCCAGGGTCAAAAGCAAAATCCAAGGACTTACCTATCTAGTGGCCCGCGTACGCACTGTTCACACTGTGCTTCTTATGGGTAGGCATGCACAAGGAGCCTCATGCAAACCAAAAATCACAGCCTTTGCAGTCGTAAGGAAGTGAACCAGAAGCAGGCTTACTGCAGCACTTCCAGATGAAGGCAAAGAATTTAAAGCTAGCAGGCAGTACCATGCAATGTATCAAAGAGGATGTCAAACTTGCAGCCAATAACAAGTGCGTTCCCTTTGCATTGAAATAGTTTTTCTGCCTTGACTTTCTGGTTTGTTTTCCTAGTTCCAGTTTCCTGGAAATTTGGATTGAATTGTAGGTGAAATGTAATATTTAACAGCTTTCTGAAAACTTGGATTTTTTTTTTTTAAGCTCTGAACACTTTTCTAAATTTTTACTTTAAAAAATTACAATTGCTCTTTCTATTCCTATTGGGTGGAGTAAACAGCTGAACTTTAGTTCACCTAAAATCAGACTAAAGTACATTATTTTTGTGCAATAATAGGGAAAAAAAAAATCCTTAAATTGATAGAGCACTGTCAAACAGTAGCAGAGTGGTAGGATCTAGCGTGTAGCTATTAAATCAGTAATCCAGACTTTGAGGGAATTCCCCAGACAGCTGTTGGATTTCTTCCCCCTAATCAGTAATAATAATCCAATGGTGTTTGAAATCACATGTTGGTTATAAGAAGGTATTTTTGTGCTGATATTTTCCCCGTGTCTCTAATGGCTCCATAAAATACAAAGAGGGCTGAGTATTAGTATCCACGGCTTTATTCTGACAAAGCTGCTAGCCATTGGTTCATATGAAGTCCCTACTGACAAGTCTCCTAAACTTGTTTACTACCAGTATAGCCTGATATCTTCTGTTTTCTATCAGAATGACCCTGATGGATATTTGCTGCCTGTGTCAAGTTTTGTGAGGCAGAAGTTGGGGAGGTGTGTCGGAGGAGAGCACACTGATTTTTGAGTGGCAGCAGAGCTAGGGGATGGGCAAGCTGACCTACTAATTGTCATACGTGGCCAGTGTCTTCAGTTTTGCTTTAATATGGATTTCAGTGCAATGGAAATGTCTGTTTCAAGGAACTGTGTAGACAAATGCAATGGGTAGTTTACAGGCTACTCTGTTATTTTTTATTTCTCTATAACCAGTATACCCTGGCTATCCAGCTTGTGAATGAAAAATACAATTTCCTTTGTTCTTCCCTGCTTTGCTGGACAACTTAGTTCAGTGTCAACCTTCCTAACCTAATCCAAACAATAACCTTGGTTCAACAGTTTAAACATATTGAATCCCCATCCACAGTAGTTTTCCCTAGTAATACTCTGATTACAGCAGCTTTTATGTCTGAACAGGAAAAGACCTTAAACACTAAATCTCATCAGCACTGCAAAAAATAAGTGGTGAGCATCAGTCACATTTTCTTGAAATACCACAAGTCTTTCTTGAGGTCTAATCCTTTAATCTCTGGATTTTGGGCACTTCTGTTCTGATTACTAGAGATCAAAAGGTTTGTCAAATACTCTTCAGACCAGTCTTCAAAGTGGCCACTATAGTATTACCAGATCATTATGACAATCGTATGTTTTTTCATTGTACTAAGAGCTGGTATTTTATGGAAAAAAACAGAGGAGTTCATTTATCAATCCCAGAGTCTACCACTTTACAAATTAATTTAAAAGTATATGGTCCCTCCTGGACAGTATTTCAGAACAGGGTAATGTCAAAGGGAAAAATCATGGAATGGTCTGAACTGTAAGAGACCTTAAAGATCATCTAGTTCCAGCCCCCTGCCGTGGGCAGTATCATCTCTCACCAGACCAGGTTGCCCAAAGCACCACCCAACCTGTCCTGCAACACTTCCAGGGATGGAACAGCCACAACCTGCCTGGACAACCTGTTCCAGTGCCTCAGCACCCTCATTGAAAAGAATTTCCTCCTAATATCCAATTTAAATCTACACTCTTGGAGGAAATTGAGGCCTCATTAATGTTTATAAATATGTAAAGGGCAATTGTTAGGAGGATGGAGCCAGGCCAGTTATGTCCGATGATAGGACGAGAAGCAATGGGTGTAAGCTGGAACATATGAAGGTCCATGTAAACACACAAAAAGCTTTTTTACTGTGAGGGTGACAGAGCCTTGGAACAGGCTGCCCGGAGACATTCTCAAGGCTCTTCTGCAGACATTCAAACCCCACCTGGATGTTCCTGTGTGACCTAACCTAGATGATTCTACTCTGTCAGGGAGTCCCCTCCGACCCCCAA
The DNA here is from genome assembly GCA_028565055.1 of Phoeniculus purpureus. Lineage (NCBI taxonomy): Eukaryota > Metazoa > Chordata > Aves > Bucerotiformes > Phoeniculidae > Phoeniculus > Phoeniculus purpureus. Next base: position 3,073,377 of record JAOXOE010000705.1, read on the forward strand.
CATTCTATGAAGTGCAAATCTATCCTTGCAATTCTTGTTCTGGCCTGTGTTTATTTTTCCTGTCCATACAGTCAGAAAACAAATCATGTATTTAGTATCAAAAAGCCTAGGGCCAAATCCTCCTCTGCTCTCTTCATTACTAATTTATCTGAATAGGTGTGTCATTGTTTGTACCCAGTTCCTCATCACTTGGAATATCGAGGTCTGCTCCGTAACACAACATTCACTTTGACAACGCTTTTTGATATAGTTCCTTCCATGGAACATTGTATGTCTGAGCAAGAGGCTGATGAGGCCTTCCGACATTATGCTACATGAACGCCATCACCACAGGGCTACTTTTTAATTACATTTTAAATGTTAGAACTTAAATAAGAATCACAGAATTATTGAGGCTGCCCCTCTGAGATCATCACATCCAGCCTACAACCTGATGCCATGGCATCAGCTAGACCAGGGCACTAAGGGCCACATCCAGTCTGTCCTTAAACACCTCCAGGGATGGGGACTCCACTATTGCCCTGGGCAGTCCATTCCAGTGTCTGATCCCCCTTTCCGTGAGGAAGTGCTTCCCAACATCCAACCTAACCCTTCCCTGGTGCAGAATAGCACACATTTTGACATTTTTTCATTCTGTGTCACTTGCTTAAAGAAATGCTAATTCTATATTGCCAGTTCATTGCCTGCTGATGCCTATTTCCTCTTACAAAACTTGTTCCTGTGTAACAGAATGGATTAAAACTCAACCTATGTGCTCCTGTCTAAGGCACCAGTATAAACATATTTGACTTGTTATTGCACTAAACTGCACTGGAAATTTATTTCAGCTTAGTGGCGGTACAACTATTTGTACTAACTGCAGTAAAATTCTGTAGTTTGGTGTCATGTGGGGGAAAACTGTAGTGATGTTCTGCATGCTTTTGTAAACAAATGCTGTAGTGATTGTTATTGCAGAGCCAGCAGAGATTCACAAAGGTTTTCTTTTTTCTTGCTCTGCCACACAAAAAGGAAATGGTATTTTAACAACAGAATGTTTGGTAGCTTTTAAAAATACAAAGCCTAATGTTTAGGCATCCTGGGCCCCTCAGTTGCCACTGAGATCAGCTCTTGCTGCAGATGCCCCACAGCATTCTACAGAATCACTCAGACTTGAGATGCAAGGTTAGCAAGCACCAAGAAGAGCACAGGCGCTTTTTGTCTCCTACATGAATTCCAATTAAACTAACTGTTTTGAAAGGTACATCTGTTGTGTTCACAAACTTCATTAAGGTATCATCACTGTGGTCAGCCTTAGGAGTAAGGTACAAGTATGCCTGAAACAAAAGCAGAGGGAATTGTTTTGTGAGAGGGAAAGCAGAGAGAAAGCTTGGACATATCTGTTGTGTGACAGTCAGGCCTAGCAAAACATCTGCTTCTGAAGGAAGTATCTATGGCAAAACCTGTTGGAGCGGGTCCATAGGAGGCGACAAAAATGCTCAGAGGGCTGGAGCACCTCTCTTATGAAGACAGGCTGAGAGAGTTGGGGTTGTTCTGAGTAAAAACTGCACCCCAAAGGCATTGAAGTTCAAAAACTAGGTTGCAAGTTCCTTTCCCTAAAACCTGATCAGAAGTAAAAGTTCCATTGGAAGAGCTGTTTTTTTTTACTTATATTTGGGTGTTCTTCACTGCTGCTGACAACGCAGACTCTGCAATTCACCTTATTTCTATGACAGAGACTAGCTTTGGGACTGACGCTGTGTGGTCCGGAGTCTTTGTGTGTTGCAGGAGTTGACACAAGGTATACCTGAGATCACGAACTCAGTTTTCCACTCAGGCTGTGATATTTGTGTCTAGGTGGTGTTCACTTGTTACTCTTAACACATGTCTTTGTTACCATCTCTGGTTCAGCTCTGTGGAAGTGGTCTACGGATAGTTCATGCAACAACCACGCTTCTGTGTTCTAGGCCAGCTAGTATTATTTCATCACAAAATCAGACAAAATAGTGGCAGAAATGGTGAGAAGTTACCCCTTTGGTCAAGGAAGAAAAGCTGAAAAATAGAAACTGTGTTCTGTTATCTCAAACACCAGGCAGTGAATCTGTTAGCACTGTGAGAACATTTATCACGCTCAAATGTTCGTGGCATTTCATGAAACTTTCGTGTTCATAACAGCCTCTCTTTCTCAGTCAAAAAGCAAGTTTTTAGCGCCCTGTCTGAATTAATTTTTTGCTGAAAACTACACATTTTGAAATAGAGCTGAATGTTCTGGCTGGGGCTCTTCCTTTTGTATGTTAGTACTTTGGCCAAAGGAATACATTGACAAGTTTCCAGAATCCAAACTTATATTTGTTTCCAGAGCTACATATATTATTTGAATGAGAAAGAAGGAAATGAAAGTGGCCATATCTACATCAGCTGGTAGCTATGCACAGGAAGCAGCAAGTCTGGCCTTCTTCCACAGGAAAGCCCTCTCCAGTGCTTCACATACCATGGAGCTGAGCAGCATGGGCATGCAACACTGCCACCCAAACTACCCAAAAAAAGCACCAGACAGAAATAAGACTAATACATGAGTAGAATAACAAGAATTAGAGTAATTCCTGTATTATCAGAACCAAAGGTGATTTCACTTACTGAGCTGAAGTGCCAGCAGAAGGAATGTGTGTTTGTGATACATAGCTATGTGTGTACATGCTGTGAAGGAGACCTGGACACAGCACACTCTGACAGTATCACCTCCTTCAAATTCACTGTACTCTACATTTTTCCTCTTTGCTTTTTTTTGGTCCCAGCTCACAGGTCTGTGAATCATTCAAGGGGAAAGTTAGAGAGACGCTATGTATCAGGTCAATCCAGGTTCAGTCACTATATGTCCTTAGAAAGCTGGAAACTCTTGTGTGTAAACAATGGGGGAGGGGAAAGGGAGGGTTTAACAAGCCAACCAGGGTTAATCTTTTCTTGCAATATTGAGTGTAATTTGGTTTTCTGATTCCACACTAAACAACGGTTGTATTTTCTTTAATTCAGTTACACAAACACAGCAGCCAATTAATATTCCCGTGTACTGTGCAGGAAACTTTGGTTATTTTTCTGATGCTAAAGGAGATGTTAAAGTTAAACCGTATTTCTCTACACAGCAACAGAAAAGTAAATTACAGCATTAATTCAATACAAAAACCTTGATAAATTGCGAGGGGTTGTTTACCTAGTCTATGAAAAAGACTTGGGGATGGGTTTTATTTCAATCTGCATAGTCATCCGTCTTCCTAGCCTGTCTGTGTTCATGTTTATGGGTAAAACATACACAGTAATTTAGCATTCTGATAATCCCACAGCTATAATCCAGACAGATTTAGCTCAAATTTCACCAGGATTTCTATTATCTAGATTTAGCAATGTGGTGTTGACTGGATATTTTGAATTACTACAAAGGCTTTTTTTTCCTGCAATAAACAACATATTTTGATGTCCTCATAACTGAAGCTGTGGATTCGTCCACATGTAAAAACATGTCTTTGTGAGGATGGTGATTGCACAGCGGGAGCATGGTTTTAATGGATTGCAGCTATCTGATTGCCTACCACATAAAATCATACAATGTTTTTATCAAAATTGATGTAACATGTATGAAAGTGCTACTGCAGATAATCTGTAGAAGGTTGATCCCCTTGTCTATTTGAAAATGAACTCAACTGCTTCAATGTTGATGTTTTGATACAGTATATTAGACAATACAGTAATATACAGCCTGGCTTACTGGCAGCACTTTTTGTATGTAGATCAGAGAGTTTATTGTTTTCAGTTTCCTCAGACAGAACTTCCAGTCTTCCCACTCAGCAGTTTTGAAGGAAAGAGAGTCCAGGGGGAGAAAGTACCCCCTTATCCAGATGCAAAAATGGATATTAAGTGCACTGGGTACGTTTCACAGCAGACTGTCCTTTGTCATATGTTTCATCTGATTAATTGCAAATGGATTCAAGGGAGCAGAGCAGACACTGCAGAGAGGTTCCAAATATTATCATACCAAAACTACCGACCCTCTCATAATTGCTAACAGTGGTGGACTTGCAGAAGTATGAATGCTTGTGTGGGAGATTTTGAGAAGGGAAGTGTACTGTTAGGAAAATTGTAAAGATGTTTCTTTACTGGAGTAGTTCCAGTGAGAGTGTCTGAATGGATGCAAACTGCAGAGCAGGGCAGTGCCCACACTGCTCTGCCCAGGAATTGTGCTGTCAATGTACAAAGTCCATCACTGACCCTCAGGCCTGATCTGGAGAGAGGCTTATGTATACTTGGCAATAACTTGATTCTGAGATAATGTCATTCATAAGTGTCTGAGAAATTCAATGTAAGCAAACTACTTGGAAGAGTTTAGAACACAAACTGTTTGAGAGTTGGGATCATTCAGCCTGACAAGGAGAAGGCTCCAGGAGGATATTGTAGTGACCTTCCAGTATCTGAAAGGGGCCTGTCAGAAGGCTGGAGAAGACTGTTCACAAGGGCAGGGAATGACAGGAAAAGGGTAGATTTAGGGTGAACATCAGGAAAATGTATTGAATCTGAGGATGATGGATCCCTGGAACAGGCTGCATAGAGAAGTGGTGGAGGCTCCATCTCTGGAGACTTTGAAGGTCAGGCTGAATGGCACTCTAGGCAATCTGGTCTGGTGAGTGATAGCCCTGCTCGTTTCAGGGTGGTTGGACTAGATGAACTTTGGAGGTCCCTTTCAACCCTATGATTCTATGATTTGTGTGATTTTGAATGCCTTGTGTAACACTTTTTCTCCCTGGAGGATTCAGATGCCAGTTCACTAGGTGAATTCAGGCAGGCTGTCTTTGAAAGCACCTGTATCATGCTGCATTCTAGATAACCTCTCTATCTGTGAAATATCACCAACCCAAACAATTCTAAAAATATTAAGAGACATTTTCAGTGTGGAGAGAGGATGCTCATTTAAGCACTTGTGATGATAGAGCTGTCACAGGTATAAAATTTGCTTAGCCCCAAAATCACAGGTCTGCCAGAATGATACACTTTTACAGCTAACAGTCATACTTCTGGGTAGAAACCTTATGAAAGAAATATTCCGCATCTATGTAGCAGTACTTTTTTACTTACCCTATGAGTTACTCCTTGCAATACTGTAGCAATCATATTTCAGCAGCACTTATGTACTGGTAAAGGAAAAGAAACGAAGCATTTACTCATCGCACTCCGATACTCCTGCTAGATCAATGGACCTGCTCCTATCATACTAGAAGTGAGAAAACGTAGTTTTGCTGAAATATCTATTATATCCAAGTTTGATCCACAGTGAGAACTATGAAGCTGTAATGACAGTGAGGTGGAAAAACAATCCAATAGCTCTTAAACTGCTCTTTCTTGCAGACATTGACTGGGGCAGCAGCTGCTGTAGGTGTGCATTTTCAAGCCACAGTTTTCTTCTTTCTCAAATGGGTTTCCTTAGACCCCTAAAAAGCGGTATCAAAAGTTCACAGATGAGCATGAGTTTTCAGTGGACCTGATGTAACTACATCCTAGCTGCATTTGTCTTTGCAAAGAAGAATAAATCAATTTATAGCTTTACAGCTGGTGTCTGAGGAAGTTGCAAGTGTACCCACAGGCTACCCTGTCGCTGCACACAGCTGCTCAGCTCACTAGCTGGAGTCCGCTTGTTTGTTTGGTTTTTTTTCTTTGGGGTTTTGGATTTTTTCATCCTCTTATATCCTGATCTCTCATTTAGCAATTAGTGTGAATCATACTGAGGATACTTCTCCTGACTCTCTTTGGATTTTTCACTTGCTAATGCAAATGCATCTTAAAATATCATGGATCCAGGGTTTGATGTTGCTTACTGCGCTTAGCTTAAGTATCAAACCAGCAAAGAAAGACCAAGAAATGGAAGAGCACAATGTAAAATATTGACAGCTTGTTTTTCTGAATAAGCTGTGATTATTCTTTGTTAATTTGCCTATACTTTCAGAAAGGAAGGGAGGAAATCTGCAGAACAGAGTAATATTTTTTTACACCAGGCAATTCTGTGCTATTATTGTAAAATTTTCTATTCAAGAAATCCATCAAAATGAAAAAAAAAAAAATCCATAAAAAAACCTGAAAATACCTTGGAGGGAGGCAGGTCTGGTATGTTTTAGAGTAACATCAGTGTGTTCTGTGTCTGCATCTTTAATTAGAGATGAAATACATTGTGAATAAGGTGAAAAATGTAATCTTTTATAATCACAGCATTTATGAAGTATATTTTTTCACATTTAAATTACTAGTAATAAAGCTCTGTATTTGCTTTATTATCTGCCATGTAATGTATCTGCCATGAGAGTGCTTATCCTTTAACATGATTGTGCAACTGCACCATTTGCTCTAAGTACAATGAGGGCACAGTGTGGGCCTGGGGCATTCAGTTAATTATTCCATGTGCCATTAACAAAGTTGGTACCTTTCTGCCCCTTCCCCTACCTCAGTGCTGAGGGAATAAAGCAACTCAAACGAGTCACTGGACACAATTCTGAACATAGATTTTCTGTGCAAGAAGTTGCCATCTGCATAATCATCCTTATCTTCTTCGAGCAGCAAACAGACAGAAGGTACTGAGCCCCCTCTGGGTGCTGCAGAAGGAAGAATCTCAGACATGGCTTTGGTATCTGCACCCTGCTATTTTTTTAACCTGTTGAGGCATTTTCTAAAGATGCTCTTCTTTCCATGTGCTTGGCTGGTGTTATGGTGACCATGAGTGAGTATATCATGTTACTGGTATGGGAGTAGCCCTGCCAGAAAGCCAGAGGCCACATGCAGTACAAACTGTTTTTAGCAGCCTGAAGGGGCACAGCTTTAATTTGGGTGCCCGCTGTGTTACTAAAAGGAATAAACATTAGTTCTCCTACCTCCTGAAGGTGGACAGAGCATAGTCCTTGTTCTGAGAAAATGGTTTTCTCCTGGATTGCTCTTCTATTTGGTTAACCAGCAAATGTGTAAACAGCAATATTCTTAAACTGGGGTTACACAGTCAGAGAATTGAGCTTGACATCTGCTAAAATTCAGGAGGGAAGAAGTTTTTAAACTGAAAGGGGAGAAATTAAGAAAATAAGCAAATAAATGCCCCATTCCTCCCAACATAGGTTTTAATGAACAAAATGTGATCAACCCATTCCAGGGGTTAAACTGACTATGAAGAGCAGGGAAAGCTGCCCCTACTTGCTTTTCCCCTCATAGTGAAACAAATCTGTTCCTTGGTTCATGATGGAAAGAGAATTATCTGTCTCAGGAAAATCAGGCTAGGAATGTGACCTACTAATTTATTTGTTTTACTCTTCTCATGATATAAAACATTCAGATGCAAAGTGCACTGGTTTGTATACTGAGCAACTCCACTAGAGATTATTCAGATAAAACTCTGAGCACCATCCCAAACTGTAAAGTCCAGGATTTTATCAATTATATAATGCCCAGATTATCAGTTGTAAAATGACAGATTTTATCTAAATGTCCATAATTTCACACAGAATGTTGATTTAAAAGCTATTTAAGTATGTAAATCATATCATAGATTCACTTAAAAACAGCAGAGGATGTGAAGTGCTCTCTCATACTGAAGTTTATACCTTAGTCTGGTTTTTTTGACTTGTTAGACAAATATTGGAATTGGATGGTAAGGAAACAGCCGTTTCTTGGCTGTATATGGTATTAATTTGTAAGAGTAGTGATACTGTAACTGTTCAGCTAATTAAGGCATTGGTAAAACATCTTCACAAAGGATGTCATTCTTCTATATAAACTGATTTGCTGTGGGGTTTTTTGCTAGGTTGAGTATCCAACCCAAATATACTGGTTAAGACCACAAAACTGAGAAAACTGTAACCACCACTGCTGACCCAATCACTGCCACATTGATCTGAACTGGGAACTTCTACCCAGCCTTCACCTCCCACCCCCATTCATGTGTTGTTATATGCCCATGGACCACATTCCCTCAGCAGCTCTTGGCTTCATCCCCATCTCAAAGGTACCTTTGTAGCGCTAAGCTACATCCAGTGTCCTTATAGGATGAATAAAAGATTTCAGACAGATGGATTATGAACATTTTCTTTTCAATGTTCTTGGCTCCAACCCCACTGAAGGTTGCTTCAATCCAACAGAATAAATTCCCATCCTTCAGGCAGATGAGGTAGTTGCCTTACTTGAGCATGCAATGAACTGACCCTGTATGTTTCACAGAACGGCTGTTCTACTCAGAGATATTGGTTTGCACTTGAAATCTGGATGTGCTGCTGACTTCAGGACAGCACAGTGAAACTTCCTTACAAAGGCAGACGAAGGCATTCAGAATCTGGACATATGTACAACATCATAAACAATTTCTCACATTTTACCCTGATAAGAAAAAATCATGTCCATGCTCCACTGAGCTCTATGCTGCTCAGGAAATCTCCCTCTGAAGATAAACCTACTCAAAGATAATACAATTTTTTTTTCATAACTTGCTTCAGTTCATAAATGAAGGAAATTTAGTCCACTGGCCCTTACTGAGTAATTCTAAAATAACACATTCATGCTGAGGAAGACCTGCCAGTGGGATTGTTTGCAAAATAAGCCTGCCAGCTATTGGAAGTGGGATCATTGCACAGATACTAACATTTTCCTTCAGCAAAAAAATCTGCTGTGTATCTTAGTTAATTATTTAGAGTGTAGGAGACAAAATATTCTTACAATTATTGCTGGAAGAATTTTTGGGCTATTCTGACTTGAAAGCAATGTTGATATATGAGCAGGATTGGTAAGAACTGCTGGTGTGAAAACTCAGAATAGATCTGTGTGCACAATACTCTCGTCTCACAGGAAGCAGTGGGAGTAATATGTGAAAAAGAATTGTTCATAGAATCATAGAATCATCAGGGACTGGAAGGGATCTTGAAAGGTCATCTAGTCAATCCCCCTGCCAGAGCAGGACTACCTAGACCAAGTCGCACAGGAACACATCCAAGCAGGTTTTAAACGTCTCCAGAGAGAGAGAGAGAGACTCCACAAACCCCCCTGGGCAGCCTGTTCCAATGCTCCATCACTCTCATTATGAAGAAGTTCCTTCTGATATTTATATGGAACCTCCTATGTTCCAGCTTACATCCATTGCCCCTTATCCTACCATTAGATGACATTGAGAAGAGCCTAGCTCCATCCTCCTGACCCCAATCCTCACTTATTTATAAACATTAATGAGGTCACCCCTCAGTCTCCTCCAAGATAAAGAGACCCAGCTCCCTCAGCCTTTCCCCACAAGGGAGGTGTTCCACTTCCTTCATCATCCTCGTTGCTCTCACTCTTTTCCATATCCTTGGAAGAACTCTAGATGACTTTGTCTGCACTTTGTGGTATTCTGCCAAATGAAAGATCCTCTTTCCCCTTCCTAAGCCATATTACATCACATAATGCACACACAAAGTCATGCAAGTAACAGCTTATACCGGTTCTTCAGCAAAGGATGCAGAGCACAAAACACAGGTCTCAGTGTGTGATGGTGGTTACAACTACAAATCTCTGCGGAAAAAAATGTTAATAACTGAAAAAGTACTTTTCAACTGTTTCTATTATTAAAGGCTGATGAGAGGCCATGAGCACAAGCCCTATGAGGAGAGGCTGAGGGAGCTGGGATTGTTTAGCCTGGAGAAGAGGAGACTCAGGGGGGACC